>JAVIAB010000073.1:54147511-54747511 GCA_032433765.1 Megaustenia siamemsis
GTTCAGTCAGAATACAGCCGAAGTACTAGTTGAGGACGTAAGAAACCTGACAGCTGAGACGGAGATTAAACAAAACAGTTCAGTCAGAATACAGCCGAAGTACTAGTTGAGGACGTGAGAACCTGACAGCTGAGACGGAGATTAAACAAAACAGTTCAGTCAGATTACAGCCGAAGTACTAGTTGAGGACGTGAGAACTGACTGGCTGAGACGGAGATTAAACAAAAACAGTTCAGTCTTCAGATTACAGCCGAAGTACTAGTTGAGGACGTGAGAACCTGACAGCTGAGACGGAGATTAAACAAAACAGTTCAGTTAGGAATACAGCCGAAGTACTAGTTGAGGACGGTGAGAACCTGACAGCTGAGACGGAGATTAAACAAAACAGTTCAGCAGATACAGCGAAGTACTAGTTGAGGACGTGAGAACCTGACAGCTGAGACGGAGATTAAACAAAACAGTTCAGTCAGATTACAGCCGAAGTACTAGTTGAGGACGTGAGAAGCTGACAGCTGAGACGGAGATTAAACAAAACAGTTCAGTCAGAATACAGCCGAAAGTACTAGTTGAGGACGTAGTGAGAACTGACAGCTGAGACGGAGATTAAACAAAACAGTTCAGTCAGAATACAGCCGAAGTATAGTTGAAGACGTGAGAACCTGAACAGCTGAGACGGAGATTAACAAAACAGTTCAGTCAGATTACAGCGAAGTACTAGTTGAAGACGTGAGAACATGACAGCTGAGACGGAGATTAAACAAAACAGTTCAGTCAGTATACAGCCGAAGTACTAGTTGAGGACGTAAGAACCTGACAGCTGAGACGGAGATTTAAACAAAAAAAAACAGTTCAAGTCAGAATACAGCCGATAGTACTAGTTGAGACGTAAGAAACCTGACAGCTGAGACGGAAGATTTAAACAAAACAGTTCAGTCAGAATACAGCCGAAGTACTAGTTGAGGACGTGAGAACCTGACAGCTGAGACGGAGATTAAACAAAACAGTTCAGTCAGAATACAGCCGAAGTACTAGTTGAGGACGTGAGAACCTGACAGCTGAGACGGAGATTAAACAAAACAGTTCAGTCAGATTACAGCCGAAGTACTAGTTGAGGACGTGAGAACCTGACAGCTGAGACGGAGATTAAACAAAACAGTTCAGTCAGATTACAGCCGAAGTACTAGTTGAGGACGTGAGAACCTGACAGCTGAGACGGAGATTAAACAAAACAGTTCAGTCAGAATACAGGCGAAGTACTAGTTGAGGACGACGTGAGAACCTGACAGCTGAGACGGAGATTAAACAAAACAGTTCAGTCAGATTACAGCCGAAGTACTAGTTGAGGACGTGAGAACCTGACAGCTGAGACGGAGATTAAACAAAACAGTTCAGTCAGATTACAGCGAAGTACTAGTTGAGGACGTAAGAACCTGACAGCTGAGACGGAGATTAAACAAAACAGTTCAGTCAGAATACAGCCGAAGTACTAGTTGAGGACGTGAGAACTGACAGCTGAGACGGAGATTAAACAAAAACAGTTCAGTCAGATTACAGCCGAAGTACTAGTTGAGGACGTGAGAACCTGACAGCTGAGACGGAAGATTAAACAAAACAGTTCAGTCAGAATACAGCGAAGTACTAGTTGAGGACGTGAGAACCTGACAGCTGAGACGGAGATTAAACAAAACAGTTCAGTCAGATACAGCCGAAGTACTAGTTGAGGACGTGAGAACCTGACAGCTGAGACGGAGATTAAACAAAAACAGTTCAGTCAGAATACAGCCGAAGTACTAGTTGAGGACGTGAGAACTGACAGCTGAGACGGAGATTAAACAAAACAGTTCAGTCAGAATACAGCCGAAGTACTAGTTGAGGACGTGAGAACTGACAGCTGAGACGGAGATTTAAACAAAACAGTTCAGTCAGATTACAGCCGAAGTACTAGTTGAGGACGTGAGAACCTGACAGCTGAGACGGAGATTAAACAAAACAGTTCAGTCAGATTACAGCCGAAGTACTAGTTGAGGACGTGAGAACCTGACAGCTGAGACGGAGATTAAACAAAACAGTTCAGTCAGATTACAGCCGAAGTACTAGTGTGAGGACGTGAGAACCTGACAGCTGAGACGGAGATTAAACAAAAACAGTTCAGTCAGAATACAGCCGAAGTACTAGTTGAGGACGTGAGAACCTGACAGCTGAGACGGAGATTAAACAAAACAGTTCAGTCAGATTACAGCGAAGTACTAGTTGAGGACGTGAGAAACTGACAGCTGAGACGGAGATTAAAAAAAACAGTTCAGTCAGATTACAGCCGAAGTACTAGTTGAGGACGTAAGAACATGACAGCTGAGACGGAGATTAAACAAAACAGTTCAGTCAGATTACAGCCGAAGTACTAGTTGAGGACGTAAGAACTGACAGCTGAGACGGAGATTAACAAAACAGTTCAGTCAGATTACAGCCGAAGTACTAGTTGAGGACGTGTGAACCTGACAGCTGAGACGGAGATAAAAAAAACAGTTCAGTCAGATTACAGCCGAAGTACTAGTTGAGGACGTGAGAAACCATGACAGCTGAGACGGAGATTAAACAAAACAGTTCAGTCAGATTACAGCCGAAGTACTAGTTGAGGACGTGAGAACCTGACAGCTGAGACGGAGATTAAACAAAACAGTTCAGTCAGATTACAGCCGAAGTACTAGGGGAGGACGTGAGAAACCCTAACAGCTGAGACGGAGATTAAACAAAACAGTTCAGTCAGAATACAGCCGAAGCACTAGTTGAGGACGTAAGAACCTGACAGCTGAGACGGAGATTAAACAAAACAGTTCAGTCAGAATTACAGCCGAAGTACTAGTTGAGGACGTGAGAACCTGACAGCTGAGACGGAGATTAAACAAAACAGTTCAGTCAGATTACAGCCGAAGTACTAGTTGAGGACGTGAGAACCTGACAGCTGAGACGGAGATTAAACAAAACAGTTCAGTCAGAATACAGCCGAAGCACTAGTTGAGGACGTGAGAACCTGACAGCTGAGACGGAGATTAAACAAAACAGTTCAGTCAGAATACAGCCGAAGTACTAGTTGAGGACGTGAGAAACCTGACAGCTGAGACGGAGATTAAACAAAACAGTTCAGTCAGAATACAGCCGAAGTACTAGTTGAGGACGTAAGAACCTGACAGCTGAGACGGAGATAAACAAAACAGTTCAGTCAGAATACAGCCGAAGTACTAGTTGAGGACGTAAGAACCTGACAGCTGAGACGGAGATTAAACAAAACAGTTCAGTCAGATTACAGCGAAGTACTAGTTGAGGACGTGAGAACCTGACAGCTGAGACGGAGATTAAACAAAACAGTTCAGTCAGATTACAGCCGAAGTACTAGTTGAGGACGTGAGAACCTGACAGCTGAGACGGAGATTAAACAAAACAGTTCAGTCAGATTACAGCCGAAGTACTAGTTGAGGACGTGAGAACCTGACAGCTGAGACGGAGATTAAACAAAACAGTTCAGTAGAATACAGCCGAAGTACTAGTGAGGACGTGAGAACCTGACAGCTGAGACGGAGATTAAACAAAACAGTTCAGTCAGAATACAGCCGAAGTACTAGTTGAGGACGTGAGAACCTGACAGCTGAGACGGAGATTAAACAAAACAGTTCAGTCAGTTACAGCCGAAGTACTAGTTGAGGACGTAAGAAGCTGACAGCTGAGACGGAGATTAAACAAAACAGTTCAGTCAGAATACAGCCGAAGTACTAGTTGAGGACGTGAGAACCTGACAGCTGAGACGGAGATTAAACAAAACAGTTCAGTCAGAATACAGCCGAAGTACTAGTTGAAGACGTGAGAACCTGACAGCTGAGACGGAGATTAAACAAAACAGTTCAGTCAGATTACAGCCGAAGTACTAGTTGAAGACGTGAGAACCTGACAGCTGAGACGGAGATTAAACAAAACAGTTCAGTCAGTATACAGCCGAAGTACTAGTTGAGGACGTAAGAACCTGACAGCTGAGACGGAGATTAAACAAAACAGTTCAGTCAGAATACAGCCGAAGTACTAGTTGAGGACGTAAGAACCTGACAGCTGAGACGGAGATTAAACAAAACAGTTCAGTCAGATTACAGCCGAAGTACTAGTTGAGGACGTAAGAACCTGACAGCTGAGACGGAGATTAAACAAAACAGTTCAGTCAGATTACAGCCGAAGTACTAGTTGAGGACGTAAGAACCTGACAGCTGAGACGGAGATTAAACAAAACAGTTCAGTCAGAATACAGCCGAAGTACTAGTTGAGGACGTGGAACCTGACAGCTGAGACGGAGATTAAACAAAACAGTTCAGTCAGATTACAGCCGAAGTACTAGTTGAGGACGTGAGAACCTGACAGCTGAGACGGAGATTAAACAAAACAGTTCAGTCAGAATACAGCCGAAGTACTAGTTGAGGACGTGAGAACTTGACAGCTGAGGACGGAGATTAAACAAAACAGTTCAGTCAGATTACAGCCGAAGTACTAGTTGAGGACGTAAGAACTGACAGCTGAGACGGAGATTAAACAAAACAGTTCAGTCAGAATACAGCCGAAGTACTAGTTGAGGACGTGAGAACCTGACAGCTGAGACGGAGATTAAACAAAACAGTTCAGTCAGAATACAGCCGAAGTACTAGTTGAAGACGTGAGAACCTGACAGCTGAGACGGAGATTAAACAAAACAGTTCAGTCAGATTACAGCCGAAGTACTAGTTGAAGGACGTGAGAACCTGACAGCTGAGACGGAGATTAAACAAAACAGTTCAGTCAGAATGCAGCCGAAGTACTAGATGAGGACGTAAGAACCTGACAGCTGAGACGGAGATTAAACAAAACAGTTCAGTCAGAATACAGCCGAAGTACTAGTTGAGGACGTAAGAACCTGACAGCTGAGACGGAGATTAAACAAAACAGTTCAGTCAGAATACAGCCGAAGTACTAGTTGAGGACGTAAGAACCTGACAGCTGAGACGGAGATTAAACAAAACAGTTCAGTCAGAATACAGCCGAAGTACTAGTTGAGGACGTAAGAACCTGACAGCTGAGACGGAGATTAAACAAAACAGTTCAGTCAGAATACAGCCGAAGTACTAGTTGAGGACGTAAGAACCTGACAGCTGAGACGGAGATTAAACAAAACAGTTCAGTCAGAATACAGCCGAAGTACTAGTTGAGGACGTAAGAACCTGACAGCTGAGACGGAGATAAACAAAACAGTTCAGTCAGAATACAGCCGAAGTACTAGTTGAGGACGTAAGAACCTGACAGCTGAGACGGAGATTAAACAAAACAGTTCAGTCAGAATACAGCCGAAGTACTAGTTGAGGACGTAAGAACCTGACAGCTGAGACGGAGATTAAACAAAACAGTTCAGTCAGATTACAGCCGAAGTACTAGTTGAGGACGTAAGAACCTGACAGCTGAGACGGAGAGGTGAGCGCACGTTCACCGCTGCACGTTTGTGTACCTTGTCAACGTTATCATCGCCTGACCAGTAACAGTAGCCTCACGGGGCGTGTGTACGTACTATCGACACAGCAAAGAAAGAACGCTGTTGTCATAAACGGTGTGCTACAGTTGACTGCTATTATAGGCTGTTCAAATGGTGCTGGCAGGTCATTTTCATTGACCTATCATACCATTACCAATATTCATACCATTGTCATTGCCTAAATCGTTTCAAACCTGTTACATGTGAATCATAGGACACCAGACAAAAAAAAATAAGGCTGTAGGAGGACAGGAGGCTGTTGGACCTATATTTCTGATTTCCTCATGTCTGTCTTAATTTATTCCCTTTGGTGGGTCACTCAATTCTCTTGTTAGACCTATATTCTGGTTTCCTCATGTCTGTCTTAATTTATTCCCATTGGTGGGTCACTCAATTCTCTTGTTAGACCTATATTCCTGGTTTCTCATGTCTGTCTTAATCTATTCCATTGGTGGGTCACTCAATTCTCTTGTTAGACCTATATTCCTGGTTTCCTCATGTCTGTCTTATTCTATCCCCATTGGTGGGTCACTCAATTCTCTTGTTAGACCTATATTCCTGGTTTCCTCATGTCTGTCTTATTCTATCCCCATTGGTGGGTCACTCAATTCTCTTGTTAGACCTATATTCCTGGTTTCCTCATGTCTGTCTTATTCTATCCCCATTGGTGGGTCACTCAATTCTCTTGTTAGACCTATATTCCTGGTTTCCTCATGTCTGTCTTAATTTATCCCCATTGGTGGGTCACTCAATTCTCTTGTTAGACCTATATTCCTGGTTTCCTCATGTCTGTCTTAATTTATTCCCATTGGTGGGTCACTCAATTCTCTTGTTAGACCTATATTCCTGGTTTCCTCATGTCTGTCTTAATTTATCCCCATTGGTGGGTCACTCAATTCTCTTGTTAGACCTATATTCCTGGTTTCCTCATGTCTGTCTTAATTTATTCCATTGGTGGGTCACTCAATTCTCTTGTTAGACCTATATTCCTGGTTTCCTCATGTCTGTCTTAATCTATCCCCATTGGTGGTTGGTCACTCAATTCTCTTGTTAGACCTATATTCCTGGTTTCCTCATGTCTGTCTTATTCTATCCCCATTGGTGGGTCACTCAATTCTTGTTGGACCTATATTCCTGGTTTCCTCATGTCTGTCTTAATCTATCCCATTGGTGGGTCACTCAATTCTCTTGTTGGACCTATATTCCTGGTTTCCTCATGTCTGTCTTAATCTATCCCCATTGGTGGGTCACTCAATTCTCTTGTTAGACCTATATTCCTGGTTTCCTCATGTCTGTCTTAATCTATCCCCATTGGTGGGTCACTCAATTCTCTTGTTGGACCTATATTCCTGGTTTCCTCATGTCTGTCTTAATCTATCCCCATTGGTGGGTCACTCAATTCTCTTGTTGGACCTATATTCCTGGTTTCCTCATGTCTGTCTTATTCTATCCCCATTGGTGGGTCACTCAATTCTCTTGTTGGACCTATATTCCTGGTTACCTCATGTCTGTCTTAATCTATCCCCATTGGTGGGTCACTCAATTCTCTTGTTAGACCTATATTCCTGGTTTCCTCATGTCTGTCTAATCTATCCCCATTGGTGGGTCACTCAATTCTCTTGTTAGACCTATATTCCTGGTTTCCTCATGTCTGTCTTAATCTATCCCCATTGGTGGGTCACTCAATTCTCTTGTTGGACCTATATTCCTGGTTTCCTCATGTCTGTCTTAATCTATCCCCATTGGTGGGTCACTCAATTCTCTTGTTGGACCTATATTCCTGGTTTCCTCGTGTCTTGTGCACCTTGGAATGGTTGGGCTTGTCTTCAATCGCACATCTTTTCAAGTAGTTTTCTTCTTTAATTGGTAAATCCAATGTTTTATTGATTGTCTTCAGCTCCTTTCTCAGCAAATGCAATCTTAACCTCCTGTTGTTTAACTCTTCAATAAAAATAGTTATTATCTGCATTTGGATATCCTCATTCCTTACACCTGACACCGCACAAATGAACTTTCCGCTAAACTAATCAATCTGTCTCCATACGTACACACGACTTCCCCTTCTTTTTGCTTCATCTTGTGTAATTTTGCAAATAAATCTTGTGGACTTCTTTCTTCTGCATACCTCAAATGTTTATTATATCTGTTTCGCACTCTCCTACGTTTTCCTCGGGTACTGATTCTAACCTTCTTCTTATGAACGCAGGCACTTCATCTGAACTGGTCTGAAATGCTATATTCCTTAGTTCTTGGTTTGTCGTTAAGTAAGCTAAATTGTTTCTATATTTTCTATCCACTCTCTAAATTTCGATGGTTCTCCGATTGAACGTGGCAATACTATTGTTAATATTTTGATGGTTCATTGCTATCCTCAATTCATCTACTGTTTCAGTTGCTAGTCTCATCGCTTCATTGCCAGGATCTAAGGCTGTTGCCATGTTCTATTATGTTATCTTTAGTACTAATATAATTTCTCACTTCCATCGATTGACTTGCCTGTAAACAAGTTTTCTATCGTCTGCTAATATCTAACTGCTGATTCTATATGTGCAAGAATTAGTTCTATTTCATTTTTATATAATTATGTCATTAAGATCTGCCTGTTGTGACCTGTCACAATGTGATTGAAGCGATTCATAGTTTAATATATTTTAACAACACATATTCAATTCATAATACAAAGGTCTTGATTCGTCTCTTGGAAGGAAAACAACGTTTATTTTACTTGCTCTGGACACATTTCAATTCATTTTTTTTGTAACTTGAACATTTATTTCAATTAAATTCTATTTTATAACGCGTGTATTCTAGCAAACAATAACAAGTCATTAAGTTCCATTTCAACAATCAATTCAAAAGGACAATCAATCAATTCATAAATATAATGAACTAAGTAAGTATTTCTGACTTGACGATACTTGGAAAGTGAAAGTACACACGCGATGTTTATGTTTATTAGAGCCAGAAGTAGGTTACACTCACACGGTCACGTGATTGCACACTGTCTCTCCAGACACAACGTTTGAAGTTCGACGATATCACAATGTCACACTGTACCCTAGTTAACCTGGATTTGTCGTACGCTAATTGACAATTGACGATTTCAATCTTAAACGTGCCCTGTTTGTCATGCAATATTCGGGAGTTTCTCGTGACACGACGCGCTGAAGTAACTTGAATCTCTAGTTGTGAACTTATTGTTGACATCAACTTGACTTGTCTCGACAACTTGAGCATGCTCTGTCTTGAGCTTTCATGATAACTTGCTATTTGGAATTCTTGATCAGTTAACTTGAATATATATTTATATATATATATGTATATCTGAAACAAATGCAACGTTTCAAATACTTGGGCACAATAATAACATCAGATGGGAGATGCACCACAGAAATAAAAAGTAGAATAGCTCATGCCAAAACGGCATTTCAGGAAATGAAACATATCTTATACAACAAATCTATGTCAATAAAAATGATAAAGAAAGTTCACCAGTGCTATATAGAACCAATTCTGACCTATGGAAGCGAATCATGGACAATAGACAAACAAATGAAAAGACGATTAGAGGCCACAGAGATGGGATTTCTCAGAAGAATGTTGAAAGTTCCCTGGACAGCTAAAAAGACCAATGAGGAAGTTCTCAAAGAGGCCAACACAAAAAGGGAGTTCTTAAAAAACATCAGAAAGAAGCAATCAACATTTTTCGGGCACATCATGAGAAGAGGAAAGTTGGAATACTTGGTTACAACTGGCAAAATAAAAGGAAAAAGAGATCGCGGGCGACAAAAAGAGAAAATACTGGATAGCTTGGTGTCATGGCATGGAAAACAGTCAACAACAGAACTGATACGATGCACTGTAGATAGAAGATTGTGGAGGGACATGATCACCTACGCCAACCGGTATGGCACATGATGATGATATATATATATAACTTGCTTATTCCTAGCATTGAACGTGATTTGTTTGCTACTTGACTCACTTCGTTAAGTTAGATACAATATCAACCTTTATACTTTAGTTCGAGAATAGACGCACACATAAGGTTTGACACAGAAGGTAGAGTTGGTTTAGCTTGAGAAGAGACGCACGCTGAAGTTTTGACACATGAGGTAGAGTTGGTTTAGCTTGAGAAGAGACGCACACATAAGGTTTGACACAGAAGGTAGAGTTGGTTTAGCTTGAGAAGAGACGCACGTTGAAGGTTTGACACAGGAGGTAGAGTTGGTTTAGCTTGAGAAGAGACGCACGCTGAAAGTTTGTCACAGGAGGTAGAGTTGGTTTAGCTCGAGAATAGACGTACGTTGAAGGTTTGACACAGGAGGTAGAGTTGGTTTAGCTCAAGAAGAGACGCACCCTGAAAGTTTGACACAGAAGGTAGAGTTGGTTTAGCTTGAGAAGAGACGCACGCTGAAAGTTGACACATTAGGTAGAGTTGGTTTAGCTCGAGAAGAGACGCACCCTGAAAGTTTGACACAGAGGTAGAGTTGGTTTAGCTTGAGAAGAGACGCACGCTGAAAGTTGACACATTAGGTAGAGTTGGTTTAGCTCGAGAAGAGACGCACCCTGAAAGTTTGACACAGAAGGTAGAGTTGGTTTAGCTTGAGAAGAGACGCACGCTGAAAGTTGACACATTAGGTAGAGTTGGTTTAGCTTGAGAAGAGACACACTCTGAAGGTTTGACACAGGAGGTAGAGTTTGTTTAGCTCGAGAAGAGAAGCACGCTGAAGTTTTGACACAGAACGTAGAGTTGGTTTAGCTCGAGAAGAGACGCACGTTGAAGGTTTGACACAGGAGGTAGAGTTGGTTTAGCTCAAGAAGAGACGCACGCTGAAGGTTTGACACAGGAGGTAGAGTTGGTTTAGCTCAAGAAGAGACGCACGCTGAAGGTTTGACACAAGACGTAGAGTTGGTTTAGCTCGAGAAGGGACAAACGCTGAAGGTTTGACACAGGACGTAGAGTTGGTTTAGCTCGAGAAGGGACAAACGCTGAAGGTTTGACACATTAGGTATAGTTGGTTTAGCTCGAGAGGAGACGCACGCTGAAAGTTTAACACTGGAGGTAGAGTTGGTTTAGCTTGAGAATAGACGCACGCTGAAGGTTTTACACGGGAGGTAGAGTTGGTTTAGTTCGAGAAGAGACGCACGCACATTGAAGGTTTGACACATGATGGGGTAGAGTTGGCTTAGCTTGAGAAGAGACGCACGCTGAAGGTTTGACACAGGGGGTAGTGTTGGTTTAGTTCGAGAAACGACGCATGCTGAAGGTATGACACATTAATAGTTTACAACAACTGGCAGTAGAGGATAAGATAGCTCAAGAAGAGACGCACGCTGAAGGTTTGACACATTAGTTAGACTTGGTTTAGCTCGAGAAGAGACGCGCGCTGAAGGTTTGGACACAGGAGGTAGAGTTGGTTTAGCTCGAGAAGAGACGCACCTGAAGTTTTGACACAGGAGGTAGAGTTGGTTTAGCTGAGAAGAAACGCACGCTGAAGGTTTGACACAGTAGGTAGAGTTGGTTTAGCTCGAGAAGAGACACACGCTGAAGGTTTGGACACAGGGTGTAGAGTTGGTTTAGTTTGGGAATAGAAACAGGCTGAAGGTTTGACACAGTAGGTAGAGCTGGTTTAGCTCGAGAAGAGACACACGCTGAAGGTTTGACACAGGAGGTAGAGTTGGTTTAGCTTGAGAAGAAACGCACGCTGAAGATTTGACACAGGAGGTAGATCTGGTTTAGCTCGAGAAGAGACACACGCTGAAGGTTTGACACAGGAGGTAGAGTTGGTTTAGCTCGAGAAGAGACGCACGCTGAAGGTTTGACACAGGACGTAGAGTTGGTTTAGCTCGAAAATAGAAATAGGCTGAAAGTTTGACACAGGAGGTAGAGTTGGTTTTGCTCGAGAAGAGAAACACGCTGAAGGTTTGACACTGGGGGTAGAGTTGGTTTAGTGCGAGAAGAGACGCACATTGAAGGTTTGGCACATGGGGGTAGAGTTGGTTAGCTTGAGAAGAGACGCACGCTGAAGGTTTGACACAGGGGGTAGTGTTGGTTTAGTTCGAGAAGCGGCGCATGCTGAAGGTATGACACATTAGTTAGACTTGGTTTAGCTCGAGAAGAGACGCGCGCTGAAGGTTTGGACACAGGAGGTAGAGTTGGTTTAGCTCGAGAAGAGACGCACCCTGAAGTTTTGACACAGGAGGTAGAGTTGGTTTAGCTTGAGAAGAAACGCACGCTGAAGGTTTGACACAGTAGGTAGAGCTGGTTTAGCTCGAGAAGAGACACACGCTGAAGGTTTGGACACAGGGTGTAGAGTTGGTTTAGTTTGAGAAGAAACGCACGCTGAAGGTTTGACACATGGGGGTAGAGTTGGTTTAGTTTGAGAAGAGACGCACGCTGAAGGTTTGACACAGGGGGTTGTGTTGGTTTAGTTTGAGAAGAGACGCACGCTGAAGGTTTGACACAGGGGGTTGTGTTGGTTTAGTTTGAGAAGAGACGCACGCTGAAGGTTTGACACAGGGGTAGAGTTGGTTTAGCTTGAGAAGAGACGCAAGCTGAAGGTTTGACACAGGGGGTTGTGTTGGTTTAGTTTGAGAAGAGACGCAAGCTGAAGGTTTGGACACAGGGGTTGTGTTGGTTTAGTTTGAGAAGAGACGCATGCTGAAGGTATGACAACTTTGTCGAATATTGAACCTTTGTGACCCTTATCGGATGACGGATCTTTCACTAGACAATAAAAAGGCCATGAATAGTTTCCAAAAATTGACAGTAGAGACTAAGATAGAGCGGTGGATTCGGTTCATGAAGGTGGTGGCAGCACAGAACTCTATACGTTTTGGTCTCTCTATGCTCGCATGAAGATAACAACACGTCCTAGAACTAACAATGTCATCAATGAGGACAGAATGCTCCTCACAGATGAGCAAAGACGCACCAGAGACGCATCTATCCGTTCAATGAGGTACTTACTTGAACAGCGTGGATTAGAGTGCGACATAGTTCTGTTCAGGTCCTGGGTTATTTGAAAGGAAGGAAAGAAAAAATAAATCATCTCTCGCATTCAAATTGCGTGTGACCAAAGACAGGCGCCTCGACCGCGGAAAATCCTGGATGGTCGAATCGGAGAAGTCCATAAGGAGAGTATATAATTTGAATGGTGTTAAGCCCGGCAAGGATTGGACAGAAGTAACAACGGAGAAAAAGATAACCAAAGTAATGATTCAGCTCGGCAGGGAGTGTCGCAACTGGACAGAAATAAATACATACTATAATAACATCGTTGTAATACATACAATAGTCTTTCTAATATATATTGAAGCACGTTAATAATTTTCGTTGTTTGAAGGCGAGGTATAAGAATTTAATTAATAAATACAACACTATTATTAGTTGTTTTACATTTGGATAAAGCTAGAGAAATGATATGGCCAGTACAAAGCAAACTGTCCGCACGGGACGAGGAAATTATGTCAAGAATGCAAACCTTGCTTTTGTTTAACAAACACAGAGAGATGTCATGAGAGCATAAAGAGCGGAAACCATTGGTTTAAACAACAGACGATACTTTGAAGACAGAGAATTCTAGTAAATGATATAGAGATCATAGATATTTTCAGACAAGAATAAAATAAATTCACAGGGAAAACGAGCCATGCCAAAGAAGATGCCAAGGGCAGGAAGGAAGATAAGCTTAACTACTCAAGATGTCCAGAACATTTCAGAAGAACGACCGAGAATAGAGTAGGTCCAGATGCCTCCAAAGCTGTCAGCTAAGTGGGAATTCCCAAACTACGATATCGACATAGACGAGAAGCACAAGAAAGACACATCTATGGCTAATATCAGCGGTCCGACATAGACGAGAGGCACAAGAAAGACACATCTATGGCTAATATCAGCGGTCCGACATAGACGAGAAGCACAAGAAAGACACATCTATGGCTAATATCAGCGGTCCGACATAAACGAGAAGCACAAGAAAGACACATCTATGGCTAATATCAGCGGTCCGACATAGACGAGAGGCACGAGAAAGACACATCTATGGCTAATATCAGCGGTCCGATATAGACGAGAAGCACAAGAAAGACACATCTATGGCTAATATCAGCGGTCCGACATAAACGAGAAGCACAAGAAAGACACATCTATGGCTAATATCAGCGGTCCGACATAAACGAGAAGCACAAGAAAGACACATCTATGGCTAATATCAGCGGTCCGACATAGACGAGAAGCACGAGAAAGACACATGGCTAATATCAGCGGTCCAGACAGACGAGAAGCACGAGAAAGACTAATATCAGCGGTCCAGACATAGACGAGAAGCACAAGAAAGACACATCTATGGCTAATATCAGCGGTCCGACATAGACGAGAGGCACGAGAAAGACACATCTATGGCTAATATCAGCGGTCCGACATAGACGAGAAGCACAAGAAAGACACATCTATGGCTAATATCAGCGGTCCGACATAGACGAGAAGCACAAGAAAGACACATCTATGGCTAATATCAGCGGTCCGACATAGACGAGAAGCACAAGAAAGACACATCTATGGCTAATATCAGCGGTCCGACATAGACGAGAAGCACGAGAAAGACACATCTATGGCTAATATCAGCGGTCCGACATAGACGAGAGCACGAGAAAGACACATTTATGGCTAATATCAGCGGTCCAGACAGACGAGAAGCACAAGAAAGACACATTTATGGCTAATATCAGCGGTCCAGACATAGACGAGAAGCACGAGAAAGACACATTTATGGCTAATATCAGCGGTCCAGATAGACGAGAAGCACAAGAAAGACACATTTATGGCTAATATCAGCGGTCCAGACATAGACGAGAAGCACGAGAAAGACACATCTATGGCTAATATCAGCGGTCCGACATAGACGAGAAGCACGAGAAAGACACATCTATGGCTAATATCAGCGGTCCGACATAGACGAGAAGCACGAGAAAGACATTTATGGCTAATATCAGCGGTCCGACATAGACGAGAAGCACGAGAAAGACACATCTATGGCTAAATCAGCGGCCCAGACATAAACGAGAAGCACGAGAAAGACACATCTATGGCTAATATCAGCGGTCCATACATAAACGAGAAGCACGAGAAAGACACATCTATGGCTAAATCAGCGGCCCAGACATAGACAGAAGCACAAGAAAGACACATCTATGGCTAATATCAACGGTCCAGACATAAACGAGAAGCACGAGAAAGACACATCTATGGCTAATATCAACGGTCCAGACATAAACGAGAAGCACGAGAAAGACACATCTATGGCTAATATCAGCGGTCCAGACATAGACGAGAAGCACAAGAAAGACACATTCATGGCTAATATCAGCGGTCCAGACATAGACGAGAAGCACAAGAAAGACACATCTATGGCTAATACCAACGAGTTTCTCTCAAGACGCCTCCAAAGTTGTCAGCTAAGTGGGAACTCCCAACCTATGACATAGATCAGAAGCACAAGAAAGACACATTGATGGTTAATATCAGCGGTCAAGACGCCTCCAAAGTCGTCAGCTAAGTGGGAACTCCCAACCTAAGACATAGATCAGAAGCACAAGAAAGACACATTTATGGCTAATATCAGCGGTCAAGACGCCTCCAAAGTCGTCAGCTAAGTGGGAACTCCCAACCTAAGACATAGATCAGAAGCACAAGAAAGACACATTTATGGCTAATATCAGCGGTCAAGACGCCTCCAAAGTCGTCAGCTAAGTGGGAACTCCCAACCTATGACATAGATCAGAAGCACAAGAAAGGCACATTTATGGTTAATATCAGCGGTCAAGACGCCTCCAAAGTCGTCAGCTAAGTGGGAACTCCCAACCTATGACATAGATCGAAGCACAAGAAAGGCACATTTATGGTTAATATCAGCGGTCAAGACGCCTCCAAAGTCGTCAGCTAAGTGGGAACTCCCAACCTATGATATCGACATAGACGAGAAGCACGAGAAAGACACATTTATGGCTAATATCAGCGGCCCAGACTCCTCCAAAGTCGTCAGCTAAGTGGGAACTCCCAACCTATGACATAGATCAGAAGCACAAGAAAGGCACATTGATGGTTAATATCAGCGGCCCAGACTCCTCCAAAATCACCGTCTCCAAGATGACGAGCATCCTTATAGGACCCGCCGGGGTTATGTCCAACGGAATAAGCACCTCGTACCGCTTCAGTGATACAAGGAAGTGGTTCTTTACGCTAAAACCCGACGCCCATGAACAGAAATACCAGGAGTTCGGAGACAAAACGATCAAGTTAACAGAACCAAACGTCACAATAGTGATAAGTCATCAAGAGAAAGAGCAGTCAAGAGGATGCATCCACTGAATGCCGCCAATGTTGGAAAACAAACAAGTCAAAGGGATTGTATCCGAAATGACCGGGAACAAGGAGGCCCAGATCAAACAAGACACTTACGAAGCAGATAGGTGGACTTTCTTGTACAAACCTGTTACATGTGTGCAGATACCGTATTATATAAAAGTAACGCTAAACGGGAAAATTGCCGAAACGCTCAAGGTCTTCGTTACCCTGCCAGGCAGGAGAACACGATGTTCTCACTGTGGACTCGACACACACTGGGAAAACCGACGCCCCAAGAAGTCAGGCTTGAGATGGCAGACGACAGTCGAGGAACCAGTCATTATATACACACCGAGCACAGCAGTCCAGACCAACGATCTAAAGACAACCACCGGAGAAGCATCAGTCAGCGACACATTTCCACCACCTACAAAAATGAAACGCAGCTCAAAACAAAAGAAGATAGAACAAATAACGAACGAAACAACGCAGCAACAGAGGCCCAGAACAAAAGTCAAGACGGTCACATCAACTGAAACATATGATGAACATGGAAGCAAAAAACTCAGAAACAAAGAATGACAGCCCAAAACCCACACACGAATCTACACTGACGGAAGAACAACGATGGACAAACACAACCTGCGAAACGGGGTGGGACGGCTTAGATTTCGATGACGAACATAACCAGCCAACCTACTTCAGCGACTCCGAGTACCACCGAGAGTATCAATGATACTACCTTCATGCCCAATTTCAGGGCAAAATAAATACGAAATTGTTCTAAAATGGTTATATTTAAACAACAACATTTGTAAATAAAATCCTATACGAAACTACTACTGCTGCTGCTGCTGCTACTACAACTACTGGGGAAAAAAATTGCTAAAGCTTATATTAATATTTTCATCAACAATTCAACGGTACAATATGTTCTTGTATTTAAATTGGTTGTTTTAGAACGAGACGTGCCTCAAAATAGTATGCAGCATTTGTACATGCATTATTATAAGATTAATTGTCTTCTTTCTGGGGGATTCCAAAAAAATGCATGTCGAGTAATATTCCCAAATGGCTCCTGCAGTGTGTGTCCTATCTAATGACATTATCTTCATCGTATTCTGTAGCAGTGGATCCATAATGTTATCTGTAATTGTAACAATCCTACACAAACACAAGCCAGACTTCATTTTACAACAGGAAACATACACACAGACGACCACGCATACCGCATCACAACACGGCTAGGCTTGCGCGAGTGTTTCAGCCTAGCCACAAACAAAACAGGTTCAGGAGTTGCAGTTCTAAAAACATCAGACAGGTCATCTCATATCTTTGTGTGTACATGTCTGTGTTAGTCACCTCTAGTGACTCGGGCGTAAACCTGGGAGGGCCGACCATCTAAGGGCAGAATCCCCCTACAGAAAAGATCATCTGCTGCCTTGCAGGAAGATTGGGGACAATCAAAGACTAAGGAATGCAAACCTGAATAAAATGCTGGCTGAAATCGGATGCACTGGGCCACTGGCGCAGAACACAGTGCAACGTTTTAACGGGTGTTCAGAGTGGATCTGACAGACTCCAATTGTGATGTTCTGTCTGTGGGGGCGATCAACACACTTAACCTGACAGCTGACTTGATGTGAGAGTCTGGAATCCTACTCTGATTGAGTCCTGATCGCAGAGAGAGAGAGAGAGAGAGAGAGAAAGTGAGATGCAGGTCGACGACCATTAGGAAAGACAAGGATGGCGACGGCAAGACAGCTATAGTTCAAGTAAAAGACGACGACAAACACACATACACCATAGTTTGCATACACGCACCACCACATTACGGACAGCAACCTATCTTTTATGTCACACAGGGGACACAATATTTTTTTAGGGGGAGACTTTAACTGCGTCTTGACGGGACATCGTGGGATGAGAGGTTAGGAATCAGATAAGGAGAGCTAATAAAGAAGACAATCACCAACTGGAGATTTTACAGTCGATAATAGACACACACGGTTTGGCGGATGCTTACAGACACAAACACCCACACGGCATGGACCTCACACACAAAAAACCACTCCCACAACATGGCAACACGGCTAGACAGGATTTACGTACCGTCCGCTCACTTCATCAGCCAGGCCAGACATATCACAAACACACTCCAGTTTACAGACCACAAGGCAGCCATTGCAACCATTAACATCGCACACACAAACACTCATTTCAGGAGGTCACCTCACTGGAATTCAACAACACCCTACTGCAGAACAAAACATATACAGAACATATTAAACAAATTATCCAGTTATACACTGACGACAAAGACACAGACAATATACAGCAATATTGGGAACTCCTCAAAAACACTTGACGGGAAAATACACAGATTCTAGCACTACGGATAAACAAAGACAGACTAAGACAAGAGCAATTTCTAGAAGACGCCATCAAATTAACAAGTAAATAGACAGACATGCACCCAATATCCCACACTAGAGGAGTTGGAACAGCACAGACACCACACATTTCAGGGAGCACTGCTTCGCACAGGCTTAAAGACAATCACACAGGAAATTCCAAGAAAACAGTACATGGCAATAGAACAGAGCATACAACGAAACAAACAAATAGGGAAAATATAAAACGTAGACGGCAACACACAAACTGACACTTCAAATATAACGAAAACATTAGAAAACTACTACAAGAACCTCTATACGGAAAGTAACACACAATAAAAAAAAGCAAAGACAAATTCATGCAATACACAAGGAAACTACCAGACTCTGACAGGGAGAAACTTGAAGAACTCACATTAGCTGACATACAAACACTGTATAAGCAATGCAAAAGAACAAATCTCCGGGACCTAACGGTCTCACAACAGAATTCTTCAAACGTTTCTTCCCTCTTCTTCTCAGAATGTACACAGACTCACTTAAAAAGAAACAACTTCCTCCAAGCTTAAACATGTCTTACTTAACATTACTCCGCAAAGACAACACAGACAAATCACTTCTTAAAAACTGCAGACCCATTTCACTACTAAACACAGACTACAAGATTCTAACAAAAGCATTAACAAACTCAAACCCTTCACGGCAACACTCATTCACAAAGACCAACAGTGCAGTGTACAAGGCAGAAACATCCACTAGCACACAGTTTATACGAGACATAACGTAAACTCATGACAAAGACAGCCAGTCTTCCATTCTAACTCTCGACCAAGAAAAAGTCTTCGACAGAGAAGCTCATTCCTACCTCCACAAGACACTACTGACCTGCAACATATGAAGAAGCTTCAGACAGTGGATACACATTCTGTATTCTAGTCCTGAAAGTAAAGTCCTAGTGAACCATTCGTTCACAGAGGCCTTCGGACTAACCAGATCGGTTAGACAGGGGTCTTCCCTCTCTCCTCTACTTTACGCTCTGACCATAGAACCTGCTCCTAGAGAGCATCAGACAAGACAGTTCCATTAAAGGTACATTCACACCAGGAAAAAAAGAGCAGAAATTGTTAGCTTACGCTGACGATACTGTCTTCTTTCCATCAAACATGTACATCAATAGACCACATCCTCAATACATTTACAGAATTTGGAAAAGGTAGCGGGGCACAGATAAACATGCAGAAATCATTCATCATGGGCATAGGCAGGTGGAAGAACAAAGTGGTCTTTCCCTCTGCTCTAACACCTGTCACTAACATTAAGTTGTACGGAATAACATATCCTTGCAACCCAAACAGAACACACAAACCAACATGGCAGAACCTAGTCACAAAGATAACAGACATGCTGCAGAGTTACAAATATAAAACATCCACAATTTTTGGTAGGAGCATCGTGTTCAACATTGTTTCTATATCTCTTGTTATTTTCCAGCTCTCGCATGCACACGTAAAGGTAGATAGTACATTTGATTTGAATAGTCTAAGTTTTGTGTTTGTGCTGATGAGTTTTGATTTCCACATTTCAAGGCTTCTGAAAGACATTGCTGCTTTAGCTTTTCTTATTCTATTTTTTTTACTTGTATCCTCTTCTCGATCAATGTGACTTCCAAGATAGATAAAGTGATCGATCTCTTCTACTGGTTTGTTTTCCGTGTATATTCTGTCATCTGTTGGAATTAAACTTTTCATGACTTTAGTCTTTTCATGATTGATCTCAAGCCCAATTTTGCTGGCTATTGATGATAGTTCATTTGTGTTTTCCTGCATCGTTTTTATCTGACTGCTAATGAGGACTATGTCATCAGCAAAGTCGAGGTCCTCCGAATGGTCTCCTTGTATCCATTCGATGCCTTTATTACCAGTGCAGCATTTCTTCATTATGAAGTCCATAACAACTCCAAATAACAAGGGGGATAAAATACATCCTTGTTTAACCCCAGTTTCTATTGGGAAACATTCGCTCAGTCCTTCCTCTGTTCAAACTGCACATGTGTAGCCATCATAAATGTCTTTAATAATATTTATGATATTTTATGGTAAGCCATATTGCTTCAGAATTTTCCACAAAGAATGTCTATGAATACTGTCGGATGTTTTTTTGAAGTCGATGAAGTTAAGTACAAAAGGTTTTTGCTTTTCAATGTGTTCCTCCAATATAAGTCGTAGAGTAAAAATGTGGTCAAGGCAGCTTCTCCCTTTTCTAAACCCAGTCTGTTTTTCAAGCATTACTGTATCTTTTGAATGCTTTATTCTATTCAGAATGATTTTGCAGAATAACTTTGAGGCAACTGACAAAAGTGTCACGCCTCTCCAGTTGCTACAATCTGAGATTGCCCTTTTTTTGGAATCTTAACAATGATTCTTTTTTTCTACTTATGAAGAACTTCACTGGTTTCTATCTGCATCTCGGTAAATGTCTATATTTTTTGTTCCCACTCAGTGATTTGTTCTTTTCCTCCTGCACTACAAGGAATCAGCAACAGGAGACCTTGAAAAACATGCCCGTGATCTGCGCTAGAGCCGTATATGATCCCTAGTGTGATTGTCTTTAAACTCTTGTATCATCGTGGATTCCCGGGGCACTGCCTTTATTTTCTCTAATGTTACTCCTCTAACATTTTCTAATCTAGTGTTATCTATTGTTAGTAATATTAATTAAATTACTTATAAGCTACAATGAACATTGTTTTTCATTTCGTTAAAATATAATACTAAAGCACAATGTATCCTTACGGAGTAAATGAAATACTGATAGAATACATACATAAGGTTAAATTTCATGCATTTCTTAAAAAATTACAATGTAAAATAATCTAACAATGGGACAAAAATTACTACTGATAAAATACACTACTTTATAATGAACATTTCCTATTTTTGTAAATGTACAAGAAAGTTCGAGAATTAAAACACCTATTCTCATATTTCCCCCAATACGGCTAGTCCACTCAAGTATCTATAGCAGGCTAACAGTAGAATTAATTTACTGTGAATCTCTTTTGTTGTTGTTGTAGGTGTAGTGTTGATCATGAATGCTTTGACATGTCTGTTGTCTGATTTGTTTGAGCTTCTATTATGTGTTGTAATGCTTTTATTGTTGGTCCTACTATCGGGCGTCTACAGAAGGTGTGTTCCTCGGTTTTCTCGTGGGTTTTCGGTGCACAGCTGGCAGCGGTCTACGTGTGGTTGTACTGGTGTCATGTTATAAATCAGCCTGTAGGTGACCTCTTTGGCTCTTGGCTTGATGTCCGCTTGATGCAGGTTTTTAAAAGTGGTTCTGAAGTTCAAAGTTTTGTAGAGTTAAGTAGGTGTAACTCCATTTGATTTTACTTTGGAGTGAAGGTTCCTGCTGCTTGACGAGCTGCTTGTGTTTTGTGATGCATCAGGCGGACGTTTGCTACAAGGATTGGACGCAGATCTTGTAGATGTCTCGTGTTTTGTGATGCATCAGGCGGTCGTTTGCTACAGGGGTTGGACGCAGATCTTGTAGATGTCTCGTGTTTTGTGATGCATCAGGCGGTCGTTTGCTACAAGGGTTGGACGCAGATCTTGTAGATGTCTCGTGTTTTGTGATGCATCAGGTGGTCGTTTGCTACAGGGGTTGGACGCAGATCTTGTAGATGTCTCGTGTTTTGTGATGCATCAGGCGGTCGTTTGTTACAAGGGTTGGACGCAGATCTTGTAGATGTCTCGTGTTTTGTGATGCATCAGGTGGTCGTTTGCTACAGGGGTTGGACGCAGATCTTGTAGATGTCTCGTGTTTTGTGATGCATCAGGTGGTCGTTTGCTACAGGGGTTGGACGTAGATCTTGTAGATGCCTCGTGTTTTGTGATGCATCAGGTGGTCGTTTGCTACAGGGGTTGGACGTAGATCTTGTAGATGTCTCGTGTTTTGTGATGCATCAGGCGGTCGTTTGCTACAGGGGTAGGACGCAGATCTTGTAGATGGACGGCATTGTCTAGAAGTGATGCGGTTTGTCGTTGCTTAGTTTTTATTTTTTTTCATTTTAATAATCTTAGGTCCATGTATAATGGGCGAAAGTATAGCGTTCCGAAAGGTGGATGATGCGACCCACATGGCTGATCCTGAGGGCTTTGACTTTTGTAGCGATGTCCTGATGTGAACTACTTCCTTCATGTTTGTCTTGGATGAGCATTTTGTGTTGTATCTTGTGAATTTTGTTACGGAAGACGAATTTGTTTGTTGATTTCCTTAATGTCGTCAAGGGGTGGATCAAAAACTATGGCCATGTAGATTAGGTTAGGAATGATGTACGTGTTTACTATAACACTACTTCCGAAGATGGTCGCCGTTTTGTGTTTGTATCGTTAGAGTGTAATGGTGCTCTGTGTGATTTGACCCATGTGGGTTTGTGTATTCCAGGGAGCTGATGGAAGATGATGCCGTACACTTTCATGACGTTGACCGGGGTCATTTCTCGGTGGCAATCCACTTTGTTCTTCCACCTGACAATTCCCATGTTGGACGATTTTTGGGCGTTAATGTTGGCTCCGCTTCCGGTTCCGAAATCCATGAACGTTTTGATGATGTGGCATATTGTTTCGGTGTTCCTTGGGAAGAAAATTGTGTCATCGGCGCACACTATAAATTTCTTTTCGCCATCACCTGGTGTGAAAGTGCCTCTGATGGTGCCGTCTTGTCGGATTTTCTCCAGCAGAGGCTCAATGGCTAGGACGTTGAGTGGCTGTGAGAGGGGGCATCCTTGTCTCACTGATCGGGTCAGTTGAGTAGTGGTGACAGGGAGCATCCTTGTCTCACTGATCGGGTCAGTTGAGTAGTGGTGACAGGGAGCATCCTTGTCTACTGATCGGGTCAGTTGAGTAGCTGTGATAGGGGGCATCCTTGTCTCACTGATCGGGTCAGTTGAGTAGCTGTGATAGGGGGCATCCTTGTCTCACTGATCGGGTCAGTTGAGTAGTGGTGACAGGGGGCATCCTTGTCTAACTGATTGGGTCAGTTGAGTAGTGGTGACAGGGAGCATCCTTGTCTAACTGATCGGGTCAGTTGAGTAGTGGTGACAGGGAGCATCCATGTCTCACTGATCGGGTCAGTTGAGTAGTGGGGACAGAGAGCATCCTTGTCTCACTGATTGGGTCAGTTGAGTAGTGGTGACAGGGAGCATCCTTGTCTCAATGATCGGGTCAGTTGAGTAGTGGTGACAGGGAGCATCCTTGTCTCACTGATCGGGTCAGTTGAGTAGTGGTAACAGGGAGCATCCTTGTCTCAATGATCGGGTCAGTTGAGTAGTGGTGACAGGGGGCATCATTGTCTCACTGATTGGGTCAGTTGAGTAGTGGTGACAGGGAGCATCCTTGTCTCACTGATCGGGTCAGTTGAGTAGTGGTGACAGACAGCATCCTTGTTTCACTGATTGGGTCAGTTGAGTAGTGGTGACAGGGAGCATCCGTGTCTCACTGATCGGGTCAGTTGAGTAGTGGTGACAGAGAGCATCCTTGTCTCACTGATCGGGTCAGTTGAGTAGTGGTGACAGGGAGCATCCTTGTCTCACTGATTGGATCAGTTGAGTAGTGGTGACAGGGAGCATCCTTGTCTGACTGATTGGGTCAGTTGAGTAGTGGTGACAGAGAGCATCCTTGTCTCACTGATCGGGTCAGTTGAGTAGTGGTGACAGGGGGCATCCTTGTCTAACTGCTAACTGATCGGGTTAGTTGAGTAGTGGTGACAGGGAGCATCCATGTCTCACTGATCGGGTCAGTTGAGTAGTGGGGACAGAGAGCATCCTTGTCTCACTGATTGGGTCAGATGAGTAGTGGTGACAGGGAGCATCCTTGTCTCAATGATCGGGTCAGTTGAGTAGTGGTGACAGGGAGCATCCTTGTCTCACTGATCGGGTCAGTTGAGTAGTGGTGACAGGGAGCATCCTTGTCTCAATGATCGGGTCAGTTGAGTAGTGGTGACAGGGGGCATCCTTGTCTCACTGATTGGGTCAGTTGAGTAGTGGTGACAGGGAGCATCCTTGTCTCACTGATCGGGTCAGTTGAGTAGTGGTGACAGACAGCATCCTTGTTTCACTGATTGGGTCAGTTGAGTAGTGGTGACAGGGAGCATCCGTGTCTCACTGATCGGGTCAGTTGAGTAGTGGTGACAGAGAGCATCCTTGTCTCACTGATCGGGTCAGTTGAGTAGTGGTGACAGGGAGCATCCTTGTCTCACTGATTGGATCAGTTGAGTAGTGGTGACAGGGAGCATCCTTGTCTGACTGATTGGGTCAGTTGAGTAGTGGTGACAGAGAGCATCCTTGTCTCACTGATCGGGTCAGTTGAGTAGTGGTGACAGGGGGCATCCTTGTCTAACTGATCGGGTCAGTTGAGTAGTGGTGACAGGGAGCATCCTTGTCTCACTGATTGGGTCAGTTGAGTAGTGGTGACAGGGAGCATCCTTGTCTCACTGATCGGGTCAGTTGAGTAGTGGTGACAGGGAGCATCCATGTCTCACTGATCGGGTCAGTTGAGTAGTGGTGACAGGGAGCATCCTTGTCTCACTGATTGGGTTAGTTGAGTAGTGGTGACAGGGAGCATCCATGTCTCACTGATCGGGTCAGTTGAGTAGTGGTGACAGGGAGCATCCTTGTCTCACTGATCGGGTCAGTTGAGTAGTGGTGACAGGGAGCATCCTTGTTTCACTGATTGGGTCAGTTGAGTAGTGGTGACAGGGAGCATCCTTGTCTCACTGATTGGATCAGTTGAGTAGTGGTGACAGGGAGCATCCTTGTCTGACTGATTGGGTCAGTTGAGTAGTGGTGACAGAGAGCATCCTTGTCTCACTGATCGGGTCAGTTGAGTAGTGGTGACAGGGGGCATCCTTGTCTAACTGATCGGGTCAGTTGAGTAGTGGTGACAGGGAGCATCCTTGTCTCACTGATTGGGTCAGTTGAGTAGTGGTGACAGGGAGCATCCTTGTCTCACTGATCGGGTCAGTTGAGTAGTGGTGACAGGGAGCATCCATGTCTCACTGATCGGGTCAGTTGAGTAGTGGTGACAGGGAGCATCCTTGTCTCACTGATTGGGTTAGTTGAGTAGTGGTGACAGGGAGCATCCATGTCTCACTGATCGGGTCAGTTGAGTAGTGGTGACAGGGAGCATCCTTGTCTCACTGATCGGGTCAGTTGAGTAGTGGTGACAGGGAGCATCCTTGTTTCACTGATTGGGTCAGTTGAGTAGTGGTGACAGGGAGCATCCTTGTCTCACTGATTGGGTTAGTTGAGTAGTGGTGACAGGGAGCATCCTTGTCTCACTGATTGGGTCAGTTGAGTAGTGGTGACAGGGAGCATCCTTGTCTCACTGATTGGGTCAGGGAGCATTCTTGTCTACTGATCGGGTCAGTTGAGTAGTGGTGACAGGGAGCATCCTTGTCTCACTGATCGGGTCAGTTGAGTAGTGGTGACAGGGAGCATCCTTGTCTACTGATCGGGTCAGTTGAGTAGTGGTGACAGGGAGTATCCTTGTCTCACTGATCGGGTCAGTTGAGCTGTGGTGACACGGAGCATCCTTGTCTCACTGATCGGGTCAGTTGAGCAGTGGTGACAGGGAGCATCCTTGTCTCACTGATCGGGTCAGTTGAGTAGTGGTGACAGGGAGCATCCTTGTTTCACTGATCGGGTCAGTTGAGCAGTGGTGACAGGGAGCATCCTTGTCTCACTGATCGGGTCAGTTGAGTAGTGGTGACAGGGAGCATCCTTGTTTCACTGATCGGGTCAGTTGAGTAGTGGGGACAGGGAGCATCCTTGTCTCACTGATCGGGTCAGTTGAGTAGTGGTGACAGGGAGCATCCTTGTCTACTGATCGGGTCAGTTGAGTAGTGGTGACAGGGAGTATCCTTGTCTCACTGATCGGGTCAGTTGAGCTGTGGTGACACGGAGCATCCTTGTCTCACTGATCGGGTCAGTTGAGCAGTGGTGACAGGGAGCATCCTTGTCTCACTGATCGGGTCAGTTGAGCAGTGGTGACAGGGAGCATCCTTGTCTCACTGATCGGGTCAGTTGAGTAGTGGTGACAGGGAGCATCCTTGTTTCACTGATCGGGTCAGTTGAGCAGTGGGGACAGGGAGCATCCTTGTCTCACTGATCGGGTCATTTGAGTAGTGGTGACAGGGAGCATCCTTGTCTCACTGATCGGGTCAGTTGAGTAGTGGTGACAGGGAGCATCCTTGTCTCACTGATCGGGTGAGTTGAGTAGTGGTGACAGGGAGCATTCTTGTCTAACTGATCGGGTCAGTTGAGTAGTGATGACAGGTAGCATCCTTGTCTAACTGATCGGGTCAGTTGAGTAGTGGTGACAGGGAGCATCCTTGTCTAACTGATCGGGTCAGTTGAGTAGTGGTGACAGGGAGCATCCTTGTCTCACTGATCGGGTCAGTTGAGTAGTTGTGACAGGGAGCATCCTTGTCTCACTGATCGGGTCAGTTGAGTAGTTGTGACAGGGAGCATCCTTGTCTCACTGATCGGGTGAGTGTGAAGACGAACTGACTACAGAGCAACTCTTAGGAAACAGTCAAGACAACTCCATAGCAGGCACACTCATACCAGGGAAAGGAGAACAAAATCTGTTAGCCTACGCCGATGACACTGCTTTCTTTCCATCAACCACTAGATCAATAGACAACATCCTCAGCGCCTTCCCAGAGTTTGGGAAGGGCAGCGGGGCACAAATAAATATAGAGAACTCTTTTATTATGGGTATAGCCAGGTGGAAGAGCAAAGCGGACTTTCCCCTCAGCCCCAACACCGGTCACCAACTTAAAACTATACGGGATAACATATCTATGCAACCCAAATAAAACACACAAACCAACATGGCAGAACCTAGTCACAAAAATAACAGACATGCTACAGAGATACAAATACAAAACATCAACAATTTTTGGCCGGAATATCATAGCATACACATACATCATCCCCAAATTGATTTACACAGCCACAGCCTTCGACCCACCGCAATCAACAATCAAAGAGATAAAGAAACTGATAAGAACCTTTGTATTTGGCCACACAATACACAGCATAAAACAAAAAACACAGATACAGCACAAAAGACAGGGAGGGATCTCACTACAGGACATACACACAAAAATAAAAGCTCTCAGAATAAATCACATAAGTCGCATCATCAAATAACCAGACAACCACACCTTGCACACTACTACATGGGGCTGAGATTAACCAGGTTCAGAAAACTTAATACATTGCCTCACCATTTCGGCACCACACCCAGATATTACCAAGCAAGTCTACAGGCCATCCAAGGACATGACAGTTTATTACACCAAGGGACAAACAACATCTACAAACACCTAATTAAACAACAAGCACCTTCACTAAATCACAGAAACAAGAGAGGCCAAAAGTACTTGCTCACAAACTACACCTGCATTTTCTCAAACCTCCACAATCCAAAACATTGCCCCCAAAGCGAGGAAGGTCACATATAGACTCATATATAACATGACACCCATTACAGCGAGTGAGGTCACATACAGACATATAACATGACACCCATTACAGCGAGGGAGGTCACATACAGACATATAACACGACACCCATTACAGCGAGGGAGGTCACATACAGACATATATAACATGACACCCATTACAACGAGGGAGGTCACATACAGACATATATAACATGACACCCATTACAGCGAGGGAGGTCACATACAGACATATAACACGACACCCATTACAGCGAGGGAGGTCACATACAGGCATATAACATGACACCCACCACAGCGAGACCAACCCACAGATTAAGACGGACACCCCGATGTCCCCTCTGCAGACAAAAAATTCAAGAAACAGAAGAGCACCTATTCTATAGATGCAGTACAATCATACCGGCGAGAATGGCACTGCAACAGATACTAAAATTACACACAACACAAAAAGTCGACACATACAGATTTATTATGCTTAACACACTGCCAAAAACAACAACACAAGATATCTTTACACAATTACTTATACTTCTATCAGAATACAGACATACAATAAGGGCCTGCAGGAATGAAGCTATGTACGAATGTTAGAATTTTAATTCCCATCTTTTTCTACACATTTTAAACAAAGAACAATGTCCATCTTAAAATAAAAAAGTTTACTGTTGTGAATGAACGTACGTGAACGAAAGAGATAAACAATAACAAAATGTACATTATTTTTGTAAACGTTGCGGGTGGAACTAAAATAAACAAGATATACTGTTGAGCATGAAAGTATGTGAACGAAAGAGATAAACAATAACAAAATGTACATTATTTTTGTAAACGTTGCGGGTGGAATTAAAATTTACAAGTTTAATTGTTGAGCATGAAAGTATGTGAACGAAAGAGATAAATACTAAATGTTCTTTCTTCTTTGAAATGTTATGGATGGAATGTGAGGGAAGCTATTCCATTTTGTTTTTCATGAATGTTATCATGCACTGTAATGTGGAATTTAAAGATACAATTAAGGTTTATTTAAAAAATTTTAAAAATAAGACATAAATGTTAGACGAGAGCAGGGGAGATTAGATACCTGCCTCAAGGCAGAAGATAGAATTAAGAGTCAGGCATTTTATAACAGTCGTCTAGAGATTTAGTTAGAAACATTTTGAATGGAGAAAGTTCTCAAGTTAGTATGATATGCATATATTGAGGAAGAACATGAATACGATCACGATGTTACTTATGATAATCATCGCCGATAGACTCCATCAAGTAACGCTATAGTAATGTCAGATTTATAAGAGAATTGAGAACTTGTTGATTGTATCAGAGACTTATTGTCAAACCACATGTGGATGTCATTAATAGAGAATGTCTTGTCCTGCGTATTTGTCTGTCGATTCACAAGGTTTTCGTAGAAATGGGGCTGATCTCGTTGGTGAGGTGGTGCATGAATGTTAACTGTCGTGTATGTGTGTCAGTCGTCTTTAGCTTGCGCTATGACTGTTCTGCCATCACTGTCCCTGCACATCTTCCCAAGAATCCACTTGTCGGAGGTCTGGAGTATAGCGACACCGGACCCTAAGGTTGCACCGCCAAGCTGAAACAGGAATGTTTTAGGCCTAACCGTGTTGTTATTTGTTGTACGTGGTAGTCTGTGTGTATGTTCGTTTCTTACACTGAAATGAAGTCTGGTTTGTTCTGGTGTATTAGTGAAATGATATGCTGTGTTTTGGCCCTTAGGCCCCTAATGTTGATGGATACAATCTTAATGTTAGCCATGGTAAACACATTTACTAAAATTAAACATTCTGAATTGTATATGTATATTGTTTATTTATGTTTAGTATATTCTATTGAAAAATCTAAAATCTAATTAACGTGTTCTGTTCTTTTGCGTCTCGCTCTTTATTTGTGGCGATGTTACTTTTATCCATGCAGAAGATGGGAGTAATCTGTGTCAATCAACAACAGGCAATGAGTAGCGGGAGCCTTCAGTGTATCGTCCTCACTGTCTGTGTCTGGTGCTCCACGTGCCAGAATCTTATGCTCAGGCGACTCCTTTACTTGTCTGAGCTGACGGTGTTTTCTGCCGGTCAACGCCTCTGTGGAAGTCCCTGGGGTTTCCACTGTTTTATGTGGCAATGATGGCGGCAGCCAATTTATGTGCCCAGTGCTATGCTCTTTCTCTATATGTTGCAACTTTATGGAGATTTGTGGAGATTTCAGGTGGAGTTCTTTGTCATATATATTTTTTATAGTTCGTTCGCTTTCGTCAGCTTTGACCTCAGACGAAGTCCCACCCACTCAATTTTGTGGGACTGAATATTGCGTGTAAAGTCTGTTTTATCCCATTACAGGATGCCCCTCGCCATGCAGGCAGATTTACTCCGACTTCAGAGGTACTAATTTTTAGGGAATTAGTAAAACCCAGGTGTCCTCGCCAGGGTACGAACCCCGGCTGTTGCCGTGGTAAGCCAACCGACTATCGATTGCGCTAACCGGACACCCATTTTTTTATAGTGGGTTAGGTGGGCTGCTGCCGATAATGTAAAAAAAAAAAAACAACTACTTACGGGGGTTTGCAAAGCGGTATAGCGTGATCTCACCGCTGGTTCCGAGGCCGTCTGTCCTCATCAACATAAACATCAAGGTTGAGTGGATCATTGTATGGGCTTCTGGCCCGCTGATATCCGCTACTACAGTCCCTTTTACGTGAATCTTTCCACCTTCGAGGTTGACATCGTGGAGTGGGACGTATCGTGTGAATTCAGCTGAAGTGGCAGCCACGTGGTTGAGACTCTTGGACAAATCGTGTCGCTTGTGGGTTTCTGTAAAATTGTCGTCTAGTCGATTTCTGGCACAAAAATTAACTAAATCGTGATAGCATTGAAAACACTTACTTGGCTCCTTTACTCGAGACCTTGGCAGGCATGGTGTGTATTCCGAAGAAAAACAACAACAGTTTTGAGAAAACAAAGTTGTAGGTAAATATCTATATTAGATCGTAGCCCTCTAAACTCTTTGTAGATCTGGTCTAAATCCTGTAAATCCTATGTGCTTAAGTTTAAATACTCCAGTTTCATTCTCCCAAGCTCCCCCTCTCAACCAATCAAAATTCGACACGCTGAATTATCTTTGTCTCTAATTTATAAAAACAACACGTCACTACTCAACTTTGCCCAACCTTCGAAGTCTCCAGACAACTCAGCCTTGAACTTTTGGCCTCAATCTCACGGATTTATTCTGCCTGTTGTCGACCTATTCTCTACGTGTCACCAGTCACGTACTGTTCTATTAACAGCTTCCCCATGCTTTAGGAAAATTCCATTCTCAACTGACTCCGCTACTGTTATACCATTACTTGATGTCGCTATGCTGCTACAGAACGACCATCATCCAAATAAAAGACGTCGCACAGCGATACACCATGGTCAACATCCACTCAACACCAATACCGGCACAACAACAACAATTATATGAGGACCTCTCCCTCCTAGTAACGAGGAAATACACGGGACAGAAGACCATCCTTAGTGGGAGATTTCAACTGCTTCCTGTCAAGGAACGATGTGGAAGGAGACGCATACAGCACACATACTAACCACCCCAACGCTCTGTACGACATAATAATCGTCTCACGAGTGTGTTCTCACATGCTTTTGAACGTTAAAACCTGCTGTACACCTTATTACCTTATTGTATGTATTTATTTATGTATATATTATGTTTTACCTTACTGTATGTATTTATTTATGTATGTATTATGTTTTACCTTATTGTATGTATTTATTTATGTATGTATTATGTTTTACCTTGTTGTTTCTTTCATGTATGTGTCCGTCTATGTATATGCGTGGTATGAAAGTGAGAGAACCCCAAATATAGCTCTCAACTTTTATCTGGGAGTGGATAAATTGTCCCACTAGTTTACAACAAAAAGCGATACTTATAGATTCTCGTGTTTGTGTAAACATCGGTGATTTTAACTGACTTAAATATGTAAAGCTGTCAACACAATTATCACGCCTGTACGGCTTCACTTTTGTATGTGATTTTTAGATTTATGTAGCACATGTTTTTTTAAAAAAAATAATAATCCTTATTCCATTTTCAAATTCAAAATCATCACAGTACATACAAATAATTACATTGATATGATTCAATAATGGGAGTGAAAGATGTTACATTATTTTAGATGTAATTAAGAGGTCAATAAGATATGACATCACACGACCAAGGATTTCCAGGGACACCAGAGGCGACATGAAGACAAAAGCACCCCGACATCTCAGTTTATTTAAGGAGGGTGTGACATCACAGTTTATTTTGGGAGGTGTGACGACTCGTCGGCATCTGTAAAGCAAAATTGACCGATGACTGGCGCCTCCCGCCTGTCACCAACAAATGTAGCAAACAAGGGAAAGGAAAGACTTGAAAGATGTGTCTTTCTAAATGAATATTGGACAATCATTCATTCATTCTCACAAATTAAATTATGTTGTTTTAAAGATGGACATTGATTTTTGATTATAAAACTGTACAAACAGGTTGGCATTAAACGTTTTGAATTGGAAAACGTCAGCATTTCTACAGGTCCACACTAAATTTCTATATTCGGATATTAGAATTAGCGCTTTAGTGTAGGATTCTTGTGTTGTTGTTGACAGTGTGTTGAGCATGATAGATCTGTATATGTCTACATTCTATGTGTTTCTAGTGTAAGTTGTAACGTCGTTCTTGATGGTATGATTGTGTTGCATTCGTAGAATATGTGTTCTTCCGTTTCTTGTATGTTTCGTCTGCAAAGTTGGCACTTGGCTGTCTGTCCTGACATGGGAGCTTCTCTTTCTGTTGTGGGTGTCATGCTGTATATGAGCCTGTATGTGACTTACCTTTGGGAGCGATGTGTGGATTGTGAAGTTTTGAGAAGGTGCTGGTGTAGTCTTTGAGAAAGTGGCCAGGAAATCTGGCAAGTGTAGCATTACGGTGTCCAGCATGAGAACGGAGATAGAAGCAGCAACGACGGAGATAACAGGGTTGGTTACACAGAATGTGGATCACGCAGTCTTGGGAACCGACTCTCAAAGTATGCAACAGAAGATTGATAGAGAATGTCTGCAGCAGGAGTGGATGCAGCTCCCGGCAGAATCCAATAATGGGAAAATACCATACAGATAGTTTTCAGACAGATCCGTCACAACTCCTTGTCACTGATATTTTCGTTGATTTGCTATTTGTCTCTTTTGAGAAATGCATATCCTTTGTCTTTTGTACATTCAAGTTGATTGCACGAATTGATATATCTGAAATAATGAGAACATTTGGCGTTGAAAAATTAATTATTTCAAAACAGAACGTGTCAAATTTGACAATTTTGGAAGAAAAAACAATGATAATTACTAGTTTTATTCTATTAAAACATCATTCATGCACAGATTAATTAAGCCACACGTTTGGAGCCTCGATGGCTGAGTGGTTAGTGTGAACATTGCTTGATTAGAAGGATCTAAGTTCGATTTCCAGAAGTGGATATTTTCGGACCGACAAGGCTTCAATCTTCACTCGGTCTCTGTAAATGGGTATCGGATGTTTTTTTTCCCCGAGAAGTATAGACGGCCTAGAGTGATACCGCCCACCTCACTAAACAATTTGCGTTGTCATGGAAATATATGGTCACTAACATCATATTCCACACATGCCTAGCAAGGCAGGGAAGTATAGACGGCCTGGAGTGATACCGACCACCTCACTAAACAATTTACCTTGTCATGGAAACATATGGTCACTAACATAATATTCCACACATGCCTAGCAAGGCAGGGAAGTATAGACGGCCTGGAGTGATACCGACCACCTCACTAAACAATTTACCTTGTCATGGAAACATATGGTCACTAACACCATACTCCACACATGCCTAGCAAGGCAGTGAAGTGAACCGTAACTTTTACTTGTTAGCTACTCTAGAAGCTTCACTAGTGTGTGTGTGTGTGTGTGTGTGTGTGTGTGTGTGTGTGTGTGTGTGTGTGTGTGTGTGAGTGTTTGTGTGTGTGTGTGTCTGGTGTCACACATTGAAACCACTCCCATAAAATATACATTTTTGACTGGGCAAAATGTTGTAGACTCAGGTCATCTTCACTTATTAATGCTGTAAACGTTTCAATGTAGGAAGTAAAATGCCACTTTAAGATTGAAACAAGCAGCTGTGCCGTAGCTTTAACTTTAGAACGGAATGGCTTCACTACAGTCTGGGCACCTCCATATCTGCTCAGCCAGCAACCAACAAATGTCCATCTCGATCGTTCATACTTTTCCATAGAACACGCTGAGTTCTTCTCTCAAAATGGTGTGCTACTTGATGCATAGAACGCGCTGAACTCTGTACAGAAGGCGTGCAGCTCATAACGGACACACCCGAGTCACTGTAACGTCCGTCACAAGCAGCATAACTCTATGTGTCAGCGACAAAACCGTGGACTTAAGATTAGTGAGCATGCCATAACAACAGTCGCTGTCCCAACAAATGAAGTCAGACCACCACTTCCGTGAAACACTCGATCAGACCGCGATCCAGCTTGTGGCAAATTTTTAATTGGAAACAGACAAATCATACACCCCGTACCAAGGCAAGGCCGAGGCCTGTTACCGTTCTACTAAACTCAAGAGCCAGTGGCACTGCAGCACTATCTCATCTCGTGGGCACGCGAAATTCCTGTCACGGGCGAGAGAGAGTGGCAGTTTAAAATCGTAACATTAAGAGAGAGAGAGAGAGAGACAGTTTAAAATCCTAACATTAAGAGAGAGAGAGAGAGAGAGACAGTTCAAAATCCTAACATTAAGAGAGAGAGAGAGAGAGAGAGAGACAGTTCAAAATCCTAACATTAAGAGAGAGAGAGAGAGAGACAGTTTAAAATCGTAACATTAAGAGAGAGAGAGAGAGAGAGAGAGAGAGACAGTTCAAAATCCTAACATTAAGAGAGAGAGAGAGTTTAAATTTCTAGCAGTAATATATAGAGATCAAGATTAAAATGAAGGAGTTAAGAGAGTTGAGAAAGTTGATACTTCTAGCATCAAAAGTTAACCATTTAAAAATCCTAGAATGACCAGAGAGACAATTTAAAATACAAGCACGATGTGGAAAGCAGATTATAATATTGGTATGAAAAGAGATACAGTTACAAATCATACTATTAATAAAGAAACAGTTAGAAATACTAAAAATAAAAATAAAAGCAGATTATAATATTGGTATGAAAAGAGATACAGTTACAAATCATACTATTAATAAAGAAACAGTTAGAAATACTAAAAATAAAAATAAAAGCAGATTATAATATTGGTATGAAAAGAGATACAGTTACAAATCATACTATTAATAAAGAAACAGTTAGAAATACTAAAAATAAAAATAAAAGCAGCTTAAAATAATGTTATGAAAAGAGAGATAGACAATTACATCTCAAGCATTAAAATAGTGAAAGACAGTCATTCTTGTTTATTTTATTTTTAAACTGAAAATCAAGTTCAGAATAATTGATCAAACTTGTAGAATAAAGTGTAATATGGGGTGTTTATAATGTCGCTATGGAGTGACTTGATCAATATTCTTGAAATGAAATCACCGATTGATGAAATTGACATCACATTCTGCGTCCACAATCCCGTCACAAACATAACACAGTAAGCCGCTGTTATATTCACGGTCTCATTGCTGAAGGGAAATGCTGTTATACAATGGAAACAGGATATTCTTTTAAAATACGTCTTCGGTAATGATAGCAAATATACTGAAGAAGTTATTCAACAATTTGTGTAGAAATGTCCAAACTCACAAGTCTCTCACCGCAATGAGGCTATGACTTTGATTGACAAGTTTCGTGCTACGGATAGTGTTGTAGATGCATACGGATCTGGAGGGCCTTCAACTTCAGAAGACACAGAACTTGATATGCAAACCAGAATTACAATGAGCCCTAATAAATCTTTAAGGTGGTTGTCTCAACATGCAAACTTTTCCAATGAATACCGTCCTCAAGGTTATGAAGTGTTAGCTGCACTATCGTCCTTACAGATTAATTCAATCGTCTTAAATACATGCAAGTGATTGTGAATCCAGATTGAACTACTGCATGTGGTTTCAGAACCTTATCTCTGAACAAGGTGATGAAGTCCTTGACGTGACATTCTTCACTAAGAGGCACGGTTTCATCTCTCCGGTTGCGTCAACAAGTAGGAACAACCGTATGTAGAGCAGTAAAAAAAAAACCCGCATGAATTACATCAAGTACCGCTTTACGTTCAGAAAGTCGTTTGTGGATAATTGGGAAACATTTTTTTCAATGCAAAAATCAAGGCAGAACATGACCGTACTTTAATGCTGGAATCATTCATAGCTCACCTTACAGAGCGGGAAATTAAAGAAACTCGGTTTCGGCAGGATGGGGCAACATCACACACAGCCGCAACAACAGTAGTAGTATAGGTGGCTGTGAACTCAACAGAAAAGTGGAATAACATGCACCGAAATACAATAGATTTGGCACCGACTTTGCACCGACTTTGCACCAAAACGGTGCCAAAAAAAAAAAAAAAAATATTTTTTTTTTCGAATTCGCGATTTTTTCGAACTTCATAATTTTTTTTTTTGGGGGGAATTTTTTTTTGGTGTTCGTCAGTTTGTCGAAATGGTTCACTGAGAGCTTAACTCAGGTAAATTCAAAAGACTCGGTGCTAATCCGGTGATCGCCTCTCGTTGTGTGTTAGATGAAAATGAAAGAGTATTTTAAAAGAGTATATTTGTGAAAGTAAACAGAATTATTTAAAAAATATGTATTTGTGAAAGTAAACTCAGAATTATTAAAAATAATAAAAAAAAAAAGTCTCCCTTCAGGATTCGAACACGGGTCTACTACGTGACAGGCAACATGTAAAAAAAATGCTGACAAGCAATAACATTGAAAGGTTAGTTTTGTCGAACGGTCTCCTGTGTTTCTGAGAGCTTAACCGCAGGTAAATTCAATAGAGACTCGGTGCTAATCCGGTGATCGTCGCTCCGTGTCCGGTGATCGCCTCGCTCGTGTTAGAAATTTGTGAAAGAGTATTTTAAAAGAGTATGTGATAAATAAAAAATATGTTTCAAAACGTTAAGAAATATAGTTAAATGTGATAAAACTGATTTTAAAAAAAGGCGAAATAATAAAAACTATGAAAAAAATAAGTTAACATACTGACGGAAAACTGTATGTTAAGTCAAGAAACTGGAATGACATGGCAGCTTTTGTTGACTGGGCTAGTGGTACTTGAGGAATGCTATTGTTAGGAAAAATCGCTTATTATTGTCAAGGAATCGTGGTCATTGTTAGGAAAATATGCTGACGGTCATTGTTAGGCATGTAACTGAAACTCCGTGTTTAGAGTTAAAGTTAGGTAGAGGCATAATTATGAAAAATCAATATTTAAAAAAAAACGTAAAATGAAGGGAAAATTTAAAATTATAGGCGATCTCGTAACTGATTGGGTCGCGGATCTTGCACTACATTTTTTTAGTGCCACCCTCAACACCATCATCCCTTCATGTCCTATCATCATCATCATACCACACAAAGTTTCAAACCGATTATTATTCGCCGGCGGTGGGCATGTGAGGTGGAGGGGCGGGTAATAGGCAACATGTAAAACGAGTTGGTTGACACAGGTGTGTTATTGTAGTATCGCTAACATCATGTGCCAGGATAGCGGTTCTTGGGGAAAGATTATTGGTCGTGTGTGTTATCGCTACCAACATCATCATGTGTCGGTTAGTAAGGTGTGCTAATATTAAATAGTGACGCTCGCTCTTTCTCATTCAATGTAAAGCAAAACAAAATTCTATATTTCACAATTTTATTAATACATCATATATTACTGTCCGGATGCTGATAATTTTAACCGTCTGGGTTTCCTACACAACCGCCCTCCATTTTGACAAAACCTTGATCAAAGCTGGAATAGGTAATCGGTGACTTTGCTGAAACATCCTGGGCATCCACACTGGCTGCCGGAGCTGTCGTCTGATTAACAAGAGTGAGGTCCCCTTGGTTAACAGAAAAGGGCGTGTAGTTGATGTTACCATAAGCGTTTTCGAGACTGCCTTAACGCCATGTGCCACCCTCAACACCATCATCCCTTCATGTCCTATCATCATCATGTACCACCCTCAACACCATCATCCCTTCATGTCCTATCATCATCATGTGCCACCCTCAACACCATCATCCCTTCATGTCCTATCATCATCATGTGCCACCCTCAACACTAGCATCATGTGCCACCCTCAACACTAGCATCTTGTGCCTCAACATCACCCTTCATGTCCTATCATCATCATGTGCCACCCTCAACACCATCATCAGCCCTTCAGGTCCTATCATCAAACCACACAAAGTATCAACCAGCGAAATTCTCTCTCTCTCTCTCTGTCTCTCTCACATTCATGGTAAACCAAAACAAAATAAATCACTAAGATTTTACCACCATAACACACAAATTTAGGGTCATATTTAAAAAAGTCGACCTTAAAACCATACAAATCTACTCCCATACTCATAAAAGTTAGACACATCAAACAAATAATTACTTCCAAACTCCAAAAAAGTTAGACCAAATCACGCCTCGATCGTTCTCTAACATTGCCTCGATCGTTCTTTAACATTGCCTCGATCGTTCTTTAACATTGCCTCCAGCGTTCTTTAACATTGCCTCCAGCGTTCTGTAACATTGCCTCCAGCGTTCTGTAACATTGCCTCCAGCGTTCTGTAACATTGCCTCCAGCGTTCTGTAACATTGCCTCGATCGTTCTGTAACATTGCCTCGATCGTTCTTTAACATTACCTCGAGCGTTCTCTAACATTGCCTCCAGCGTTCTCTAACATTCCCTTGCTCGTTCTCTAACATTTTCATTAGTTGGAGTCTTTGTGTTGCCTTCTTAGTGAGATTCTCTACGTGTTTCTTCAGGCTCAATTGTCAGTCTAGTTGTATTCCTAAAAAAATCTACTTCCATACTGATACTAGTTAGACACATCGATCAGATAGTTACATCCAAATCGCAAACATTTTACCCCAGAACACAAAAATTTAGGGTCATACTCAAAAAGTCGACCTTAAAACCATACAAATCTACTCCCATACTCATAAAAGTTAGACACATCAAACAGATAATTACTTCCAAACTCATAAAAGTTAGACACATCAAACAGATAATTACTTCCAAACTCCAAAACCCCCTTCCTATCATCATCATGTGCCACCCTCACTCTCTCTCTCTCTCTCTATCGCATATCCAAGCTAACTCAAGTCAAATAAAAATCATCACCAAGCCACACAAATTGACACATCATCACCATGTGCCACCCTCAACACTATCATCATCATCATCATCCACCCTCATCACCCCTTCCTATCATCATCATGTGCCACCCTCAACACTATCATCATGTACCACCCTCATCACTATCATCATCATGCGCCACCCTCAACACCAGCCCTTCATGTCCTATCATCATGTGCCACCCTCAACATCAAACCTTCCGGCTTGGACGGAGGAACTGTTTTCCATCAGTCGAGTAAATGAAACAAACCCCGTTACATATGTGTTGAAAGACGATAAGGGCGATGAGATAGAGGGGTCATTCTACACACCGAAAATTCAAAAAGTTGGAGACAAACTCATCCTCCCTCCATGTCCTATCATCAAGCCACACAAAGTATCAACCAGCGAAATTCTCTCTCTCTCTCTCTTTCTCTCTCTCTCTCTCTCTCGCTCTGTCTCTCTCTCACATTCATGATAAACCAAACCAAAATAGGCTCATATTAAAAAAGTCGACCTAAAACCGTAAAATATTCCACTACAACACAGACCGCTAGACTGAACAGTACTATGAAAACAAACGTCCGTGAATCAAGCGCGCTTATAACACGAAGTCTCACATCCGACTAGTTTAAATATAATCTGGTAAATAAAAGTTAGGAGGCAAGGGCAGAAACCTAGGAGGTAAGGGCAGAAACCAAAGAGGCAAGGTCAGAAAACAAGGAGGGAAGGGCAGAAACCAAAGAGGCATGGTCAGAAATCTAGGAAGCTGTGTTAGAAAACAAGGAGGCGAGGGCAGAAACCTAGGAGGGAAGGTCAGAAACCTAGGAGGCGAGGTCAGAAACCTAGGAGGCGAGGTCAGAAACCTAGGAGGCGAGGTCAGAAACCTAGGAGGCAAGGTGAGAAAACAAGGAGGGAAGGTCAGAAATCTAAGAGGCGAGGGCAGAAACCAAAGAGGCAAGGTCAGAAATCTAGGAAGCTGTGTTAGAAAACAAGGAGGCGAGGGCAGAAACCAAAGAGGCAAGGTCAGACATTTTCATTATTTGGAGTCTTTGTATTACCTTCTTAGTGAGATTCTCTACGTGTTTCTTCAAAAAGCTACTCTCATTCTCATACTAGTTAGACACATCGAACCGTTCGTTATTTCTAAAGCCAAAAAAAAAAAAGTTTGGCCAAATCACTAACAATTTACCCACAGAACAAAATAAATATAGACTCATATTAAAAAAGTCGACCTCAAAACCATAAAAATCTACTCCCACACTCATCTAAAAGTTACACCAAAACCGCACGAGATTTGCACCGTGCAAAAACATGCACAAGTTTGACACGCGCACCAGTTTGGCACAATGCACCAATAGACATCCCCATACCAAAAAAAATTTACTTAAAAATCACTTTTATGATTGTTACGCCCCTTACGAATGCTGATTGTTACGCCCCTTACGAATGCTGATTGTTACGCCCGAATGTGCATTGTGCCAAACTGGTGCGCGTGTCAAACTTGTGCATGTTTTTGCACGGTGCAAATCTCGTGCGGTTTTGGTGTAACTTTTAGATGAGTGTGGGAGTAGATTTTTATGGTTTTGAGGTCGACTTTTTTAATATGAGTCTATATTTATTTTGTTCTGTGGGTAAATTGTTAGTGATTTGGCCAAACTTTTTTTTTTGGCTTTAGAAATAACGAACGGTTCGATGTGTCTAACTAGTATGAGAATGAGAGTAGCTTTTTGAAGAAACACGTAGAGAATCTCACTAAGAAGGTAATACAAAGACTCCAAATAATGAAAATGTCTGACCTTGCCTCTTTGGTTTCTGCCCTCGCCTCCTTGTTTTCTAACACAGCTTCCTAGATTTCTGACCTTGCCTCTTTGGTTTCTGCCCTCGCCTCTTAGATTTCTGACCTTCCCTCCTTGTTTTCTCACCTTGCCTCCTAGGTTTCTGACCTCGCCTCCTAGGTTTCTGACCTCGCCTCCTAGGTTTCTGACCTCGCCTCCTAGGTTTCTGACCTTCCCTCCTAGGTTTCTGCCCTCGCCTCCTTGTTTTCTAACACAGCTTCCTAGATTTCTGACCATGCCTCTTTGGTTTCTGCCCTTCCCTCCTTGTTTTCTGACCTTGCCTCTTTGGTTTCTGCCCTTACCTCCTAGGTTTCTGCCCTTGCCTCCTAACTTTTATTTACCAGATTATATTTAAACTAGTCGGATGTGAGACTTCGTGTTATAAGCGCGCTTGATTCACGGACGTTTGTTTTCATAGTACTGTTCAGTCTAGCGGTCTGTGTTGTAGTGGAATATTTTACGGTTTTAGGTCGACTTTTTTAATATGAGCCTATTTTGGTTTGGTTTATCATGAATGTGAGAGAGAGACAGAGCGAGAGAGAGAGAGAGAGAGAAAGAGAGAGAGAGAGAGAATTTCGCTGGTTGATACTTTGTGTGGCTTGATGATAGGACATGGAGGGATGATGAGTTTGTCTCCAACTTTTTGAATTTTCGGTGTGTAGAATGACCCCTCTATCTCATCGCCCTTATCGTCTTTCAACACATATGTAACGGGGTTTGTTTCATTTACTCGACTGATGGAAAACAGTTCCTCCGTCCAAGCCGGAAGGTTTGATGTTGAGGGTGGCACATGATGATAGGACATGAAGGGCTGGTGTTGAGGGTGGCGCATGATGATGATAGTGATGAGGGTGGTACATGATGATAGTGTTGAGGGTGGCACATGATGATGATAGGAAGGGGTGATGAGGGTGGATGATGATGATGATGATAGTGTTGAGGGTGGCACATGGTGATGATGTGTCAATTTGTGTGGCTTGGTGATGATTTTTATTTGACTTGAGTTAGCTTGGATATGCGATAGAGAGAGAGAGAGAGAGAGTGAGGGTGGCACATGATGATGATAGGAAGGGGGTTTTGGAGTTTGGAAGTAATTATCTGTTTGATGTGTCTAACTTTTATGAGTTTGGAAGTAATTATCTGTTTGATGTGTCTAACTTTTATGAGTATGGGAGTAGATTTGTATGGTTTTAAGGTCGACTTTTTGAGTATGACCCTAAATTTTTGTGTTCTGGGGTAAAATGTTTGCGATTTGGATGTAACTATCTGATCGATGTGTCTAACTAGTATCAGTATGGAAGTAGATTTTTTTAGGAATACAACTAGACTGACAATTGAGCCTGAAGAAACACGTAGAGAATCTCACTAAGAAGGCAACACAAAGACTCCAACTAATGAAAATGTTAGAGAACGAGCAAGGGAATGTTAGAGAACGCTGGAGGCAATGTTAGAGAACGCTCGAGGTAATGTTAAAGAACGATCGAGGCAATGTTACAGAACGATCGAGGCAATGTTACAGAACGCTGGAGGCAATGTTACAGAACGCTGGAGGCAATGTTACAGAACGCTGGAGGCAATGTTACAGAACGCTGGAGGCAATGTTAAAGAACGCTGGAGGCAATGTTAAAGAACGATCGAGGCAATGTTAAAGAACGATCGAGGCAATGTTAGAGAACGATCGAGGCGTGATTTGGTCTAACTTTTTTGGAGTTTGGAAGTAATTATCTGTTTGATGTGTCTAACTTTTATGAGTATGGGAGTAGATTTGTATGGTTTTAAGGTCGACTTTTTTTAATATGACCCTAAATTTGTGTGTTATGGTGGTAAAATCTTAGTGATTTATTTTGTTTTGGTTTACCATGAATGTGAGAGAGACAGAGAGAGAGAGAGAGAATTTCGCTGGTTGATACTTTGTGTGGTTTGATGATAGGACCTGAAGGGCTGATGATGGTGTTGAGGGTGGCACATGATGATGATAGGACATGAAGGGTGATGTTGAGGCACAAGATGCTAGTGTTGAGGGTGGCACATGATGCTAGTGTTGAGGGTGGCACATGATGATGATAGGACATGAAGGGATGATGGTGTTGAGGGTGGCACATGATGATGATAGGACATGAAGGGATGATGGTGTTGAGGGTGGTACATGATGATGATAGGACATGAAGGGATGATGGTGTTGAGGGTGGCACATGGCGTTAAGGCAGTCTCGAAAACGCTTATGGTAACATCAACTACACGCCCTTTTCTGTTAACCAAGGGGACCTCACTCTTGTTAATCAGACGACAGCTCCGGCAGCCAGTGTGGATGCCCAGGATGTTTCAGCAAAGTCACCGATTACCTATTCCAGCTTTGATCAAGGTTTTGTCAAAATGGAGGGCGGTTGTGTAGGAAACCCAGACGGTTAAAATTATCAGCATCCGGACAGTAATATATGATGTATTAATAAAATTGTGAAATATAGAATTTTGTTTTGCTTTACATTGAATGAGAAAGAGCGAGCGTCACTATTTAATATTAGCACACCTTACTAACCGACACATGATGATGTTGGTAGCGATAACACACACGACCAATAATCTTTCCCCAAGAACCGCTATCCTGGCACATGATGTTAGCGATACTACAATAACACACCTGTGTCAACCAACTCGTTTTACATGTTGCCTATTACCCGCCCCTCCACCTCACATGCCCACCGCCGGCGAATAATAATCGGTTTGAAACTTTGTGTGGTATGATGATGATGATAGGACATGAAGGGATGATGGTGTTGAGGGTGGCACTAAAAAAATGTAGTGCAAGATCCGCGACCCAATCAGTTACGAGATCGCCTATAATTTTAAATTTTCCCTTCATTTTACGTTTTTTTTAAATATTGATTTTTCATAATTATGCCTCTACCTAACTTTAACTCTAAACACGGAGTTTCAGTTACATGCCTAACAATGACCGTCAGCATATTTTCCTAACAATGACCACGATTCCTTGACAATAATAAGCGATTTTTCCTAACAATAGCATTCCTCAAGTACCACTAGCCCAGTCAACAAAAGCTGCCATGTCATTCCAGTTTCTTGACTTAACATACAGTTTTCCGTCAGTATGTTAACTTATTTTTTTCATAGTTTTTATTATTTCGCCTTTTTTAAAAATCAGTTTTATCACATTTAACTATATTTCTTAACGTTTTGAAACATATTTTTTATTTATCACATACTCTTTTAAAATACTCTTTCACAAATTTCTAACACGAGCGAGGCGATCACCGGACACGGAGCGACGATCACCGGATTAGCACCGAGTCTCTATTGAATTTACCTGCGGTTAAGCTCTCAGAAACACAGGAGACCGTTCGACAAAACTAACCTTTCAATGTTATTGCTTGTCAGCATTTTTTTTACATGTTGCCTGTCACGTAGTAGACCCGTGTTCGAATCCTGAAGGGAGACTTTTTTTTTTATTATTTTTAATAATTCTGAGTTTACTTTCACAAATACATATTTTTTAAATAATTCTGTTTACTTTCACAAATATACTCTTTTAAAATACTCTTTCATTTTCATCTAACACACAACGAGAGGCGATCACCGGATTAGCACCGAGTCTTTTGAATTTACCTGAGTTAAGCTCTCAGTGAACCATTTCGACAAACTGACGAACACAAAAAAAAATTCCCCCAAAAAAAAATTCCCCCCCCCAAAAAAAAATTATGAAGTTCGAAAAAATCGCGAATTCGAAAAAAAAAATATTTTTTTTTTTTTTTTTTTGGCACCGTTTTGGTGCAAAGTCGGTGCAAAGTCGGTGCCAAATCTATTGTATTTCGGTGCATGTTATTCCACTTTTCTGTTGAGTTCACAGCCACCTATACTACTAACAACATCACTTACTTATTAGGAAAGCGTATTTGGAAATCGCATTATTTCACTTGTAATCTGGCCTGCTCATTCACCAGACCTAACCCCGCCTAATTATTACCAGACCTAACCCCGCCTAATTATTATCTGTGGGGGTGAGCTGAAAAGAAATGTTTATCGAATATTCTGAAGACAGATAATGACCTGAAGGCAGAAATCGTCACCCAAAGACAACAAATATCACCGGTCATTATCCAGCAGGTTTTTGTAGACAAACACCAGACATACCAAGAGTTGTTAACCCCCTACTGCCCATACCAGAACAGACTCCCTTAACAGAGGAATCAGTATTGTCAAAACAAACACGGACAGATGTGAAAGGAATACTTGACAAGGATGAACAGATAACCTGCAGCGTAAAACAATAACTCTCAGTTTCTTGGATGAAGAATACCCACAAGACCTATGGATTCGTGTGTACACAGATGGGTCAGTACAGATGCAGTAAAGAATGGGTGAGCAGGTGCATACATAGAATACCCAAATAACAATAGTGATATGGATAAAATAGCAACAGGGAAATATCGTCACAATTACGATGCAGAAATGCAAGCAATAGAGTTGGCAATAGAAAAACTGATGAACAGTAATCTTAGCCCACAGCCTGTAGTGTTTCTAGCAGATACAAGAGCAGTACTCCAAGCACTGCAATCCAGAAAGCTGCCACATCTGCAGACCGTATTGTCTGAACTCTGCAAACATCACAGGATTGTCCTGCAGTGGTCCCACCTCACTGTAGAATACCAGGAAACGATAGAGCTGATCAGATGGCAAAAGAAGGTGAAATAGGCACACAACCAGATGCACCGGTTACATACCATTATAAGAAACAGATAATCAAATTAATCAGGAGACAACATGCTCCAAATCAGGATACTTTTCATAATATGAATAGATGGGAACATGTTATCATTATACGCATTAGAACCGGGCACAATCGACAATCGACAGTCACCTGTATATAAAATTCAAGATCGGTACCTCAACTACATGTACATGTGGACAGGCGCACCAAACAGCGGGACGCATATTTCAAGAATGCACTGAATATAGTAGACTGAGGAAAGTCCACTTATACCATTAATACAACACAACAGACAAGACTATATGCATCACTTAAAGAATGACAAAAGGCGGTAACATGTATACGGGAAACGATATTGCCGATATAGACAACACTTCAGGCGAACGAAAGATAAATATAAAGATCCAGAAGGAAAATAGTAAGAGACAAGTCTGAGAATGTCTTAAGGCCTGCAGTGGATTTTTTGAATACATGCTGTGATCACATCTCCATCGAGATACAGTTATAAAAGTCTACTGTTAAGACAGAAACAGTTAATAATCTATCTATTGTCCTTTCGAGCCGAAGACGGCACATAGGGTAGAACCACAATCTCAAAAACAGAAACCTTGCGTGCCAAAGTGGCACATATTGCAGAGATCACTGCTCTATGGTGCTGTTTCTATAACAATACATTTTACAATGACAGCTTGTCAAGCCATCAATCAAACTCCTTAGTCGCCTCTTACGACATGCCTGGAAGGTCACAGTGTCACTATTCTTTAATTCCTTCATAATGAGGCCCCGGTAACACACGGGATCTCATCTCGGGACGGTAGTTAATAATGCTAATATGAAAATGAAAGCAGCTTAAAATCCTGTTATGAAAATAGAGATAGACAATTACATCTCAAATGAATAAGATAGCAACAGGGAAATATTGTCACAATTACGATGCAGAAATGCAAGCAATAAAGTTGGCAATAGAAAAACTGCTGAACAGTAATCTTAGCCCACAGCCTGTTGACTCCACAGTTACGTGTATACAAAATTCAAGATCGGTACCTCAACTACATGTACATGTGGACAGGCGCCCTTACAGAGGAACACATATTTCAAGATTACACTGAATATAGTAAAAAAAAAAGGTGCCCCCGTCACGCCAAGTGGCGTATAGGGAATATGGTATTAGTGACCATAAATTTTACAGACCTTCAGCACATGATTTTTGAGGTAATGTGGTCCGTATTACGCCCGTGTCGCTACTCAATATAGTAGACTGATGAAAATCCCACATATCCCATAGATACAACACTACAGAGAAAACTATATGGACCACTGCAAGAATAACAAAAGACGGTAACATTTATACAGGAAGCGACATTGCAGATATAGACAACACTTCAGGCGAACGAAAGATAGATATATAGATCCAGAAGGTTTTCGAAAATAGTAAGAGACAAGACTTAGAATATCTTGAGGCCTGTGCTGGATATTTTGAACACATGCTGTAAACACAACTCCATCGCGTGAACAGCTCTTTAACTAATACAAGCCAGCCAACAGCAGTAGAATCTAGATGAATAACACACATTTTATTTACAATTTCACGTAATTTCAACAATATGTTCACTGCACCGGACTTAATACAGCCACGTTTTCTTATTTAAGACTCAAGTTGACTTTTCTGTGAGCAAAGGAAGATAACTTTTAATTTTGAAAGAAATTATAAATAATTAATATTTGCAACTACACGTTAAGGAAAGTTACATTTCTTTTAATTTGTTGCTTTAGTAGTTTTAATGTTTAATAGAAATTTTCAAAGACCTTGCACATTTTATGTTAAAATTATTTTTTGAAAAGCAATATGCAAATGTTTGAAACTTTTGATAATTTACAATTACAATTTATCGACTTATAAAAAAATTGGTAGTATTAATTTAACTGGAGTTGCTTCCCTTTTATTAGAGCAAGATAGATTTTAATTTCTTAAGCAGATAAGAATATATTAACATTTTCATCAACAATTCAACGGCAGAACACTTTTTTGCGTTTAAGTTTGATATGTTAGAGCGAACCATGCCTGTAAATATTATGCAACATTTAAATATATATTCTTCAAAGAATTATTATATTTCTTAGCTGGTAATCAACTGTTTAAAGTTTCTCAACATTTTTATAGATCTCAGGTGCAAACGAAGTTAATTTCCAAAAATTAGCTGATGCCGTCTCATCATTTCACTGTAGAGTCTAGAAGAGATATTGTTAGAGAGAGAGGTATCAATAACACAAGGAAAATACTATGCAGTTGAAATTTCAAAATTCTAGTAGAAAAAGGGAGAGGAGTTGGAGATAGACAATTGCACATAATTCATGTCACTGGAGAGGGAGAGTGGCAGTTTAAAAGGCTAACATTAAGAGAGAGAGAGAGAGAGAGAGAGAGAGAGAGAGAGAGAGAGAGAGAGAGAGAGAGAGAGAAAGAGAGAGAGAGAGAGAGAAAGAGCGAAAAAAAGAGATTCAGTTATATATATTAAACATTTAGATATAGATTGAAGAATGAGAGGGAATCAGTTTAAATTTATAGCAGTAATAGATATAGAGTAAACTGTAGGAGTTATGAGAATTTATTTTTCTAGCATCAAAAGTAAACTTTTGAAAATCCTAGAATGAACAGCGACAATTTAAAATACTAGCATGAAGATAAAAAGCTGTTTAAAATCTTAGTATGAAAAGAGATACAGTTATAAAAGTCTACTGTTAAGACTGAAACAGTTAATAATGCTGATATGAAAATGAAAGCAGCTTAAAATTCTGTTATGAAAATAGAGATAGACAATTACATCTCAAATGAATAAGATAGCAACAGGGAAATAATGTCACAATTACAGAAATGCAAGCAATAAAGTTGGCAAATGAAAAACTGCTGAACAGTATCTTAGCCCACAGCCTGTAGAGTTTTTGACAGATACAAGATCAGTGCTCCAGGCACTGCAATCCAGAAAGTTTCTACATCTGCAAACTTTATTGACTGAACTCTACAAACACCACAGGGTTGCCCTGCATTGGATCCCATCTCACTATGGAATACCAGGAAACTAGAGAGCAGATCAGCTTTCAAAAGAAGGTGCAACAGGCACACAACCAGATGCGCCGGTCACATTTGGTTATTTGGTTATTTGCGGTTCATCATCATTGCACTCCGATTATGTCCATAGGTGCTCAGATCCCCTCCTCAGCAATTCCCTCAGTGTCCAGCGACTGACGACTCCAGTTCCATATTGTTTGATAAGTCTTCTTACACGCCCACTAAGTTTCTCATTTCTGGCTGTGCCCATCATAACTCCCATCTCTTTCATCCGAAGAAGTGACGTGGATATGTGTTTGTCGAAGTCATGTGCTCTTCCCACATCTCGGAGGGCAATGCTGATGTCCGCCCGATCCATTGGTTGCCCGTCCTCAACGACAGCGCAGCTAGCCAACCTGTCCGCTCTTTCATTTCCCGTACTCCCGCATGTCCAGGGACATAGACAAAGGTGACCTTACGTATTTTGGATTTCTGCAATGACTCTACCCATTGCATGCGTACAGAGCCCGCCTCCACTTTTTTTATCATGCTCATCGAATCGCTCAGTATACATGCTTGGGTGTAGTCTTGTGACTCTAACCATTTGAATGCCTTGGTCACTGACATCGCCTCCATTGTCATGCTACTCCTGGTCATGACGTAAGCACCACTGTCTCCCTTGACTATTCTGCCTGCCGAAAGTGCTGTAAATGCCCATGCACTTCTTTGGTGTCGTCTTACAGATCCGTCTGTATATATGACTGTATCTTTCTCATCGTTGTTACATACCATCATAAGATACCGATAATCAAATCAATCAGAAGATCAAATGCTCCAAATCAGGATGCCTTTCATAATACGAATAGATGGGAACAAGTTATCATTATAAGCATTAGAACAGGACACAATTGACTCCACAGTCACGTGTCTACAAAATTCAAGATCGGCACCTCAACTACATGTACATGTGGACAGGCGCCCCAGACAGAGGAACACATATTTCAAGATTGCACTGAATATAGTAAAAAAAAAAAGGTGAAGTGCCCCCGTCACGTCAAGTGGCGTATAGGGAATATGGTATTAGTGACCATAAATTTTACAGACCTTCAGCACATGATTTTTGGGGTAATGTGGTCCGTATTACTCCCGTGCCGCTACTCAATATAGTAGACTGAGGAAAATCCCACATATCCCATAGATACAATACTACAGAGAAAACTATATGGACCACTGCAAGAATAACAAAAGACTGTAACATTTATACAGGAAGCGACATTGCAGATATAGACAACACTTCAGGCGAACGAAAGATAGATATATAGATCCAGAATGTTTTCGAAAATAGTAAGAGACAAGACTTAGAATATCTTGAGGCCTGTGCTGGATATTTTGAACACATGCTGTAAACACTACTCTATCGCGTGAACAGCTTCTTTACCTAATACAAGCCAGCCAACAGCAGTAGTATCTAAATGAATAACACAAATTTTATTTACAGTTTCACGTAATTTCAACAACATGTTCACTGCACCGGACTTAATACAGCCACGTTTTCTTATTTAAGGCTCAAGTTGACTTTTCTGTGAGCAAAGAAATATAACTTTTAATTTTTGAAAGAAATTATAAATAATTAATATTTGCAACTACACGTTAAGAAAAGATACATTTCTTTTAATTTGTTACGTTAGGAGTTTTAAGTTTTTATAGAAATATTTAATAATCTTGCATATTTTATGTGAAAATTATTTTCTAGAGAACAATATGCAAATGATTAAAACTTTTGACAATTTACAATTACAATTTATCGACTGATAAAGAAATGTTAGTTATTAATTTAACAGGAGTTGCTTCCCTTTTATTAGAGCAAGATAGATTTTAATTTCTTAAGCAGATAAGAATATATTAACATTTTCATCAACAATTCAACGGCAGAACACTTTTTCTGCATTTAAGTTTGATGTGTTAGAGCGAACCATGCCTGTAAATATTATGCAACATTTAAATATATATTCTTCAAAGAATTATTATATTTCTTAGCTGATAATCAACTGTTTAAAGTTTCTAAACATTTTTATAGATGACGGGTGCAAAAGCATTTAATTTACAAAAATTAACTAATGCCGTCTCATCATTTCATTGTAGAGTCGAGAAGAGGTATCAATACACAAGGAAAATGCTATGAAGAAAAAATTTCAAAATTCTAGTACAAAAAGTGAGCGGAGTTGGAGATAGACAATTGCACATAATTCATGTCACTGAGAGAGGGAGAGAGAATATAAGGAAAATGCATTTCCTTTATTTGATTATAATTTCTGGAATGTTCCCATATCATCATCATCAAGTACCGGGCCTACTGGCGTAGGTGATCGTGTCTCTCCACAACTTTCGATCTCGACAGTTCTTTATCATTTTTGTTGTTGACCTTCTGCCTAGCCATTCTCTTAAGCTGTTTGGTATCTTTTCTCTTTGTTTCCTCTATCACTTTGTCCTCAATTTTTCCAGTTGTTACAATATATTCCAGTTGTTCTCTTCTCATTATATGGCCAAAAAATGATGATTGTTTCTTCCTAATATTGGAAATTGGAATAGCTCCCTTTTTGCTTTGGCCTCTTTCAGAACATTTTCATTTCTCATCTTAGCTGTCCATGGTATTCTCAACATTCTTCTGTAAAACCACATTTCAGTGTTTTCTTGTTTGTTGTTCTATTGTCCACGATTCACATCCGTATGTTAAGACTGGCACTACATATTATTTGAGAACTCTTTTTCTTGTTTCTATTGTCAAAAATGGATTGCATAATATCTTCCTCATTTTCTGGAAAGCTGCTTTTGCATGAGCCATCCTGCATCTCACCTCTTTTGTAAATCTTCCGTCTGAGGTTAATAAAGTTCCCAAATATTTAAATTCATTTACCTGTTTTAATATTGTTCCACTTGTCTTTATTTCGCACTGATGTGATGTCTTTTTCTTTGTTGTTCTGTCATTTTGCTATTAAGGCTGAGTCCTTTATTTTTGCTTTCTTTTACTATAATGTCCAACATTTCTTGTAACTCATTTTCACTTTTAGCGATTACGACTGTATCATCAGCATGCCTTAGATTATTTATATTATGACCTCCAATTGTTATTCCAGGCATGTCCCTTATGGATCTTAAAATAATCTCAATATAAATATTAAACAAATCTGGTGACAACACACAACCTTGTCTAACACACTGTTTTATTTGTTGAAACATTCCCAATTGGTTTCCAGTTCTTCTGGCCGTTGTTTGTTGCCAGTACATGTTCTTTATTATTCTTAGATCTTTGCTGTCTATGTTTAAACTTTCAAAATTTCCATATAGGCAACTTTAAAATAATACAAACCATTTATGAAACTTTATATTTACGAATTAATATGTAAAATTAAGACGGTTGATAGAAATTACGCTACAGAATTTTCGTCCCTGGAAGTTAAATTAGATAACTTGAAGTGCTTGAAAGAGATTTTTGAAATAATTTAATATTTAACCACAAATGTAAGGAAAAGGCAATTGTTTTTTTTTCCTATTTAATTATGCGATATATAACCCTTTAAAATAATGCTTAGCTTTAATACAATTTTATATTTTAAAAATAATATGCAAAATTGGACCGTGATAGAAATTACGTTGTGAAATATTACATAATATTAGTTGATAATTTGCCATGATTTCTGTGTAAAATAAAAAAGCAGATAATTTAAATTTGCTCAAGCTTATATATACTTTGTATTTTAACACGCAAAATGTCCGGACGAGGAAAAGGAGAAAAAGTCAAATTATAAAGATGTCCTGAGAGCTAAGTGAACTGAAACAATGAATTAAAACACGATGCTCCTCAAAACAGAGAAATCGAATAGATGGATTAGAGATCATATATAACTTCAGACAAGAACAAATACATTCTCACAGAAAACAAGCCATGCCAAAGAAGACGTCAAAGGAAGTAAAGAAAGCGAGCCAAACTACTCAAGCTGTCCAGAACAATTCAGAAGCAAGAATGAGAACAGAGCAGGTCCAGATGCCTCCCAAGCCGCCAGCTAAGTGGGAACTCTCAGAAGCAAGAATGAGAACAGAGAAGGTCCAGATGCCTCCCAAGCCACCAGCTAAGTGGGAGCTCTCAGAAGCAAGAATGAGAACAGAGCAGATCCAGATGCCTCCCAAGCCACCAGCTAAGTGGGAGCTCTCAGAAGTAAGAATGAGAACAGAGCAGGTCCAGTTGCCTCCCAATCCATCCACTCAGAACATATCAGAGACATTCAAAGATTTCATTCTGGGATGTGAAGCCAAACTGAACGTCCAAAAAAAAAAACCATAATTGTGATCGGCAAATGGACAAACAAGGCAGGCTTCCCCTTCGGTCTAACATCAAAACATAACATCAACACATGACATTAACATAAAACATCAACACATAACATTAACATATAACATCAAAACATAACATTAACACATGACATTAACATATAACATCAACACATAACATTAACATATAACATCAACACATAACATTAACATATTACATCAAAACATAACATAACACATGACATTAACATATAACATCAAAACATAACATCAACACGTAACATTAACATATAACATCACAACATAACATTAACATATAATAACAACAACACATAACATTAATATATAACATCAACACATAACATTAACATATAACATCAGAACATAACATTAACATATAACATCAACACATAACATTAACATTAAACATCAAAACATAACATTAACATATAACATCAACACATAACATTAACATATAACATTAACATGTAACATTAACATATAACATCAGAACATAACATTAACATATAACATCAACACATAACATTAACATATAACATCAACACATAACATTAACATATAACATCAAAACATAACATCAACACATAACATTAACATATAACATCAAAACATAACATCAACACATAACATTAACATATAACATCAAAACATAACATCAACACATAACATTAATAAATAACATCAACACATAACATCAACATATAACATCAAACTCTATGGCACACACTTCAGTGGCTCTCAAAGAGAGTACATAAAACTACATGGATGAACATCGTATCCCAGATAATAGACATGCTACACAGATACAAGTTCTAGAAGACCAGTATATCTGGAAGTAGCAAGGTATTGAGTTGTTTGCGGGTCATCATCATTGCACTCCAAGCAGGTCCATATATGCTCAGATTCACTCATCATCAAAGCCCAGCAGTGTCCAACGACTGACGATTCCAGTTCTGTGTTGGTTAATATGTCTTTTGATACGCCCACTAAGTTTCTCGTTTCTGGCTGTTCCCATCTTAACTCCCATCTATTTCATCCCAAGGAGTGATATGGACTCGTGGTTGTCGAAGTGAAGTGCCCTTCCCGCATCTCGGATGGCATTGATGCTGTCCGCCCCACCCATTGATTGACCGTCTTCAATGACAGCGCTTCTAGTCAACCTGGCCACTTTTTCATTATCCCTTACTCCCGCATGTTCAGGGACGTAGACAATTGTGACCTGATGTATTCCGTAATTTCACAAATACTTTCACTGCACAGCGACTTTTTATAGTCTTGTTTCCACATTCAGGCAGAATTTGCCTCCCTGTAAATAATGGTAGATAACTTAAAGTGCTTGAAAGAGATTTTAAAATAATTTAATATTTTACCACAAGTTAAAGAAAAATGCATTTCCTTTATTCGTTTCTAATTACTGGAAATTTTGCCATATTAAAAATATTAAAAACTGCAAACTGTTTATGAATATTTATATTTGCAAATTAATATGCAAAACGTAGACGGTTGATGGTAAATACATTGCAGAATTTTCCTCCCTCTAACTGATGGTAAATAACTTAAAGTACTTGAAAGAGATTTTTTAAATAGTTTAATATTGTACAACAAATCTACAGAAAATGCAATTCCTTCATTTAATTCTAATTTAGAAAATTTTCCCACATATAACAATTTTAAAAAGTGCAAACTATTTATCAAACTTTATATTTGTAAATTAATATACACAATTTAGACGGTTGAAGAAATTACGTTACAGAATTTCCCTCCCTGCAATTTGAGGTAGATAACTTAAAATGTTTGAAAGAGAGTTTTTAAAAATAATTGAATACTACCACACATTTAAAGAAAATAAATTTCCTTTATTTCTTTATAATTGTTAAAATATTCCCATATAGGATAATTAAAAATTCTGCAAAATATTTATGAAAATTTATATTTGCAAATTAATATGCAAAATTTAAACGGTTTATCGAAATTACGTTACAGAATTTCCTCCCTTTGATTCTAGGTAGATAACTTACAGTGCGGGAAAGAGATTTTTTTTTAAAATAATAATACTTTACCATAAATTTAAGGAAAATGCAATTCTTTTATTTGATTCTATTAGCTATAATTGTGATATATATTATTCTTTAAAATAATGCCTAGCGTTATTAAAATTTTATATTTTAAAAATAATATGCAAAATTTAGACCCTTGATAGAAATTACGTTGTGAAATATTACATAATGTTAGTTGATAATATGCCATGATTTCTGTGTAAAATAAAAAAGCAGATAATTTAAATTTGCTCAAGCTTATATATACTTTGTATTTTAACACTCAAAATGTCCGGACGAGGAAAAGGAGAAAAAGTCAAATTATAAAGATGTCCTGAGAGCCAAGTGAACTGAAACAATGAATTAAAACACAATGCTCCTCAAAACAGAGAAATCGAATAGATGGATTAGAGATCATATATAACTTCAGACAAGAACAAATACGTTCTCACAGAAAATAAGCCATGCCAAAGAAGACGCCAAAGGAAGTAAAGAAAGCGAGCCAAACTACTCAAGCTGTCCAGAACAATTCAGAAGCAAGAATGAGAACAGAGCAGGTCCTGATGCCCCCAAGCCGCCAGCTAAGGGGGAACTCTCAGAAGCAAGAATGAGAACAGAGCAGATCCAGATGCCTCCCAAGCCGCCAGCTAAGCCAGAACTCTCAGAAGTAAGAATGAGAACAGAGCAGGTTCTGATGCCCCCAAGCCGCCAGCTAAGGGGGAACTCTCAGAAGTAAGAATGAGAACAGAGCAGGTCCAGATGCCCCCAAGCCACCAGCTAAGCTGGAACTCTCAGAAGTAAGAATGAGAACAGAGCAGGTCCAGATGCCCCCCAAGCTGCCAGCTAAGCTGGAACTCTCAGAAGTAAGAATGAGAACAGAGCAGGTCCAGATGCCTCCCAAGCCGCCAGCTAAGCCGGAACTCCAAACCTACGAGATCGACTTAGAAAGCAAGCACGAGAAAGGCACATTGATGGCCACTATCGACGGACCAGACGTCTCAAAAAATTACCGCTTCCATGATGACGAGCATTCTCATAGGCCCCGCCGAAGTTATGCTCAACGGAATAAACACCATGTACCGTTTTAGGGACACAAGGAAGTGGTTCTTCACATTAAAACCTGTCGCACATGAACATCAGTACCAAGTGCTTGAAAACAAAACGATCAAACTGAAAGAACCCAATGTCACAATCGTGATAAGTCACCAAGAGAAAGAACAGTCACGAGGGTGCATCCAATGGATGCCGCCAACTATAAAATGCAAACAAGTCCAAGAAATTTTATCACAAATGACCGGGAATAAAGAGGCCCAGGTGAAAAAAGACACTTACCAAGCGGACAAGTGGATTTTCTGGTACAAGCCAGTTTCGGATGTCCAGATACCACATTACATAAAACTAAGATTTAAAGGAGAGATTACCGAAACGATTAAGATCTTCGTTACCCTTCCAGGCAGGAGAACATGATGTTCTCACTGTGGACTCGACACACACTGGGAAAACCGGTGCCCCATGAGACCAGGCCTGAGATTGCAGACGACAGTCGATGAACCAATCATTACTAAACCGGTCCAGACCATCGATCCAAATACAACTACTGCAGCACCAGCAGTCCACAGCCCCACCAACTACAAAGAAGAAACGTAACTCTAAAAAAAAGAAAACAGAATAAACAACAAAGGAGCACACGCAGCAGCAGACTTCCAGAACAAAAGCCCAGACGCCCACAGAAACAGATTCAGAAGAACTTACACAAGACTACTATACGGAGTGGAACGACTGGGCTGTGGAGGTAGACGAACATGACCATCCAGCCCACTTCAGCGACTCCGACTGCCAGTACGACCTAGATTATCATTGACACCCTCATGCCCTTCTGAGGGCAACAAAGACAAAATGTTTTCTAAAATGTTTTCCATGTATACAATAAATAAAATTTGGTAAATAAAAGTTCCCAAATAAAAAAAATGTATACTCTTACTACTACTACTACTACTACTACTACTACTACTACTACACTCACGACTACTACACTCACTATTAATACTACTTCTAAATATATATATATATATATATATATATATATATATATATATTTTTTTTTCCTTTCAACAATTCAACGGTAGAACATGTTTATGCATTTAAATTGGTTGTTTCAGAACGAGGGGAGCCTTGAAATATTATGCAACATTTGTACATGTTTCTTCAAAGATTATAATTTGTCTTCTTTCTTGAGGGATTCCAAAAAAAATGCATGTCGAGTAATATTCCCAAATGGCTTCCGCAGTATCAGTGGATGCATAATATTATTTGTATGTTCTCTTGATGATAGTTGGTGAGAGAATGACATTTGTCCGTATTTTGATGTTGCTCAGAAGCTTGTTGGTAACATTAGCTGTACTTTAGTTCAAGGTCTGGCTCGGTTCATAAACGAAGTCTGCATAAGATATTAACTTTCTCAACTGGAGAGTTGACAAGAAAATTCAAATAAATAAAAAGAGAAATGGTCACGGTTGTGTGGTCACCTATAAGAAAAACATGATATTAATCTTCGTAATTTGTTCTATGTATTTCAGTGAGACAAGGATGTCTGCTAAACCCGTTACTCTGTATACTCGAAATAGAACCACTCTTAGAAAAAACTAGTAAAGACGCAGCCATAAGGGGCACTTTCATTCAAATCAGAGGAGAACAAAAGCTGCCCATCTATGTGGAGGACACCATTTTCTTCCCGCCAAGTGAAACATCCACTCAGAACATATTAGAGACATTCTAAGATTTCATTCAAGTCAGAGGAGAATAAAAGCTGCCCATCTATGTGGAGGACACCATTTTCTTGCCGCCAAGTGAAACATCCACTCAGAACATATTAGAGAAATTCAAAGATTTCATTCAAATCAGAAGAGAACAAAAGCTGCACATCTATGTGGAGGACACCATTTTCTTCCCGCCAAGTGAAACATCCACTCAGAACATATTAGAGACATTCAAAGATTTCATTCAAGTCAGAGGAGAACAAAAGCTGCACATCTATGTGGAGGACACCATTTTCTTCCCGCCAAGTGAAACATCCACTCAGAACATATCAGAGACATTCAAAGATTTCATTCTGGGATGTGAAGCCAAACTGAACGTCCAAAAAAAAACCATAATTGTGATCGGCAAATGGACAAACAAGGCAGGCTTCCCCTTCGGTCTAACATCAAAACATAACATCAACACATAACATTAACATATAACATCAAAACATAACATTAACATACAACATCAACACATAACATTAACACATAACATCAAAACATAACATTAACATATAACATCAAAACATCACATCAACACATAACATTAACATATAATATCAAAACATAACATCAACACATAACATTAACATATAACATCAAACTCTATGGCACACACTTCAGTGGCTCTCAAAAAGAGTACATAAAACTACATGGATGAACATCTTGTCCCAGATAATAGATATGCTACACAGATACAAGTTCAAGAAGACCAGTATATCTGGAAGTAGCAAGGTATTGAGTTATTTGCGGGTCATCATCATTGCACTCCAAACATGTCCATATATGCTCAGATTCACTCATCATCAAAGCCCAGCAGTGTCCAACGACTGACGATTCCAGTTCTGTGTTGGTTAATATGTCTTTTGATACGCCCACTAAGTTTCTCGTTTCTGGCTGTTCCCATCTTAACTCCCACCTTTTTCATCCCAAGGAGGGATATGGACTCGTGGTTGTCGAAGTCAAGTGCCCTGCCCACATCTCGGATGGCATTGATGCTGTCCGTCCGACCCATTGGTTCACCGTCTTCAATGACAGCGCTTCTAGCCAAACCTGACCACTTTTTCATTATCCCCTTACTCCCGCATGTTCAGGGACGTAGACAATTGTGACCTGATGTATTCCGTAATTTCACAAATACTTTCACTGCACAGCGACTTTTTATAGTCTTGTTTCCATATTCAGGCAGAATTTGCCTCCCTGTAAATAATGGTAGATAACTTAAAGTGTTTGAAAGAGATTTTATTAAATAATTTAATATTTACCACAGGTTAAAGAAAAATGCATTTCCTTTATTTGTTTTTAATTTCTGGAAATGTTGCCATATAAGAAACATAAAAAATGCAAACTGTTTATGAAAATTTATATTTGCAAATTAATATGCAAAACGTAGACGGTTGATGGTATATACATTGCAGAATTTCCCTCCCTGTAACTAAAGGTAAATAACTTAAAGTATTTGAAATAGATTTTTTTGAATCGCTTAATATATTTACCACAAATTAACAGAAAATGCAATTTCTTTATTTGATTCTAATTTCTGAAAATTTTCACATGCAAATCCTTTAAAAAAAGGGCAAACTTTTTATAAAGCTTTATATTTGCAAATTAATATGCACAACTTAGACGGTTGATGGTATATACATTGCTGAATTTCCTCCCTCTAAATAAGGGAAATAACTTAAAGTAATTGAAAGATATTTTTTATATAGTTTAATATTTACAACTAATTTATAGAAAATGCAATTTCTTTATTTATTTCTAATTTAGGTAATTTTCCCACATATAATCCTTTAAAAAGTGCAAACTATTTATCAAACTTTATATTTGTAAATTAATATGCACAATTTGGACGGTTGAAGAAATTACGTTACAGAATTTCCCTCCCTGCAATACGAGGTAGATAACTTAAACTCTTTAAAAGAGAATTTTTAAAAATAATTGAGAACTACCATACATTTAAAGAAAATACATTTCCTTTATTTCGTTATAATTGATAGAATATTCTCATATAGGAAATTTAAAAATTCTGCAAACTCTTTATGAAAATTTATATTTGCAAATTAATATGCAAAATTTAAACGGTTTATCAAAATTACGTTACAGAATTTTCCTCACTTAGATTCTAGGTAGATAACTTACAGTGCGTAAAAGAGATTTTTTAAAAATAATTAATACTTTACCATAAATTTAAGGAATATGTAATTCGTTTATTTGATTCTATTAGCTATAATTGTGAGATATATTATTTTTTAAAATAATGCCTAGCATTATTAAAATTTTATATTTTAAAAATAATATGCAAAATTTAGACCCTTGATAGAAATTACGTTGTGAAATATTACATAATGTTAGTTGATAATTTGCCATGTTTTCTGTGTAAAATAAAAAACAGATAATTTAAATTTGCTCAAGCTTAAATATACTTTGTATTTTAACACTCAAAATGTCCGGACGAGGAAAAGGAGAAAAAGTCAAATTATAAAGATGTCATGAGAGCCAAGTGAACTGAAACAACGAATTAAAACACGATGCTCCTCAAAACAGAGAAATCGAATAGATGGATTAGAGATCATATATAACTTCAGACAAGAACAAATACATTCTCACAGAAAACAAGCCATGCCAAAGAAGACGCCAAAGGAAGTAAAGAAAGCGAGCCAAACTACTCAAGCTGTCCAGAACAATTCAGAAGCAAGAATGAGAACAGAACAGGTCCAGATGCCTCCCATGCCGCCAGCTAAATGGGAACTCTCAGAAGTAAGAATGAGAACAGAGCAGGTCCAGTTGCCTCCCAAGCCGCCAGCTAAGCTGGAACTCTCAGAAGCAAGAATGAGAACAGAGCAGGTCCAGATGCCTCCCAAGCCGCCAGCTAAGCTGGAACTCTCAGAAGCAAGAATGAGAACAGAGCAGGCCCAGATGCCTCCCAAGCCGCCAGCTAAGCCGGAACTCCAAACCTACGAGATCGACTTAGAAAGCAAGCACGAGAAAGGCACATTGATGGCCACTATCGACGGACCAGACGTCTCAAAAAATTACCGCTTCCATGATGACGAGCATTCTCATAGGCCCCGCCGAAGTTATGCTCAACGGAATAAACACCATGTACCGTTTTAGGGACACAAGGAAGTGGTTCTTCACATTAAAACCTGTCGCACATGAACATCAGTACCAAGTGCTTGAAAACAAAACGATCAAACTGAAAGAACCCAATGTCACAATCGTGATAAGTCACCAAGAGAAAGAACAGTCACGAGGGTGCATCCAATGGATGCCGCCAACTATAAAATGCAAACAAGTCCAAGAAATTTTATCACAAATGACCGGGAATAAAGAGGCCCAGGTGAAAAAAGACACTTACCAAGCGGACAAGTGGATTTTCTGGTACAAGCCAGTTTCGGATGTCCAGATACCACATTACATAAAACTAAGATTTAAAGGAGAGATTACCGAAACGATTAAGATCTTCGTTACCCTTCCAGGCAGGAGAACATGATGTTCTCACTGTGGACTCGACACACACTGGGAAAACCGGTGCCCCATGAGACCAGGCCTGAGATTGCAGACGACAGTCGATGAACCAATCATTACTAAACCGGTCCAGACCATCGATCCAAATACAACTACTGCAGCACCAGCAGTCCACAGCCCCACCAACTACAAAGAAGAAACGTAACTCTAAAAAAAAGAAAACAGAATAAACAACAAAGGAGCACACGCAGCAGCAGACTTCCAGAACAAAAGCCCAGACGCCCACAGAAACAGATTCAGAAGAACTTACACAAGACTACTATACGGAGTGGAACGACTGGGCTGTGGAGGTAGACGAACATGACCATCCAGCCCACTTCAGCGACTCCGACTGCCAGTACGACCTAGATTATCATTGACACCCTCATGCCCTTCTGAGGGCAACAAAGACAAAATGTTTTCTAAAATGTTTTCCATGTATACAATAAATAAAATTTGGTAAATAAAAGTTCCCAAATAAAAAAAATGTATACTCTTACTACTACTACTACTACTACTACTACTACTACTACTACTACTACTACTACTACTACACTCACGACTACTACACTCACTATTAATACTACTTCTAATATATATATATATATTTTTTTTTTTTTCCTTTCAACAATTCAACGGTAGAACATGTTTATGCATTTAAATTGGTTGTTTCAGAACGAGGGGAGCCTTGAAATATTATGCAACATTTGTACATGTTTCTTCAAAGATTATAATTTGTCTTCTTTCTTGAGGGATTCCAAAAAAATGCATGTCGAGTAATATTCCCAAATGGCTTCCGCAGTATCAGTGGATGCATAATATTATTTGTATGTTCTCTTGATGATAGTTGGTGAGAGAATGACATTTGTCCGTATTTTGATGTTGCTCAGAAGCTTGTTGGTAACATTAGCTGTACTTTAGTTCAAGGTCTGGCTCGGTTCATAAACGAAGTCTGCATAAGATATTAACTTTCTCAACTGGAGAGTTGACAAGAAAATTCAAATAAATAAAAAGAGAAATGGTCACGGTTGTGTGGTCACCTATAAGAAAAACATGATATTAATCTTCGTAATTTGTTCTATGTATTTCAGTGAGACAAGGATGTCTGCTAAACCCGTTACTCTGTATACTCGAAATAGAACCACTCTTAGAAAAAAACTAGTAAAGACGCAGCCATAAGGGGCACTTTCATTCAAATCAGAGGAGAACAAAAGCTGCCCATCTATGTGGAGGACACCATTTTCTTCCCGCCAAGTGAAACATCCACTCAGAACATATTAGAGACATTCTAAGATTCCATTCAAGTCAGAGGAGAATAAAAGCTGCCCATCTATGTGGAGGACACCATTTTCTTGCCGCCAAGTGAAACATCCACTCAGAACATATTAGAGAAATTCAAAGATTTCATTCAAATCAGAAGAGAACAAAAGCTGCACATCTATGTGGAGGACACCATTTTCTTCCCGCCAAGTGAAACATCCACTCAGAACATATTAGAGACATTCAAAGATTTCATTCAAGTCAGAGGAGAACAAAAGCTGCACATCTATGTGGAGGACACCATTTTCTTCCCGCCAAGTGAAACATCCACTCAGAACATATCAGAGACATTCAAAGATTTCATTCTGGGATGTGAAGCCAAACTGAACGTCCAAAAAAAAACCATAATTGTGATCGGCAAATGGACAAACAAGGCAGGCTTCCCCTTCGGTCTAACATCAAAACATAACATCAACACATAACATTAACATATAACATCAAAACATAACATTAACATACAACATCAACACATAACATTAACACATAACATCAAAACATAACATTAACATATAACATCAAAACATCACATCAACACATAACATTAACATATAATATCAAAACATAACATCAACACATAACATTAACATATAACATCAAACTCTATGGCACACACTTCAGTGGCTCTCAAAAAGAGTACATAAAACTACATGGATGAACATCTTGTCCCAGATAATAGATATGCTACACAGATACAAGTTCAAGAAGACCAGTATATCTGGAAGTAGCAAGGTATTGAGTTATTTGCGGGTCATCATCATTGCACTCCAAACATGTCCATATATGCTCAGATTCACTCATCATCAAAGCCCAGCAGTGTCCAACGACTGACGATTCCAGTTCTGTGTTGGTTAATATGTCTTTTGATACGCCCACTAAGTTTCTCGTTTCTGGCTGTTCCCATCTTAACTCCCACCTTTTTCATCCCAAGGAGGGATATGGACTCGTGGTTGTCGAAGTCAAGTGCCCTGCCCACATCTCGGATGGCATTGATGCTGTCCGTCCGACCCATTGGTTCACCGTCTTCAATGACAGCGCTTCTAGCCAAACCTGACCACTTTTTCATTATCCCCTTACTCCCGCATGTTCAGGGACGTAGACAATTGTGACCTGATGTATTCCGTAATTTCACAAATACTTTCACTGCACAGCGACTTTTTATAGTCTTGTTTCCATATTCAGGCAGAATTTGCCTCCCTGTAAATAATGGTAGATAACTTAAAGTGTTTGAAAGAGATTTTATTAAATAATTTAATATTTACCACAGGTTAAAGAAAAATGCATTTCCTTTATTTGTTTTTAATTTCTGGAAATGTTGCCATATAAGAAACATAAAAAATGCAAACTGTTTATGAAAATTTATATTTGCAAATTAATATGCAAAACGTAGACGGTTGATGGTATATACATTGCAGAATTTCCCTCCCTGTAACTAAAGGTAAATAACTTAAAGTATTTGAAATAGATTTTTTTGAATCGCTTAATATTTACCACAAATTAACAGAAAATGCAATTTCTTTATTTGATTCTAATTTCTGAAAATTTTCACATGCAAATCCTTTAAAAAAAGGGCAAACTTTTTATAAAGCTTTATATTTGCAAATTAATATGCACAACTTAGACGGTTGATGGTATATACATTGCTGAATTTCCTCCCTCTAAATAAGGGAAATAACTTAAAGTAATTGAAAGATATTTTTTATATAGTTTAATATTTACAACTAATTTATAGAAAATGCAATTTCTTTATTTATTTCTAATTTAGGTAATTTTCCCACATATAATCCTTTAAAAAGTGCAAACTATTTATCAAACTTTATATTTGTAAATTAATATGCACAATTTGGACGGTTGAAGAAATTACGTTACAGAATTTCCCTCCCTGCAATACGAGGTAGATAACTTAAACTCTTTAAAAGAGAATTTTTAAAAATAATTGAGAACTACCATACATTTAAAGAAAATACATTTCCTTTATTTCGTTATAATTGATAGAATATTCTCATATAGGAAATTTAAAAATTCTGCAAACTCTTTATGAAAATTTATATTTGCAAATTAATATGCAAAATTTAAACGGTTTATCAAAATTACGTTACAGAATTTTCCTCACTTAGATTCTAGGTAGATAACTTACAGTGCGTAAAAGAGATTTTTTAAAAATAATTAATACTTTACCATAAATTTAAGGAATATGTAATTCGTTTATTTGATTCTATTAGCTATAATTGTGAGATATATTATTTTTTAAAATAATGCCTAGCATTATTAAAATTTTATATTTTAAAAATAATATGCAAAATTTAGACCCTTGATAGAAATTACGTTGTGAAATATTACATAATGTTAGTTGATAATTTGCCATGTTTTCTGTGTAAAATAAAAAACAGATAATTTAAATTTGCTCAAGCTTAAATATACTTTGTATTTTAACACTCAAAATGTCCGGACGAGGAAAAGGAGAAAAAGTCAAATTATAAAGATGTCATGAGAGCCAAGTGAACTGAAACAACGAATTAAAACACGATGCTCCTCAAAACAGAGAAATCGAATAGATGGATTAGAGATCATATATAACTTCAGACAAGAACAAATACATTCTCACAGAAAACAAGCCATGCCAAAGAAGACGCCAAAGGAAGTAAAGAAAGCGAGCCAAACTACTCAAGCTGTCCAGAACAATTCAGAAGCAAGAATGAGAACAGAACAGGTCCAGATGCCTCCCATGCCGCCAGCTAAATGGGAACTCTCAGAAGTAAGAATGAGAACAGAGCAGGTCCAGTTGCCTCCCAAGCCGCCAGCTAAGCTGGAACTCTCAGAAGCAAGAATGAGAACAGAGCAGGTCCAGATGCCTCCCAAGCCGCCAGCTAAGCTGGAACTCTCAGAAGCAAGAATGAGAACAGAGCAGGCCCAGATGCCTCCCAAGCCGCCAGCTAAGCCGGAACTCCAAACCTACGAGATCGACTTAGAAAGCAAGCACGAGAAAGGCACATTGATGGCCACTATCGACGGACCAGACGTCTCAAAAAATTACCGCTTCCATGATGACGAGCATTCTCATAGGCCCCGCCGAAGTTATGCTCAACGGAATAAACACCATGTACCGTTTTAGGGACACAAGGAAGTGGTTCTTCACATTAAAACCTGTCGCACATGAACATCAGTACCAAGTGCTTGAAAACAAAACGATCAAACTGAAAGAACCCAATGTCACAATCGTGATAAGTCACCAAGAGAAAGAACAGTCACGAGGGTGCATCCAATGGATGCCGCCAACTATAAAATGCAAACAAGTCCAAGAAATTTTATCACAAATGACCGGGAATAAAGAGGCCCAGGTGAAAAAAGACACTTACCAAGCGGACAAGTGGATTTTCTGGTACAAGCCAGTTTCGGATGTCCAGATACCACATTACATAAAACTAAGATTTAAAGGAGAGATTACCGAAACGATTAAGATCTTCGTTACCCTTCCAGGCAGGAGAACATGATGTTCTCACTGTGGACTCGACACACACTGGGAAAACCGGTGCCCCATGAGACCAGGCCTGAGATTGCAGACGACAGTCGATGAACCAATCATTACTAAACCGGTCCAGACCATCGATCCAAATACAACTACTGCAGCACCAGCAGTCCACAGCCCCACCAACTACAAAGAAGAAACGTAACTCTAAAAAAAAGAAAACAGAATAAACAACAAAGGAGCACACGCAGCAGCAGACTTCCAGAACAAAAGCCCAGACGCCCACAGAAACAGATTCAGAAGAACTTACACAAGACTACTATACGGAGTGGAACGACTGGGCTGTGGAGGTAGACGAACATGACCATCCAGCCCACTTCAGCGACTCCGACTGCCAGTACGACCTAGATTATCATTGACACCCTCATGCCCTTCTGAGGGCAACAAAGACAAAATGTTTTCTAAAATGTTTTCCATGTATACAATAAATAAAATTTGGTAAATAAAAGTTCCCAAATAAAAAAAATGTATACTCTTACTACTACTACTACTACTACTACTACTACTACTACTACTACTACTACTACTACTACACTCACGACTACTACACTCACTATTAATACTACTTCTAATATATATATATATATATTTTTTTTTTTTCCTTTCAACAATTCAACGGTAGAACATGTTTATGCATTTAAATTGGTTGTTTCAGAACGAGGGGAGCCTTGAAATATTATGCAACATTTGTACATGTTTCTTCAAAGATTATAATTTGTCTTCTTTCTTGAGGGATTCCAAAAAAATGCATGTCGAGTAATATTCCCAAATGGCTTCCGCAGTATCAGTGGATGCATATTATTATTTGTATGTTCTCTTGATGATAGTTGGTGAGAGAATGACATTTGTCCGTATTTTGATGTTGCTCAGAAGCTTGTTGGTAACATTAGCTGTACTTTAGTTCAAGGTCTGGCTCGGTTCATAAACGAAGTCTGCATAAGATATTAACTTTCTCAACTGGAGAGTTGACAAGAAAATTCAAATAAATAAAAAGAGAAATGGTCACGGTTGTGTGGTCACCTATAAGAAAAACATGATATTAATCTTCGTAATTTGTTCTATGTATTTCAGTGAGACAAGGATGTCTGCTAAACCCGTTACTCTGTATACTCGAAATAGAACCACTCTTAGAAAAAAACTAGTAAAGACGCAGCCATAAGGGGCACTTTCATTCAAATCAGAGGAGAACAAAAGCTGCCCATCTATGTGGAGGACACCATTTTCTTCCCGCCAAGTGAAACATCCACTCAGAACATATTAGAGACATTCTAAGATTTCATTCAAGTCAGAGGAGAATAAAAGCTGCCCATCTATGTGGAGGACACCATTTTCTTGCCGCCAAGTGAAACATCCACTCAGAACATATTAGAGAAATTCAAAGATTTCATTCAAATCAGAAGAGAACAAAAGCTGCACATCTATGTGGAGGACACCATTTTCTTCCCGCCAAGTGAAACATCCACTCAGAACATATTAGAGACATTCAAAGATTTCATTCAAGTCAGAGGAGAACAAAAGCTGCACATCTATGTGGAGGACACCATTTTCTTCCCGCCAAGTGAAACATCCACTCAGAACATATCAGAGACATTCAAAGATTTCATTCTGGGATGTGAAGCCAAACTGAACGTCCAAAAAAAAACCATAATTGTGATCGGCAAATGGACAAACAAGGCAGGCTTCCCTTCGGTCTAACATCAAAACATAACATCAACACATAACATTAACATATAACATCAAAACATAACATTAACATACAACATCAACACATAACATTAACACATAACATCAAAACATAACATTAACATATAACATCAAAACATCACATCAACACATAACATTAACATATAATATCAAAACATAACATCAACACATAACATTAACATATAACATCAAACTCTATGGCACACACTTCAGTGGCTCTCAAAAAGAGTACATAAAACTACATGGATGAACATCTTGTCCCAGATAATAGATATGCTACACAGATACAAGTTCAAGAAGACCAGTATATCTGGAAGTAGCAAGGTATTGAGTTATTTGCGGGTCATCATCATTGCACTCCAAACATGTCCATATATGCTCAGATTCACTCATCATCAAAGCCCAGCAGTGTCCAACGACTGACGATTCCAGTTCTGTGTTGGTTAATATGTCTTTTGATACGCCCACTAAGTTTCTCGTTTCTGGCTGTTCCCATCTTAACTCCCACCTTTTTCATCCCAAGGAGGGATATGGACTCGTGGTTGTCGAAGTCAAGTGCCCTGCCCACATCTCGGATGGCATTGATGCTGTCCGTCCGACCCATTGGTTCACCGTCTTCAATGACAGCGCTTCTAGCCAAACCTGACCACTTTTTCATTATCCCCTTACTCCCGCATGTTCAGGGACGTAGACAATTGTGACCTGATGTATTCCGTAATTTCACAAATACTTTCACTGCACAGCGACTTTTTATAGTCTTGTTTCCATATTCAGGCAGAATTTGCCTCCCTGTAAATAATGGTAGATAACTTAAAGTGTTTGAAAGAGATTTTATTAAATAATTTAATATTTACCACAGGTTAAAGAAAAATGCATTTCCTTTATTTGTTTTTAATTTCTGGAAATGTTGCCATATAAGAAACATAAAAAATGCAAACTGTTTATGAAAATTTATATTTGCAAATTAATATGCAAAACGTAGACGGTTGATGGTATATACATTGCAGAATTTCCCTCCCTGTAACTAAAGGTAAATAACTTAAAGTATTTGAAATAGATTTTTTTGAATCGCTTAATATTTACCACAAATTAACAGAAAATGCAATTTCTTTATTTGATTCTAATTTCTGAAAATTTTCACATGCAAATCCTTTAAAAAAAGGGCAAACTTTTTATAAAGCTTTATATTTGCAAATTAATATGCACAACTTAGACGGTTGATGGTATATACATTGCTGAATTTCCCTCCCTCTAAATAAGGGAAATAACTTAAAGTAATTGAAAGATATTTTTTATATAGTTTAATATTTACAACTAATTTATAGAAAATGCAATTTCTTTATTTATTTCTAATTTAGGTAATTTTCCCACATATAATCCTTTAAAAAGTGCAAACTATTTATCAAACTTTATATTTGTAAATTAATATGCACAATTTGGACGGTTGAAGAAATTACGTTACAGAATTTCCCTCCCTGCAATACGAGGTAGATAACTTAAACTCTTTAAAAGAGAATTTTTAAAAATAATTGAGAACTACCATACATTTAAAGAAAATACATTTCCTTTATTTCGTTATAATTGATAGAATATTCTCATATAGGAAATTTAAAAATTCTGCAAACTCTTTATGAAAATTTATATTTGCAAATTAATATGCAAAATTTAAACGGTTTATCAAAATTACGTTACAGAATTTTCCTCACTTAGATTCTAGGTAGATAACTTACAGTGCGTAAAAGAGATTTTTTAAAAATAATTAATACTTTACCATAAATTTAAGGAATATGTAATTCGTTTATTTGATTCTATTAGCTATAATTGTGAGATATATTATTTTTTAAAATAATGCCTAGCATTATTAAAATTTTATATTTTAAAAATAATATGCAAAATTTAGACCCTTGATAGAAATTACGTTGTGAAATATTACATAATGTTAGTTGATAATTTGCCATGTTTTCTGTGTAAAATAAAAAACAGATAATTTAAATTTGCTCAAGCTTAAATATACTTTGTATTTTAACACTCAAAATGTCCGGACGAGGAAAAGGAGAAAAAGTCAAATTATAAAGATGTCATGAGAGCCAAGTGAACTGAAACAACGAATTAAAACACGATGCTCCTCAAAACAGAGAAATCGAATAGATGGATTAGAGATCATATATAACTTCAGACAAGAACAAATACATTCTCACAGAAAACAAGCCATGCCAAAGAAGACGCCAAAGGAAGTAAAGAAAGCGAGCCAAACTACTCAAGCTGTCCAGAACAATTCAGAAGCAAGAATGAGAACAGAACAGGTCCAGATGCCTCCCATGCCGCCAGCTAAATGGGAACTCTCAGAAGTAAGAATGAGAACAGAGCAGGTCCAGTTGCCTCCCAAGCCGCCAGCTAAGCTGGAACTCTCAGAAGCAAGAATGAGAACAGAGCAGGTCCAGATGCCTCCCAAGCCGCCAGCTAAGCTGGAACTCTCAGAAGCAAGAATGAGAACAGAGCAGGCCCAGATGCCTCCCAAGCCGCCAGCTAAGCCGGAACTCCAAACCTACGAGATCGACTTAGAAAGCAAGCACGAGAAAGGCACATTGATGGCCACTATCGACGGACCAGACGTCTCAAAAAATTACCGCTTCCATGATGACGAGCATTCTCATAGGCCCCGCCGAAGTTATGCTCAACGGAATAAACACCATGTACCGTTTTAGGGACACAAGGAAGTGGTTCTTCACATTAAAACCTGTCGCACATGAACATCAGTACCAAGTGCTTGAAAACAAAACGATCAAACTGAAAGAACCCAATGTCACAATCGTGATAAGTCACCAAGAGAAAGAACAGTCACGAGGGTGCATCCAATGGATGCCGCCAACTATAAAATGCAAACAAGTCCAAGAAATTTTATCACAAATGACCGGGAATAAAGAGGCCCAGGTGAAAAAAGACACTTACCAAGCGGACAAGTGGATTTTCTGGTACAAGCCAGTTTCGGATGTCCAGATACCACATTACATAAAACTAAGATTTAAAGGAGAGATTACCGAAACGATTAAGATCTTCGTTACCCTTCCAGGCAGGAGAACATGATGTTCTCACTGTGGACTCGACACACACTGGGAAAACCGGTGCCCCATGAGACCAGGCCTGAGATTGCAGACGACAGTCGATGAACCAATCATTACTAAACCGGTCCAGACCATCGATCCAAATACAACTACTGCAGCACCAGCAGTCCACAGCCCAACCAACTACAAAGAAGAAACGTAACTCTAAAAAAAAGAAAACAGAATAAACAACAAAGGAGCACACGCAGCAGCAGACTTCCAGAACAAAAGCCCAGACGCCCACAGAAACAGATTCAGAAGAACTTACACAAGACTACTATACGGAGTGGAACGACTGGGCTGTGGAGGTAGACGAACATGACCATCCAGCCCACTTCAGCGACTCCGACTGCCAGTACGACCTAGATTATCATTGACACCCTCATGCCCTTCTGAGGGCAACAAAGACAAAATGTTTTCTAAAATGTTTTCCATGTATACAATAAATAAAATTTGGTAAATAAAAGTTCCCAAATAAAAAAAATGTATACTCTTACTACTACTACTACTACTACTACTACTACTACTACTACTACTACTACTACTACTACACTCACGACTACTACACTCACTATTAATACTACTTCTAATATATATATATATATATTTTTTTTTTTTCCTTTCAACAATTCAACGGTAGAACATGTTTATGCATTTAAATTGGTTGTTTCAGAACGAGGGGAGCCTTGAAATATTATGCAACATTTGTACATGTTTCTTCAAAGATTATAATTTGTCTTCTTTCTTGAGGGATTCCAAAAAAATGCATGTCGAGTAATATTCCCAAATGGCTTCCGCAGTATCAGTGGATGCATAATATTATTTGTATGTTCTCTTGATGATAGTTGGTGAGAGAATGACATTTGTCCGTATTTTGATGTTGCTCAGAAGCTTGTTGGTAACATTAGCTGTACTTTAGTTCAAGGTCTGGCTCGGTTCATAAACGAAGTCTGCATAAGATATTAACTTTCTCAACTGGAGAGTTGACAAGAAAATTCAAATAAATAAAAAGAGAAATGGTCACGGTTGTGTGGTCACCTATAAGAAAAACATGATATTAATCTTCGTAATTTGTTCTATGTATTTCAGTGAGACAAGGATGTCTGCTAAACCCGTTACTCTGTATACTCGAAATAGAACCACTCTTAGAAAAAAACTAGTAAAGACGCAGCCATAAGGGGCACTTTCATTCAAATCAGAGGAGAACAAAAGCTGCCCATCTATGTGGAGGACACCATTTTCTTCCCGCCAAGTGAAACATCCACTCAGAACATATTAGAGACATTCTAAGATTCCATTCAAGTCAGAGGAGAATAAAAGCTGCCCATCTATGTGGAGGACACCATTTTCTTGCCGCCAAGTGAAACATCCACTCAGAACATATTAGAGAAATTCAAAGATTTCATTCAAATCAGAAGAGAACAAAAGCTGCACATCTATGTGGAGGACACCATTTTCTTCCCGCCAAGTGAAACATCCACTCAGAACATATTAGAGACATTCAAAGATTTCATTCAAGTCAGAGGAGAACAAAAGCTGCACATCTATGTGGAGGACACCATTTTCTTCCCGCCAAGTGAAACATCCACTCAGAACATATCAGAGACATTCAAAGATTTCATTCTGGGATGTGAAGCCAAACTGAACGTCCAAAAAAAAACCATAATTGTGATCGGCAAATGGACAAACAAGGCAGGCTTCCCCTTCGGTCTAACATCAAAACATAACATCAACACATAACATTAACATATAACATCAAAACATAACATTAACATACAACATCAACACATAACATTAACACATAACATCAAAACATAACATTAACATATAACATCAAAACATCACATCAACACATAACATTAACATATAATATCAAAACATAACATCAACACATAACATTAACATATAACATCAAACTCTATGGCACACACTTCAGTGGCTCTCAAAAAGAGTACATAAAACTACATGGATGAACATCTTGTCCCAGATAATAGATATGCTACACAGATACAAGTTCAAGAAGACCAGTATATCTGGAAGTAGCAAGGTATTGAGTTATTTGCGGGTCATCATCATTGCACTCCAAACATGTCCATATATGCTCAGATTCACTCATCATCAAAGCCCAGCAGTGTCCAACGACTGACGATTCCAGTTCTGTGTTGGTTAATATGTCTTTTGATACGCCCACTAAGTTTCTCGTTTCTGGCTGTTCCCATCTTAACTCCCACCTTTTTCATCCCAAGGAGGGATATGGACTCGTGGTTGTCGAAGTCAAGTGCCCTGCCCACATCTCGGATGGCATTGATGCTGTCCGTCCGACCCATTGGTTCACCGTCTTCAATGACAGCGCTTCTAGCCAAACCTGACCACTTTTTCATTATCCCCTTACTCCCGCATGTTCAGGGACGTAGACAATTGTGACCTGATGTATTCCGTAATTTCACAAATACTTTCACTGCACAGCGACTTTTTATAGTCTTGTTTCCATATTCAGGCAGAATTTGCCTCCCTGTAAATAATGGTAGATAACTTAAAGTGTTTGAAAGAGATTTTATTAAATAATTTAATATTTACCACAGGTTAAAGAAAAATGCATTTCCTTTATTTGTTTTTAATTTCTGGAAATGTTGCCATATAAGAAACATAAAAAATGCAAACTGTTTATGAAAATTTATATTTGCAAATTAATATGCAAAACGTAGACGGTTGATGGTATATACATTGCAGAATTTCCCTCCCTGTAACTAAAGGTAAATAACTTAAAGTATTTGAAATAGATTTTTTTGAATCGCTTAATATTTACCACAAATTAACAGAAAATGCAATTTCTTTATTTGATTCTAATTTCTGAAAATTTTCACATGCAAATCCTTTAAAAAAAGGGCAAACTTTTTATAAAGCTTTATATTTGCAAATTAATATGCACAACTTAGACGGTTGATGGTATATACATTGCTGAATTTCCCTCCCTCTAAATAAGGGAAATAACTTAAAGTAATTGAAAGATATTTTTTATATAGTTTAATATTTACAACTAATTTATAGAAAATGCAATTTCTTTATTTATTTCTAATTTAGGTAATTTTCCCACATATAATCCTTTAAAAAGTGCAAACTATTTATCAAACTTTATATTTGTAAATTAATATGCACAATTTGGACGGTTGAAGAAATTACGTTACAGAATTTCCCTCCCTGCAATACGAGGTAGATAACTTAAACTCTTTAAAAGAGAATTTTTAAAAATAATTGAGAACTACCATACATTTAAAGAAAATACATTTCCTTTATTTCGTTATAATTGATAGAATATTCTCATATAGGAAATTTAAAAATTCTGCAAACTCTTTATGAAAATTTATATTTGCAAATTAATATGCAAAATTTAAACGGTTTATCAAAATTACGTTACAGAATTTTCCTCACTTAGATTCTAGGTAGATAACTTACAGTGCGTAAAAGAGATTTTTTAAAAATAATTAATACTTTACCATAAATTTAAGGAATATGTAATTCGTTTATTTGATTCTATTAGCTATAATTGTGAGATATATTATTTTTTAAAATAATGCCTAGCATTATTAAAATTTTATATTTTAAAAATAATATGCAAAATTTAGACCCTTGATAGAAATTACGTTGTGAAATATTACATAATGTTAGTTGATAATTTGCCATGTTTTCTGTGTAAAATAAAAAACAGATAATTAAATTTGCTCAAGCTTAAATATACTTTGTATTTTAACACTCAAAATGTCCGGACGAGGAAAAGGAGAAAAAGTCAAATTATAAAGATGTCATGAGAGCCAAGTGAACTGAAACAACGAATTAAAACACGATGCTCCTCAAAACAGAGAAATCGAATAGATGGATTAGAGATCATATATAACTTCAGACAAGAACAAATACATTCTCACAGAAAACAAGCCATGCCAAAGAAGACGCCAAAGGAAGTAAAGAAAGCGAGCCAAACTACTCAAGCTGTCCAGAACAATTCAGAAGCAAGAATGAGAACAGAACAGGTCCAGATGCCTCCCATGCCGCCAGCTAAATGGGAACTCTCAGAAGTAAGAATGAGAACAGAGCAGGTCCAGTTGCCTCCCAAGCCGCCAGCTAAGCTGGAACTCTCAGAAGCAAGAATGAGAACAGAGCAGGTCCAGATGCCTCCCAAGCCGCCAGCTAAGCTGGAACTCTCAGAAGCAAGAATGAGAACAGAGCAGGCCCAGATGCCTCCCAAGCCGCCAGCTAAGCCGGAACTCCAAACCTACGAGATCGACTTAGAAAGCAAGCACGAGAAAGGCACATTGATGGCCACTATCGACGGACCAGACGTCTCAAAAAATTACCGCTTCCATGATGACGAGCATTCTCATAGGCCCCGCCGAAGTTATGCTCAACGGAATAAACACCATGTACCGTTTTAGGGACACAAGGAAGTGGTTCTTCACATTAAAACCTGTCGCACATGAACATCAGTACCAAGTGCTTGAAAACAAAACGATCAAACTGAAAGAACCCAATGTCACAATCGTGATAAGTCACCAAGAGAAAGAACAGTCACGAGGGTGCATCCAATGGATGCCGCCAACTATAAAATGCAAACAAGTCCAAGAAATTTTATCACAAATGACCGGGAATAAAGAGGCCCAGGTGAAAAAAGACACTTACCAAGCGGACAAGTGGATTTTCTGGTACAAGCCAGTTTCGGATGTCCAGATACCACATTACATAAAACTAAGATTTAAAGGAGAGATTACCGAAACGATTAAGATCTTCGTTACCCTTCCAGGCAGGAGAACATGATGTTCTCACTGTGGACTCGACACACACTGGGAAAACCGGTGCCCCATGAGACCAGGCCTGAGATTGCAGACGACAGTCGATGAACCAATCATTACTAAACCGGTCCAGACCATAAGATCCAAATACAAGAAAACTACTGCAGCACCAGCAGTCCATTCAGCAAGACAAACTGCTAAACTACTCTGTATACTCGAAATAGAACCACTCTTAGAAAAAAACTAGTAAAGACGCAGCCATAAGGCACTTTCATTCAAATCAGAGGAGAACAAAATGCTGCCCATCTATGTGGAGGACACCATTTTCTTCCCGCCAAGTGAAACATCCACTCAGAACATATTAGAGACATTCTAAGATTCATTCAAGTCAGAGGAGAACAAAAGCTGCCCATCTATGTGGAGGACACCATTTTCTTGCCGCCAAGTGAAACATCCACTCAGAACATATTAGAGAAATTCAAAGATTTCATTCAAATCAGAAGAGAACAAAAGCTGCACATCTATGTGGAGGACACCATTTTCTTCCCGCCAAGTGAAACATCCACTCAGAACATATTAGAGACATTCAAAGATTTCATTCAAGTCAGAGGAGAACAAAAGCTGCACATCTATGTGGAGGACACCATTTTCTTCCCGCCAAGTGAAACATCCACTCAGAACATATCAGAGACATTCAAAGATTTCATTCTGGGATGTGAAGCCAAACTGAACGTCCAAAAAAAAACCATAATTGTGATCGGCAAATGGACAAACAAGGCAGGCTTCCCCTTCGGTCTAACATCAAAACATAACATCAACACATAACATTAACATATAACATCAAAACATAACATTAACATACAACATCAACACATAACATTAACACATAACATCAAAACATAACATTAACATATAACATCAAAACATCACATCAACACATAACATTAACATATAATATCAAAACATAACATCAACACATAACATTAACATATAACATCAAACTCTATGGCACACACTTCAGTGGCTCTCAAAAAGAGTACATAAAACTACATGGATGAACATCTTGTCCCAGATAATAGATATGCTACACAGATACAAGTTCAAGAAGACCAGTATATCTGGAAGTAGCAACGTATTGAGTTATTTGCGGGTCATCATCATTGCACTCCAAACATGTCCATATATGCTCAGATTCACTCATCATCAAAGCCCAGCAGTGTCCAACGACTGACGATTCCAGTTCTGTGTTGGTTAATATGTCTTTTGATACGCCCACTAAGTTTCTCGTTTCTGGCTGTTCCCATCTTAACTCCCACCTTTTTCATCCCAAGGAGGGATATGGACTCGTGGTTGTCGAAGTCAAGTGCCCTGCCCACATCTCGGATGGCATTGATGCTGTCCGTCCGACCCATTGGTTCACCGTCTTCAATGACAGCGCTTCTAGCCAAACCTGACCACTTTTTCATTATCCCCTTACTCCCGCATGTTCAGGGACGTAGACAATTGTGACCTGATGTATTCCGTAATTTCACAAATACTTTCACTGCACAGCGACTTTTTATAGTCTTGTTTCCATATTCAGGCAGAATTTGCCTCCCTGTAAATAATGGTAGATAACTTAAAGTGTTTGAAAGAGATTTTATTAAATAATTTAATATTTACCACAGGTTAAAGAAAAATGCATTTCCTTTATTTGTTTTTAATTTCTGGAAATGTTGCCATATAAGAAACATAAAAAATGCAAACTGTTTATGAAAATTTATATTTGCAAATTAATATGCAAAACGTAGACGGTTGATGGTATATACATTGCAGAATTTCCCTCCCTGTAACTAAAGGTAAATAACTTAAAGTATTTGAAATAGATTTTTTTGAATCGCTTATATATTTACCACAAATTAACAGAAAATGCAATTTCTTTATTTGATTCTAATTTCTGAAAATTTTCACATGCAAATCCTTTAAAAAAAGGGCAAACTTTTTATAAAGCTTTATATTTGCAAATTAATATGCACAACTTAGACGGTTGATGGTATATACATTGCTGAATTTCCTTCCCTCTAAATAAGGGAAATAACTTAAAGTAATTGAAAGATATTTTTTATATAGTTTAATATTTACAACTAATTTATAGAAAATGCAATTTCTTTATTTATTTCTAATTTAGGTAATTTTCCCACATATAATCCTTTAAAAAGTGCAAACTATTTATCAAACTTTATATTTGTAAATTAATATGCACAATTTGGACGGTTGAAGAAATTACGTTACAGAATTTCCCTCCCTGCAATACGAGGTAGATAACTTAAACTCTTTAAAAGAGAATTTTTAAAAATAATTGAGAACTACCATACATTTAAAGAAAATACATTTCCTTTATTTCGTTATAATTGATAGAATATTCTCATATAGGAAATTTAAAAATTCTGCAAACTCTTTATGAAAATTTATATTTGCAAATTAATATGCAAAATTTAAACGGTTTATCAAAATTACGTTACAGAATTTTCCTCACTTAGATTCTAGGTAGATAACTTACAGTGCGTAAAAGAGATTTTTTAAAAATAATTAATACTTTACCATAAATTTAAGGAATATGTAATTCGTTTATTTGATTCTATTAGCTATAATTGTGAGATATATTATTTTTTAAAATAATGCCTAGCATTATTAAAATTTTATATTTTAAAAATAATATGCAAAATTTAGACCCTTGATAGAAATTACGTTGTGAAATATTACATAATGTTAGTTGATAATTTGCCATGTTTTCTGTGTAAAATAAAAAACAGATAATTTAAATTTGCTCAAGCTTAAATATACTTTGTATTTTAACACTCAAAATGTCCGGACGAGGAAAAGGAGAAAAAGTCAAATTATAAAGATGTCATGAGAGCCAAGTGAACTGAAACAACGAATTAAAACACGATGCTCCTCAAAACAGAGAAATCGAATAGATGGATTAGAGATCATATATAACTTCAGACAAGAACAAATACATTCTCACAGAAAACAAGCCATGCCAAAGAAGACGCCAAAGGAAGTAAAGAAAGCGAGCCAAACTACTCAAGCTGTCCAGAACAATTCAGAAGCAAGAATGAGAACAGAACAGGTCCAGATGCCTCCCATGCCGCCAGCTAAATGGGAACTCTCAGAAGTAAGAATGAGAACAGAGCAGGTCCAGTTGCCTCCCAAGCCGCCAGCTAAGCTGGAACTCTCAGAAGCAAGAATGAGAACAGAGCAGGTCCAGATGCCTCCCAAGCCGCCAGCTAAGCTGGAACTCTCAGAAGCAAGAATGAGAACAGAGCAGGCCCAGATGCCTCCCAAGCCGCCAGCTAAGCCGGAACTCCAAACCTACGAGATCGACTTAGAAAGCAAGCACGAGAAAGGCACATTGATGGCCACTATCGACGGACCAGACGTCTCAAAAAATTACCGCTTCCATGATGACGAGCATTCTCATAGGCCCCGCCGAAGTTATGCTCAACGGAATAAACACCATGTACCGTTTTAGGGACACAAGGAAGTGGTTCTTCACATTAAAACCTGTCGCACATGAACATCAGTACCAAGTGCTTGAAAACAAAACGATCAAACTGAAAGAACCCAATGTCACAATCGTGATAAGTCACCAAGAGAAAGAACAGTCACGAGGGTGCATCCAATGGATGCCGCCAACTATAAAATGCAAACAAGTCCAAGAAATTTTATCACAAATGACCGGGAATAAAGAGGCCCAGGTGAAAAAAGACACTTACCAAGCGGACAAGTGGATTTTCTGGTACAAGCCAGTTTCGGATGTCCAGATACCACATTACATAAAACTAAGATTTAAAGGAGAGATTACCGAAACGATTAAGATCTTCGTTACCCTTCCAGGCAGGAGAACATGATGTTCTCACTGTGGACTCGACACACACTGGGAAAACCGGTGCCCCATGAGACCAGGCCTGAGATTGCAGACGACAGTCGATGAACCAATCATTACTAAACCGGTCCAGACCATCGATCCAAATACAACTACTGCAGCACCAGCAGTCCACAGCCCCACCAACTACAAAGAAGAAACGTAACTCTAAAAAAAAGAAAACAGAATAAACAACAAAGGAGCACACGCAGCAGCAGACTTCCAGAACAAAAGCCCAGACGCCCACAGAAACAGATTCAGAAGAACTTACACAAGACTACTATACGGAGTGGAACGACTGGGCTGTGGAGGTAGACGAACATGACCATCCAGCCCACTTCAGCGACTCCGACTGCCAGTACGACCTAGATTATCATTGACACCCTCATGCCCTTCTGAGGGCAACAAAGACAAAATGTTTTCTAAAATGTTTTCCATGTATACAATAAATAAAATTTGGTAAATAAAAGTTCCCAAATAAAAAAAATGTATACTCTTACTACTACTACTACTACTACTACTACTACTACTACTACTACTACTACTACTACTACTACTACTACTACACTCACGACTACTACACTCACTATTAATACTACTTCTAATATATATATATATATTTTTTTTTTTTTTTCCTTTCAACAATTCAACGGTAGAACATGTTTATGCATTTAAATTGGTTGTTTCAGAACGAGGGGAGCCTTGAAATATTATGCAACATTTGTACATGTTTCTTCAAAGATTATAATTTGTCTTCTTTCTTGAGGGATTCCAAAAAAATGCATGTCGAGTAATATTCCCAAATGGCTTCCGCAGTATCAGTGGATGCATATTATTATTTGTATGTTCTCTTGATGATAGTTGGTGAGAGAATGACATTTGTCCGTATTTTGATGTTGCTCAGAAGCTTGTTGGTAACATTAGCTGTACTTTAGTTCAAGGTCTGGCTCGGTTCATAAACGAAGTCTGCATAAGATATTAACTTTCTCAACTGGAGAGTTGACAAGAAAATTCAAATAAATAAAAAGAGAAATGGTCACGGTTGTGTGGTCACCTATAAGAAAAACATGATATTAATCTTCGTAATTTGTTCTATGTATTTCAGTGAGACAAGGATGTCTGCTAAACCCGTTACTCTGTATACTCGAAATAGAACCACTCTTAGAAAAAACTAGTAAAGACGCAGCCATAAGGGGCACTTTCATTCAAATCAGAGGAGAACAAAAGCTGCCCATCTATGTGGAGGACACCATTTTCTTCCCGCCAAGTGAAACATCCACTCAGAACATATTAGAGACATTCTAAGATTTCATTCAAGTCAGAGGAGAATAAAAGCTGCCCATCTATGTGGAGGACACCATTTTCTTGCCGCCAAGTGAAACATCCACTCAGAACATATTAGAGAAATTCAAAGATTTCATTCAAATCAGAAGAGAACAAAAGCTGCACATCTATGTGGAGGACACCATTTTCTTCCCGCCAAGTGAAACATCCACTCAGAACATATTAGAGACATTCAAAGATTTCATTCAAGTCAGAGGAGAACAAAAGCTGCACATCTATGTGGAGGACACCATTTTCTTCCCGCCAAGTGAAACATCCACTCAGAACATATCAGAGACATTCAAAGATTTCATTCTGGGATGTGAAGCCAAACTGAACGTCCAAAAAAAAACCATAATTGTGATCGGCAAATGGGCAAACAAGGCAGGCTTCCCCTTCGGTCTAACATCAAAACATAACATCAACACATAACATTAACATATAACATCAAAACATAACATTAACATACAACATCAACACATAACATTAACACATAACATCAAAACATAACATTAACATATAACATCAAAACATCACATCAACACATAACATTAACATATAATATCAAAACATAACATCAACACATAACATTAACATATAACATCAAACTCTATGGCACACACTTCAGTGGCTCTCAAAAAGAGTACATAAAACTACATGGATGAACATCTTGTCCCAGATAATAGATATGCTACACAGATACAAGTTCAAGAAGACCAGTATATCTGGAAGTAGCAAGGTATTGAGTTATTTGCGGGTCATCATCATTGCACTCCAAACATGTCCATATATGCTCAGATTCACTCATCATCAAAGCCCAGCAGTGTCCAACGACTGACGATTCCAGTTCTGTGTTGGTTAATATGTCTTTTGATACGCCCACTAAGTTTCTCGTTTCTGGCTGTTCCCATCTTAACTCCCACCTTTTTCATCCCAAGGAGGGATATGGACTCGTGGTTGTCGAAGTCAAGTGCCCTGCCCACATCTCGGATGGCATTGATGCTGTCCGCCCGACCCATTGGTTCACCGTCTTCAATGACAGCGCTTCTAGCCAAACCTGACCACTTTTTCATAATCCCCTTACTCCCGCATGTTCAGGGACGTAGACAATTGTGACCTGATGTATTCCGTAATTTCACAAATACTTTCACTGCACAGCGACTTTTTATAGTCTTGTTTCCATATTCAGGCAGAATTTGCCTCCCTGTAAATAATGGTAGATAACTTAAAGTGTTTGAAAGAGATTTTATTAAATAATTTAATATTTACCACAGGTTAAAGAAAAATGCATTTCCTTTATTTGTTTTTAATTTCTGGAAATTTTGCCATATAAGAAACATAAAAAATGCAAACTGTTTATGAAAATTTATATTTGCAAATTAATATGCAAAACGTAGACGGTTGATGGTATATACATTGCAGAATTTCCCTCCCTGTAACTAAAGGTAAATAACTTAAAGTGTTTGAAATAGATTTTTTGAATCGCTTAATATTTACCACAAATTAACAGAAAATGCAATTTCTTTATTTGATTCTAATTTATTAAAATTTTCACATGCAAATCCTTTAAAAAAAGGGCAAACTTTTTATAAAGCTTTATATTTGCAAATTAATATGCACAATTTAGACGGTTGATGGTATATACATTGCTGAATTTCCCTCCCTCTAAATAAGGGAAATAACTTAAAGTAATTGAAAGATATTTTTTATATAGTTTAATATTTACAACTAATTTATAGAAAATGCAATTTCTTTATTTATTTCTAATTTAGGTAATTTTTCCACATATAATCCTTTAAAAAGTGCAAACTATTTATCAAACTTTATATTTGTAAATTAATATGCACAATTTGGACGGTTGAAGAAATTACGTTACAGAATTTCCCTCCCTGCAATACGAGGTAGATAACTTAAACTCTTTAAAAGAGAATTTTTAAAAATAATTGAGAACTACCATACATTTAAAGAAAATACATTCCCTTTATTTCGTTATAATTGATAGAATATTCTCATATAGGAAATTTAAAAATTCTGCAACTCTTTATGAAAATTTATATTTGCAAATTAATATGCAAAATTTAAACGGTTTATCAAAATTACGTTACAGAATTTTCCTCACTTAGATTCTAGGTAGATAACTTATAGTGCGTAAAAGAGATTTTTTAAAAATAATTAATACTTTACCATAAATTTAAGGAAAATGTAATTCTTTTATTTGATTCTATTAGCTATAATTGTGAGATATATTACTCTTTAAAATAATGCCTAGCATTATTAAAATTTTATATTTTAAAAATAATATGCAAAATTTAGACCCTTGATAGAAATTACGTTGTGAAATATTACATAATGTTAGTTGATAATTTGCCATGTTTTCTGTGTAAAAAAAAAAACAGATAATTTAAATTTGCTCAAGCTTATATATACTTTGTATTTTAACACTCAAAATGTCCGGACGAGGAAAAGGAGAAAAAGTCAAATTATAAAGATGTCATGAGAGCCAAGTGAACTGAAACAACGAATTAAAACACGATGCTCCTCAAAACAGAGAAATCGAATAGATGGATTAGAGATCATATATAACTTCAGACAAGAACAAATACATTCTCACAGAAAACAAGCCATGCCAAAGAAGACGCCAAAGGAAGTAAAGAAAGCGAGCCAAACTACTCAAGCTGTCCAGAACAATTCAGAAGCAAGAATGAGAACAGAGCAGGTCCAGATGCCTCCCATGCCGCCAGCTAAATGGGAACTCTCAGAAGTAAGAATGAGAACAGAGCAGGTCCAGTTGCCTCCCAAGCCGCCAGCTAAGCTGGAACTCTCAGAAGCAAGAATGAGAACAGAGCAGGTCCAGATGCCTCCCAAGCCGCCAGCTAAGCTGGAACTCTCAGAAGCAAGAATGAGAACAGAGCAGGTCCAGATGCCTCCTAAGCCGCCAGCTAAGCCGGAACTCTCAGAAGCAAGAATGAGAACAGAGCAGGTCCAGTTGCCTCCTAAGCCGCCAGCTAAGTGGGAACTCTCAGAAGCAAGAATGAGAACAGAGCAGGTCCAGATGCCTCCCATGCCGCCAGCTAAGCTGGAACTCTCAGAAGTAAGAATGAGAACAGAGCAGGTCCAGTTGCCTCCCAAGCCGCCAGCTAAGCTGGAACTCTCAGAAGTAAGAATGAGAACAGAGCAGGTCCAGATGCCTCCCATGCCGCCAGCTAAGCTGGAACTCTCAGAAGTAAGAATGAGAACAGAGCAGGCCCAGATGCCTCCCATGCCGCCAGCTAAGCTGAAACTCTCAGAAGCAAGAATGAGAACAGAGCAGGCCCAGATGCCTCCCAAGCCGCCAGCTAAGCCGGAACTCCAAACCTACGAGATCGACTTAGAAAGCAAGCACGAGAAAGGCACATTGATGGCCACTATCGACGGACCAGACGTCTCAAAAATTACCGCTTCCATGATGACGAGCATTCTCATAGGCCCCGCCGAAGTTATGCTCAACGGAATAAACACCATGTACCGTTTTAGGGACACAAGGAAGTGGTTCTTCACATTAAAACCTGTCGCACATGAACATCAGTACCAAATGCTTGAAAACAAAACGATCAAACTGAAGGAACCCAATGTCACAATCGTGATAAGTCACCAAGAGAAAGAACAGTCACGAGGGTGCATCCAATGGATGCCGACAACTATAAAATGCAAACAAGTCCAAGAAATTTTATCACAAATGACCGGGAATAAAGAGGCCCAGGTGAAAAAAGACACTTACCAAGCGGACAAGTGGATTTTCTGGTACAAGCCAGTTTCGGATGTCCAGATACCACATTACATAAAACTAAGAATTAAAGGAGAGATTACCGAAACGATTAAGATCTTCGTTACCCTTCCAGTCAGGAGAACATGATGTTCTCACTGTGGACTCGACACACACTGGGAAAACCGGTGCCCCAAGAGACCAGGCCTGAGATTGCAGACGACAGTCGATGAACCAATCATTACTAAACCGGTCCAGACCATCGATCCAAATACAACTACTGCAGCACCAGCAGTCCACAGCCCCACCAACTACAAAGAAGAAACGTAACTCTAAACAAAAGAAAACAGAACAAACAACAAAGGAGCACACGCAGCAGCAGACTTCCAGAACAAAAGCCCAGACGCCCACAGAAACAGATTCAGAAGAACTTACACAAGACTACTATACGGAGTGGAACGACTGGGCTGTGGAGGTAGACGAACATAACCATCCAGCCCACTTCAGCGACTCCGACTGCCAGTACGACCTAGATTATCATTGACACCCTCATGCCCTTCTGAGGGCAACAAAGACAAAATGTTTTCTAAAATGTTTTCCATGTATACAATAAATAAAATTTGGTAAATAAAAGTTCCCAAATAAAAAAAATGTATACTCTTACTACTACTATTACTACTACTACTACTACTACTACAACTACTACACTCACGACTACTACACTCACTATTAATACTACTTCTAATATATATATATTTTTTTTTTTCCTTTCAACAATTCAACGGTAGAACATGTTTATGCATTTAAATTGGTTGTTTCAGAACGAGGGGAGCCTTGAAATATTATGCAACATTTGTACATGTTTCTTCAAAGATTATAATTTGTCTTCTTTCTTGAGGGATTCCAAAAAAATGCAAGTCGAGTAATATTCCCAAATGGCTTCCGCAGTATCAGTGGATGCATAATATTATGTGTATGTTCTCTTGATGATAGTTGGTGAGAGAATGACATTTGTCCGTATTTTGATGTTGCTCAGAAGCTTGTTGGTAACATTAGCTGTACTTTAGTTCAAGGTCTGGCTCGGTTCATAAACGAAGTCTGCATAAGATATTAACTTTCTCAAATGGAGAGTTGACATGAAAATTCAAATAAATAAAAAGAGAAATGGTCACGGTTGTGTGGTCACCTATAAGAAAAACATGATATTAATCTTCGTAATTTGTTCTATGTATTTCAGTGAGACAAGGATGTCTGCTAAACCCGTTACTCTGTATACTCGAAATACAACCACTCTTAGAAAAAACTAGTAAAGACGCAGCCATAAGGGGCACTTTCATTCAAATCAGAGGAGAACAAAAGCTGCCCATCTATATGGAGGACACCATTTTCTTCCCGCCAAGTGAAACATCCACTCAGAACATATTAGAGACATTCAAAGATTTCATTCAAGTCAGAGGAGAACAAAAGCTGCACATCTATATGAGGACACCAATTTCTTCCCGCCAAGTGAAACATCCACTCAGAACATATCAGAGACATTCAAAGATTTCATTCTGGGATGTGAAGCCAAACTGAACGTCCAAAAAAAACCATAATTGTGATCGGCAAATGGACAAACAAGGCAGGCTTCCCCTTCGGTCTAACATCAAAACATAACATCAACACATAACATTAACATATAACATCAAAACATAACATTAACATATAACATCAACACATAACATTAACACATAACATCAAAACATAACATTAACATATAACATCAACACATAACATTAACACATAACATTAAAATATAATATCAAAACATAAAATCAACACATAACATTAACATATAAAATCAAACTCTATGGCACACACTTCAGTGGCTCTCAACGAGAGTACATAAAACTACATGGATGAACATCGTATCCCAGATAATAGATATGCTACACAGATACAAGTTCAAGAAGACCAGTATATCTGGAAGTAGCAACGTATTGAGTTATTTGCGGGTCATCATCATTGCACTCCAAACATGTCCATATATGCTCAGATTCACTCATCATCAAAGCCCAGCAGTGTCCAACGACTGACGATTCCAGTTCTGTGTTGGTTAATATGTCTTTTGATACGCCCACTAAGTTTCTCGTTTCTGGCTGTTCCCATCTTAACTCCCACCTTTTTCATCCCAAGGAGTGATATGGACTCGTGGTTGTCGAAGTCAAGTGCCCTGCCCACATCTCGGATGGCATTGATGCTGTCCGCCCGACCCTTTGGTTCACCGTCTTCAATGACAGCGCTTCTAGCCAAACCTGACCACTTTTTCATAATCCCCTTACTCCCGCATGTTCAGGGACGTAGACAATTGTGACCTGATGTATTCCGTAATTTCACAAATACTTTCACTGCACAGCGACTTTTTATAGTCTTGTTTCCATATTCAGGCAGAATTTGCCTCCCTGTAAATAATGGTAGATAACTTAAAGTGTTTGAAAGAGATTTTATTAAATAATTTAATATTTACCACAGGTTAAAGAAAAATGCATTTCCTTTATTTGTTTCTAATTTCTGGACATTTTGCCATATAAGAAACATAAAAAATGCAAACTGTTTATGAAAATTTATATTTGCAAATTAATATGCAAAACGTAGACGGTTGATGGTATATACATTGCAGAATTTCCCTCCCTGTAACTAAAGGTAGATAACTTAAAGTGTTTGAAATAGATTTTTTTTAATCGCTTAATATTTACCACAAATTAACAGAAAATGCAATTTCTTTAATAGATTCTAATTGTCTTGGTCGATCCGTCTTGCTGCGTGTATACTTTCTATATAGACAATAACACAGGGTATCGAGGTGCTAAGGGTGGGAAAAATGTAGGTTTCAAAGTCTTAAATAATTCTATATTTTCCTACAGTCAAACAAGAAATGCTCTTTCCTATTTCTATATAAAAAGAAAGGTATCTGATGATAACGTCTCGACTATGCCTCTAGATATTTAACTCTTTACGCTACCAGCATAGACTAACCAGGAATCTCTAAAAGTTTCACCCCTTGTGATTCATTTATGACATAGAGCTAAGCAGACACCCAACTTCATAGCTATAAATAAATGTTATACTTGTACTATATATTTACTCAATGTACTAATTACGTTTGTAATGTTATATAATATCCACTGTATGTTATACACCTATTGAGATAATAAAAGAATAAAATATATCTTTGGATTTCTGTTTTATATTGATCGTTTTTCATTGATGTTGTATAATCTACTAACCTATCACTATGGATCAAGTACATCAAGAACTCCAAAGTCAGCATACACCAGACATAATCAGATCACTTCCGGGGTCACCGAGAGTAGAGGTCAACATCCGGACACGAAATGTCGTGGTTAACTCCCCCTGTCTCTTGTGTATATGTGGTGCGCTGCGCACCACACTATATATCTTTGTTAATTTAGCACCTAAATGCGGGTCAAATGGACCCTTGTATACTACTTATGTGATACATGTCAATGTTATAACATTTCTTGCGTAATTGCAGACCCCGCCAACTTCTCGGTTATTTCATTGCCACGAACATCCAAGTGTCCAGCGCAGTATATCCAAGCTTGGTTGCTAACAAGCGACATGTGGAGTAGGTGCACCCACTGCCTATGGAGTGTGTTCTTGTCAATCATCCTTAGTCCGTCAAATCAATCACGAAGACCACATATGTTGTTGGTCTCTTAACCAGCTAAGTGATAGCCCCCGTCAAGCCACAATCTCCATAAATTTGCTGAAGGTCTTGCGGACTTCTGCATCTTTATCTATCATCTTTCTATTAGATTACACAACAAAATACCAACCACTCCGAACATCTCTTCTGACCAAGCCATCAGTGTAGATGATCAGGTCTCGAACTTGGGAGTGAAGCAGCAGTAAATATTCTGCTACCAATTGATGATAAGACATTTGTTTTTCCTTACATTGTTTTCACATAACTACTGATAAGAATTATTGTGTCTACAAAGTCAAGATCCTCTATATGAGACTCAAGTAACTATTCAATGCCTTTGGAACCTGTTAAGCATCACTGCTGTATGAAGTCGATAGCAGTTCCATAAAACAAGGGAGATAAAGTACACTCTTGCTTCAACCCTTTCATCATTCTGAAACCATTCACTAAGTCCTGCCTCTGAGTGAACTGTACAAGAGAAAGTATCATACAGATCTTTGCTGACGTTTAGTTTGAGGTAATATATTTATTCTCATAAATTTTCAAAAATTAAAGTTCAGTTTCAAGTACTGTATTCATGGTCTTACATTTCCAAAGATTAAAGTTTAGTTTCAAGTACTGCATTAATGGTCTCACATTTCCAAAGATTAAAGTTTAATTTCAAGTACTGCATTAATGGTCTTACATTTCCAAAGATTAAAGTTTAGTTTGATGTACTCTATAACTGTTTTACATTTCCAAAGGTTAAAGTTTAAGTTACAAATACTGTATTAAATATGTTAAGTTTTCCTCAATAAAAATGTAGCTTTTCAAACTCTGTAATAAATGTCTTACATTTGACTTAGCACGAGTTTAGTTGCAAGTACTCTTTTAATTTAACTATGTCAAACATAGTCCTATATTTAAGGTAGGCATATTAGAGAGAAAGATCACAACATGTGAAATGTCACAACCATTACTGGTTACTGTAAAATACAGAATAAGAAATGGTGAAATTGAGGTGAACTGTTGATATCACAACTATAAAAAGCTCGTTTCAAATCATGTACCCAACTTCAAAACGCTATTACTCTCTAACCCTTTGTTAAATAAAAAATGTTTGAAATTTTCCAAATGTTATTAGAATGCAAAAGACCCTTTAAATGTATATTTAACAAATATCTTGCAGCTGCAGTTTTCTTAAAGCAGCGATATTTCTTTGATGTTTGTCAAAATTGTAAATTGTGAAGCCCTAAAGAATAGAAATTACCGTAATTGCTGGTCTATGATTAATTTTCACTAGGTAAAGGCGTGGCCGTAATGGGGAAATAACTGGATAAAACAAAACACCAGGAGAATTATTGTCTGCTCAGTTCGAGGACGGACGATAATATCAAGGTATACCTACCTGTATGTCCAATTTTCATAGTTGTGTGGTCCTGAAAAGGACCGTTTTATGAACTAATTTAAGGTAATATAGGGGCCAACATTGTGGGGGCTATATACTTTCATTCTGAATCAGACGAGTCTAAAAGATTAGTAACTGTTTGGGTTGAACATTCCACAAACCATCATTTTTCCAATATTCCTCTTCCTGTTTTAAGACGTGGTCTTCACATTTAGCCCAATAATCTTTGTCTATATTTAATAAAGCGAGATTAGCAAGAGTCTTTACATCGCATATTTTGAATGTTGTATTTTCATCTGCCACTTGTCCTTTTAATTTTGCCCAGATTAGTTCTATTGGATTTAAATGAGCATGGTAAGGTGGCAGCCTCAAACTTATATGACCGTGCTCTTGGATAATCTTATCTATTTGAAAAATCTTTGTCCTCTATTTTTGCTTTACTAGAGATAATAATTCAGGTTTTAAGTACATGTTATTAAATTGTATGTGCTCCTTTGTGAGCCATATCTTAATAGCATCTTTTGTACTGGATGACGTCGGGACTTTATCTTCAAGTGCAACAATGTTGTGGTACGCTGCATTGTCCATTATTAGGCAAGATGGTCGATCTAGTGATGGGAGAACATAATTTTCAATCCAATGTCTAAATATGTGACCATTCATCTCAGAGTGATAATCCCGATTGTCTATGGATTTTGAAAGAAAAATGAGCTCTGCATTCTGTATTAGTCCATGTTGTCGACTACCTGCATGCGCAATTATCAAGCGCTGTCCTTTGCTGCTAGGTATTAATCTCTTAATCTTTCCATCTGATGACTGCCATTCCCTTTGGTTAGTGTGGTGAGCATTGATCCATGTTTCATCCAAGTACACAATATCATAACCTTGCTTGCGCACCTCTTTTACTTCACGTAAGTACTTGCTTCTCATGACTACTATATGTGGCTTCTCACAGATGATGTTTCGTCCATTGGAATACTTTCTGAATGTAAAGCCTGCAGCTCTCACATTCCTCCATAATGTAGACTTTGATATTTCAATACTGTTGTTCTTTTTCAGCGATACTTTTAATTTTCTTATTGTAACAGTTTCATTCATACCCAACATTTTGCGAATTTCACTTCTAATAAGTTCACTGTCGAAATTATCCAACATTTTTGCTCTTCCTTGTGATTTTGTATATTTGGAACATTGACGGTCACATGCTTGAATCCAGCGATTAAATGACCGTTTAGATAAATCCAAAATGTGTCTTGTCCTATTCTCAGGGTTTTCTAAAGAATGAAATAATCTTCCTCGTTTAGCCTCTTTGCAAAAATAGTCATACATTTTTATTGCGATGTTTTGTAAACTGCAGAATTTCATTTTAAGACTCATGATAAATGTTATTGTTCCACGTCTACACCTATGAATGAACGGAAATGGAACACACCAATGCCTCGTGTTTTCTACAAGTGTCTAATTGTGTCAGACAGCTCACGTGGAAAGCGTGCAAAAACGTCAATTGTAACGTGTATGGATTTTTAATCGCTATTTTTAAATTAAAATACTGTAAACACTAAGTTTTGACTACATCAATGGGTCGTTATAAATTTATATAAATCAAATAAGCAACAATAATAACCAAATGTTTTTTTTAATTTAAATTATCTGTTTGGTTCTAATAATTATAACTGTACATGCAAATTTTGAAAAAATTACAAAAAGAGATTAAAAAGATATCGATTTTAAAAGTTGGGCACATGATTTGAAACGAGCTATAGTACTAAATGCATAGAGACACACAACTAGCACTAAATGCATAGAGACACACAACTAGCACTAAATGCATAGAGACACACAACTAGCACTAAATGCATAGAGACACACAACTATATAGGAGCGCATTCTACTGTTTTGATATTAAACAAAATTGTCTACACAACAACAGAATAATATTTTTTTAATTGAAGAAATGTACGCCGTATACCAAAATGGCAAAATTGGTAAACGTTTGTGTTCCAAATTATTTTTTATCAAATCCGGGACAAAAGCTAAAAAATATGCCAAAATCGGGACAAAACCGGTACGGCAGCTAATCCGGGACAAAGGTTAAAAAATATCAAATTCCGGGACTGTCCCGGACAATTCGGGACGAATGGTCACCTTAGTTTTGTTGTGTGTGCAGCAGTGTTGTGTCTGTCATTTATTCATTTTATTTCGTATCTGAGTAGAAACAGACGACTATTAGCACGTATAAAGTGTGTGCGAAGTGTGGTTTTTTTTTGTGGTCCGGACATTCTGCATCTTTACGAAGAGTACACTCCATCCAAGATGGGTCAAATATCAAGATGAGTGGGAAGTGGATTTTTTTTTTTTTTTTTTTTTTTTTTTGAGATAAAAGGAAAATGTGTGTTTGAACTTTTTGCAGCCATATTGCGGTGTCCAAGAAATATAATATTGAACGCCATTTCCAAACAAATCACAATTCATTGACGGAAAAATATTCACTCAATTCAGAAGTACAAAAGTGTAAAGTAGTTAAATTGAAAGCAAAAAGTTTAAGCCCAGCAGTCAGTTTTTACCAAGTCTGTGTTAACATTGATCGTCACAATTGTTTCATTTAAAATTGCTGACGTCATGGCGACGAAGGAAAACTCGCTTCAAGATGGGGAATTGTGAAAGAAAACACCGTCACATAGGATGGGCTTGAAAAGTTGGCTAAAACAGACAACCGTGGGGATCTGTAGTGTGTCTTATACTAGAAAACATAAAGAAGACTAAGTTTTGTAAATAAGCGACAGCTTTGTTCTTTTTAGCAAAGGTTAGCCTGATGTGATAAAACCTCGTGTTATACACAGCTCTTTGTTATTGTTACTTTAGTTGATTTCGTCATTTGTATCTTTCCAGGAAAATAACACACACATGCTTCTTCTATTATACATTCCAAGTGATTAGAAGGTGTATCTTTAAAAAATAAAAACTTTTGAGATTAAAAATGTAATATTGCATCCCAGAAACTCATATTTGTCAATCTTTGTTCTTTTTTATACAAATGTTACATACTACAATATAATTCATGCTTAAATATTTACTTTAACTAGAACTGTAACTTTAAAGAAGTGGCTCAGGCAAAAGCAGCTTTCCAAAAAAAAATGAGGAAAATACTATGCAATCTGTTTTTGACAATAGAAACAAGAAAAAGAGTTCTTAAATGTTATGTAGAGCCAGTCTTAACATATGGATGCGAGTCATGGACAATAGGACAACAGACAAGAAAATCACTGGAGTCTGTAGAAATGTGGTTTTACAGAAGAATATTGAGAATACCATGGACAGCTAAGAAGAGTAATGAAGAGGTTCTGAGAGAGAACAAAGCAAAAAGAGAGTTAATTTCCAATATTAGGAAGAAACAATCATAATTTTTTGGCCATGTAATGAGAAGAGAACAACTTTAATATATTGTAACAACTGGAAAAATTGAGGGACGAAGAGATAGAGGGAAGCAAAGAGAAAAAATAACGGACAGCTTAAGGGAATGGCTTGGCAGAAGGTCAACAACAGAAATGATAAATAGCTGCCGAGATCGAAGGTTGTGGAGAGACATGATCACCTACGCCAGTAGGCCCGGTACTTGATGATGATGAGAACTGTTACATAGTGTGTGTAGTGTCACAAATTTAAACCACCTTTATAAAATACAAATTTTAAGAATGAGGGGAATGTAGGGTGTCGTTTTCCATAAATGTTGCAAATGTAATTTCCGAGACTGGAACTGTAATGCCATTTTGAGATGAAAATAAAGTGATGTGGATACCGTTTGTAAGGATTGAGAGGATGAAGTCAATCGTTATGCCAACCATGCACACGTTGGCCAAGTGCGATCATAGCTTTGTAACAGTCACCTTTGACAAATGTCATAAACCGTTGATGTCAGTAAAATATGTGTTGCTGATCCGATTAAAATATTATACACTATATACTGCGCTATTTAGTTTGTATTGGGTATGGAATAAACATATATAGTCAACAAAGAGGGTCGGTCAAAAAGTTTTGCAACATAGTATATCAGCCACGGCAAGTGCCTGAAAATAGGTATGCACTTTGGTTTTCTCAACGTGTTCACCCATTCAAGGCGGTGTGTTTCTTTTATCGATTCTTCACCTTCCGGGTTGTAGAATCCTTCTGTCTTGGTGTTCGACCCACGTCTCCATTTCAGTAGTCGTCCTGGTCGTTCCAAGAACGATGTTATTAAAGGAGTGACGGGAAATGTTTCCAATTGTGCGCAACCACTGTGACATGAAGGATCTTCTTCGTGGGTATCGTTTTGCGCACTACATGATTTGAATAGTGAATACGGACAGGGTTGGCATCCACTCTAGGAGAATGAAAACTCCTATCGCAAACCAAGATCCAGTCTGCCTAAGACGGAATGTGTCAACTATAGTGCACGTCTAGTGTAAAAATCAGGACACACATACACAATACCAACCAAGCGAGAAGCTCAACGGTATCATGCTGTTGTTTCTTTCCAACACACACATACACTTCATGGCACAGGACAAAAAGTCAAACTCGCGTGATCATTATACTTTAACGCTGACGACGACGACGTATATGCCTGCACTGGAGAAGTGGTTCAGGGACCAGGATAAGCTCTACAATCAAGACATCAGACTGTCTGGAAGGACGATAGAAGTGCATTGCAATGAGAGGTGAAAACGTGACGTACCTTAATTTCCACATGATAAACTACACAACCTTTGGACCGACTCAAGTAGGGAGAGACATTGGCCATCGATTGTTATCTTGTACCCGTGGCTCGTTTTCTCGTATATTAAACAAAAAACGTGGATGTGATTATAATTGGATATGTTATCTCTCTCTGGCGTTCACCCGATGATTGCTAAAGGTATGGATAGCCCTCTTCGTCTTTCGTCTTAAAAGGACGCTAAGTGGGTGTAGATGCGCCTTTCGGCCTATACTTCAACGCGGCATTTTTGAGTATCGGGATGTCTTTTCTCTTCGATGCCTACTAGCTTGGCCAGCAAGACTGACTAGTTTGTTTCCTGAGGCGCCGCGAAGAGGTAGATTGGTCTGGATGGTTAGGGCTCACCGATCCTTGCGCAGGCGGCACAAGCCATTAGCCGAGTCGTTACCGGCTCTGTTGCTGCCAGGCGCCTTGCCTCCACAGTAGAATGTGAGATCAGTGCTCTAGTCAGACGGTCGAGATACATGGCTGAACAATTTCATTTCTCGTTTCTTCACAAAATTCAAAATATCTTGTACTCCGATTGTTTGTTGTATCCTTCTCAAAAATTATTATTTGTGATACGATGTGCACAGCTTCTGTAGTTCTGCTGTAATAGTCCACGTCTCGAAAGTGTATAGACAAGTTGATACAAGGGTGTGCATCAGCCTAGTTTTAGAGCCAACACTGAAGTTTTAGCTTTGATAAGCTACTTAAGTTGCGCTATTCCAGTCGAAATTTAAGATTTCAAGCTACCATCGCTGAGAAGTATTTAAATTTATCAACTCTTTCCAGCTGTCCTTTTATTTTTGCATCAATGTCCATATAGGGTATTGGTCACCATTTTTTGTTCAGTAGTAACCTCCTGTCAAGTATTCCCACGGTCGTCTATAGCATCGCTCATGATTGTTTCCAAGATATTAAGTAAGATAGGAATGAGCAACCGACAAAACAAAATAAAACTAAAAAAATAAATACACCAAAGGGTAATGTCTAAATTGCCATACATTATAAGTATCTATCTATTGTCCTTTCGAGCCGAAGACGGCACATAGGGCAGAATTAAAACCTCAAAAACAGAAACCCTGCGTGCCAAAGTGGCACATATTGCAGAGATCACTGCTTCTAAAATCTATGGTTTTGTTTCCATAACTATGCTTTTTACAATGACAGCTTGTCAAGCCATCGATCAATCTCCTTAGTAGCCTCTTACGACATGCCTGGAAGGTCACTATTCTTTACTTCCCACATAATGAGGCCCCGGTAACAAACGGGAACACATATATAAGTATTTATAATGTCGATGTGCGGAGAAAATATATTTTTGAAATTACGGGAAATAGTAAGGTAACAAGTATTATTCATCTAGACACTACTGAACTTGACTGGCTTGTATTAGGTAAAGTGGTTGTTCACACGATGACGTTGTGTCCACCACGGTCCTCAAGACATTTGTTGACTCGCCACTTATTTTCGAAATGCTTCTGAATAATGACAGGTGATATTTATTGGACCTAGGTAACGATTTGTGCCTACAGTTCATTAACTATTTGCGGAATATTTCGATAAACCTTTCCTTTTAGCGCACCACACAGATAGATAATAATCATTCAGAGTTGTCTCATGAACAAGCAGGCCAGATTCCACTTGAAATAATGCGACTGGCAAATATGCTTTCTAAATAAGTAAGTGATGTTGCTGCAGTGTGTACTGTTGCCCCATCCTGGCGAAACCAAACTTTTTAAATTTTCCCCTCTGTAAGGCGGGCTATGATTCCATAATTAAAGTACGGTAATGTTCTGCGTTGATTTTAGCACTGAAAAATATTGGCCCACTTATCCGCATACGAGTTATGTCACACCACGCTCCGGCTTTCTGATTGTGAAGCGGCACTTGCTGTATGTAATTCATGGGGGTTTTCACTGCTCCACACACCATTGGTTCTGACTGTTGACGTAACCAAAGAGATGAAACCATGCCTCATCAGTGAAGAAAGTCACATCAAGGACTTCATCACCTTGTTCAGAAATAAGGTTCTGAAACCACATGCAGTAGTTCAATCAGGATTGTCATTTCTAATGGGAGTTGAGACGATTCAGTTAATTTGTAAGGACGAGAGTGCAGCTTACTCTTCAGAACCTTGCGGACGGTACTCATCGGTGAATTTACCTGTTGAGGCAACCGCCGTAAAGATTTATTAGGGCTCATTGTAATTCTGTGTGTCTTCTAAAGTTGAAGGCTCTCCAGATCGATATGCATCTACCACACTATCCGTAGTACGAAACTTGTCGATCACATTCTCAACGGCATTCGGTGGTGAACTTGTGAGTCTGGAAATTTCAGCACAAATTGTTGAATTACTTCAGTAAAGTTGTAACCATTACAGAAGACATGTTCAAGCAAAGCTCCACGTTTTAAAATGAATCACCATCATGTGCCATACCGATCGGCGTAGGTGATCATGTCCTTCCACAATCTTCTATCTACAGTGCATCGTATCACTTCTGTTGTTGACTGTTTTCCATGCCATGACACCAAGCTATCCAGTATTTTATCTCTTTGTCGCCGCGATCTCTCTTTCCTTTTATTTTGCCAGTCGTAACCAAGTATTCCAACTTTCCTCTTCTCATGATGTGCCCGAAAAATGTTGATTGCTTCCTTCTGATGTTTTTAAGAGCTCCCTTTTTGTGTTGGCCTCTTTGAGAACTTCCTCATTGGTCTTTTTAGCTGTCCAGGGAACTTTCAACATTATTCTGAAAAATCCTATCTCTGTGGCCGCTAATCGTCTTTTCATTTGTTTATAATGAATGGTTTGCAATAAAAGTTTAACACAATTTCCTTGCAACTATGAAATCGTGAATATAACAACGGATTGTGTTATGTTGCAAACGGGATTGTGGACACATATATCACGACATAATTTTCACCAATTGGTGACTTAATTTGACAAATATTTGTCAAGTCACTGCACAGCAACTTTAAAATCACCATGTAGTAATATAAATCAAGAAGGTGAAACTAGAGAGACAGAGTGAGAAAGAAGCAGGATAGCAAAAGCAGCAGCAAATTTAAAAAAAAAACCTGGACAAAATATGACAATTGCTAACCCATTGCTTTGTTTTCAGGATTGTTGCTATTATTGCTTCTATATACAACTCTCCGTCTTGAAACCACATTTCTGGTTTAACATAATTTGTCTACATGCTCGCTGTACATTGTAATTGTTTGACGATTATTTTAGTTTCTTCTTCGTCTTCTATCTTTTAGCTCCCAGTGGAGCATAGGTCTTCAACAAACACTTTCCAAGTCGTTCTGCTTTTTGCAATTCTTTTAAGATCATTCCATGTCTTCCCCATCATCTTCATCTCTGCTTCGATCTGTCTTCTCCAAGAATTCCTTGGTCTTCCTCTTTGTCTTTTCCCCTGGGGATTCCAAAAAAAGGGCCTGTTGTGTCATGTTTGTGAAGTTTTTTCTAGTTTCTTGCTCACCCTTAAAATGTATTCTTTGTCACATGCGCAAAAATGACGATACTGATTGTCCAATAAATTGTTATAAATGCCAAGATACGGCCACCAGAAAATAAGGGGCGTATGAAGGAAGAACATGAAATGGCAAATCTCAATTCGGTTATAGTGACATACATGAGGAATGTAGAGTGTTGAAGGGTTCATCATAGTTCTCTGTTGGATGAAAGAAAAGAATGTATCAGAGGAAAGATGAACATGTGCAGCTTATGACATATGGAGTTTGTCAAGTTTGGAGCAGTCATCTTTATTAAAGTTACACAACCTCTATTTAAAATAAACAATATGTACCATCACAAAGGACAAGAGGTAGGGTTCGATCCCAACCAACGGCTTCCGGGTTCACCCAGCCTTAAATGGGTACCGATTTTTTTTGGGGAAAGTAAAGCGGCAGGGGCGAAATACCGACCACATTACCCCAAAAATCATGTGCCGAGGGTCTGTAAAATTTATGGTCACTAATACCATATTCCCTATACGCCACTTGGCGTGACGGGGGTACTTTACTTTTTTATTTTTTTAACCATCTCAATATATATATATATGTATATACTAAAATGAAATACCAAGTCCTCCAACAACTAGAAAATACAATAAATATAGAAGATCATTGGAAACAGGTAAAAAATATATGGAAAGAGACATGCGAAGAAACACTGGGGAAAAGAGAACGCCAGAATAAGGCATGGATGACAGCAGAGACCCTGGATAAAATTAAAGAAAGAAAGAACAAGAAAGCAGACATAAATAAAAGCAAAACAAGAAGTAATAAAGCCAAGACACAGGAAGCTTACACAGAGGTGAACAAAGAAGTGAGAAGATGCATTAAAAGGGATAAGAGGAAATATATAGATGAATTAGCTAAAGAGGCAGAAGAAGCAGCAAATAAAGGGAATATGAAAGAACTGTACAACAGCACAAAGAAATTAGGTGGAAAATACAAACAGATCAACGCCTTTATCAAAGATAAGAAAGGAAATCTGCTTAGTAATATAAGGGAACAAATGGAGAGATGGAAGGAGCACTTTGAAGAACTTTTGAACAGACCCGGCTCAAATAATCCTCCAGATATACTACCAGCAGAAGAAGAATTACACGTTAACTGCGGAAAACCAAGCAAAGAAGAAATAATGAAAGCCATCAAACTATTGAAAGATGGTAAAGCCACAGGACCAGATGAAATTCCTTCGGAAGCCATCAAAGCAGATATTATCACCTCTACCAAGATGTTACATAATCTATTGGATAAAATTTGGGAGAGGGAAGAAATACCTAAAGACTGGAGAGAAGGTTATATGATCAAACTACCAAAGATAGGAAGTTTACAGGAGTGCACAAATTATAGGGGAATTATGCTACTATCAGTGCCAGGAAAAATATTAGGCAGAATCATTCTGGAGAGACTAAAAGAGGCTATAGAGAAACACTTGAGAGATGAACAAGCAGGTTTTAGGAAGAACAGATCATGTGCTGATCAAATAACTACTCTACGTATAATAGTTGAACAAAGTTTAGAACTAAAATCCCCACTTTATATTGGATTCATAGATTACGAAAAGGCATTTGATAGTTTAGACAGAAGAATGCTTTGGAAGTTGCTGAGTCATTATGGAATCCCCATAAAGTTTATTAACCTGATAAAAAACAATGTATGAAGGAACAAAATGTAGTGTGGTGCATGAAGGACAGCTTACAGAAGCATTTGAAATAAGAACAGGAGTAAGGCAAGGATGCCTTCTGTCTCCATTTCTCTTTCTACTGGCCATAGATTGGATTATGAAAATAACTCAAAACAACAGAAATGGGATCCAGTGGTCACTGACCAAACAACTTGATGATTTAGACTTTGCTGATGACATAGCTCTCCTATCACACAGCCACCAACAGATGCAAGATAAAATGAGTATATTAGATGAGAGATCACAACAGCTAGGACTAAAGATTAATAGAGATAAGACCAACATTATGAGAATTCATGCAGTTGGCAATAACCAAATAAAACTAGGAGAAATACCTCTACTAGACGTACAATCTTATATATATCTGGGCAGTAATATAGATAAAGAGGGAGGAACAGAAAACGATACCAAAATAAGGATATCAAAAGCAAGAGGAGCTTTCATTGCACTGGGAAACATATGGAAATCCAAAGAAATTAGGCTAAATACAAAAATACAAATTTTCAACTCCAATGTTAAGTCGGTTCTATTATATGGCTGTGAAACATGGAGAATAACAAAATTGACAATCACGAAGGTACAGACTTTCATTAATGGATGCTTGCGCAGAATAAAGGGATGGAAATGGCAGGACAAAGTCACTAACGTGGAATTATGGAAATGTACCGGTCAAATACCAGTGGATAAAGAAATACAGCGAAGACGATGGCGATGGATAGGACACACACTACGGAAACCAACTGAGAGTATTACACAACAGGCCCTTTTTTGGAATCCCCAGGGGAAAAGACAAAGAGGAAGACCAAGGAATTCTTGGAGAAGACAGATTGAAGCAGAGATGAAGATGATGGGGAAGACATGGAATGATCTTAAAAGAATTGCAAAAAACAGAACGACTTGGAAAGTGTTTGTTGAAGACCTATGCTCCACTGGGAGCTAAAAGGTAGAAGATACTAAAATGGGGTTCCGAAAAAACAGAGGATGTACTGACGCACTATTCACACTAAAACAGCTTGCAGAAAAAACGACAGAACACAATCAAAACTTATACATAGCCTTCATTGACCAGGAAAAAGCATTCGACAGAGTAAACAGAGAACAACTGTGGGAGATACTAACAACATACGGAGTAAGCCAACATCTAACCAACCTTATTAAAAGTCCCTACGTCAGCAGCACCACTTCGAAGTTAGATCAGGCGTAAGACAGGGGTGCGTACTATCCCCCCAACTGTTTATTACATACATGGACCATATATGCAAGCTAGCCAACCCATCAGAGACAGAGGAGATCAACGAGCTTCTATTTGCAGACGATCAGGCACTAATACATGAAACAATAGAAGACCTACAAGAACACTTAAACAAACTCAACATCTCAGGCACAAAATACAACATGAAAATCAACATCAACAAAACAGAAGTCATGAATGTTGCCAAAAATAAACAGAACATCAGCATAACTATAGAAGGCAGACAACTAAAACAAGTAGAGGAATTCAAATACCTAGGAAGTCTAATGATAAACGATAATTCTCAAACAGCAGAGATAGAATCAAGATACAACAAAGCTTATCAAATCATTGGACAGTTATCACAACTATTGTCCAACAAGGAAATAACTCAGGAGGAAAAACGAGCACTATACAACACAATCTTCATCCCAACGTTGTGCTACCAATGCCAGACCTGGACCCAAGATGCAAGAACAATAAGAAAAATAACCTCTACTGAGATGAAATGTGTTAGACGAATGACAGGAAACAGTCTGAGAGATAAGGTCAGAAATGAAGAACTGAGAAAAAAGCTAGGAATAGCCCCCGTCATAGAATATATAAGGAAACAACAGATAAAATGGATTGGCCACGTGACAAGGCAGAAAGAACAAAACAACGAGCCTTCAACAAACGTTGTGAGAACACCAGACCCAAGGGTCGACCACGAAAATGATGGGTCGATGGAATATTAGAAGTACTAGGAAATATAACAGCAGCAGAGGCGAACAAGAGCAAAAGGCCGCAATTATATCTCCCCTCGACGCTGAAAGGCAGATGAGGAAGGAAAGAAGAAGATATATGCTATATAGCTGATCACCGATGTCAGCAGAGCAGCTACTTCATGCCTTCCAATTTTTGTTTGTTAGGGATGGAGAAATGGAGAGAGGAACGATTGAGAATTTTTAGTTGATGTGGCCCTAACACACTTGTGAGAAAAACAAAACCCACCATGCGAAAATGCAGAAGAAAAAAAAACGGGCTCCAATTATTTCCTGAAATTTGGATCATGTTGGTTTATTGCTATGTTGTCATTTCTTTCATTCTACACAACGAGACAGGTGAACGCTTTTCCTCATTGACTCATCTTTGAAGTTATTTGCATCACTGTCTACATGTGGACACAACAAATCAAAACATACTCATATTTCAAAGTCACATGTGAGCTTTTATTTGAACAAACAAACAAACAAAACCAACGTAAACAATGTTACAATATTAACAAGTTTTATAAATCTGAAAGAAAAAGACGAATATTAATACATAGGCATTATAATACATAAATAATATTAAATACAATTGCCATAGAATATATACAATAAAGAATTATGTGCATTATATCACTGAAGAAATCAAAATATACTATATATATATATATGAGTATAGAGCTAAGTAATTGTTATTCAGCACTCGGTGAAATAGACTTAGATATCAATGAAATGTGGGACTCACAGAGCAAAATACTAATGACAGCAGCAGAAGCAAGTGCCGGACTGAAGAAAATGGAAAAACGAGCTTGGATCTCAGACACCACATGGAAATACATCAAAGAAAGAAGAGAAGCAAAGAGAGCCGTGACTAATGTAAAGACAGATCTTGGAAAGGTTCTGGCAAAAGCAACATACAAAGAATTAGACAACAAAGTGAAAAGTTCGGCAAGAAGAGATACAAGAGCTTATATAGACAACTTGGCAGAGAAAGCAGAGACAGCTGCAATTACAGGAGACAGCAGAACTCTCTATACAGTACAAAAGATGCTGACAAACACCTATACATCCAGTGGAACACCAATTCTAGACAAATCTGGATTAATGCTAACAACAAGCGCAGACATAAAAGCCCGTTGGGCAGAACACTTCAAAGAAATTCTTAACCGTCCACTACCTCACAGTTTAATAGATTTTGAAGCTGAAACACCAGCAGCAGAATTAGATGTAAATTTAGATGACTTCACCTTGAGTGAAATAGAAACCACCTTAAAGCTAATGACCAATAACAAGGCTGCTGGAGAGGATAAGTTAACAGCTGAGATCCTCAAGGCAATTGATAGCCATAATTTAATACATCTCCAAAAAATGTTCAACATCATTTGGAAAACAGAGAAGACGCCTCATAAATGGAAAAAAGGAATCATTGTTAAGATCCCAAAAAGGGCAATCTTAGAGATTGTAACAACTGGAGAGGCGTGACACTTTTGTCAGTTGCCTCAAAGTTATTCTGTAAAATCATCCTAAATAGAATAAAGGATTCAATAGATACAGTAATGCGTGAAGAACAGGCTGGGTTTAGAAAAGGGAGAAGCTGTCTTGACCACATTTTCACTCTACGACTTATATTGGAGGAACATATTGAAAAGCAAAAACCTTTTGTACTTAACTTCATCGACTTCAAAAAAGCATTTGATAGTATTCATAGAGATTCTTTGTGGAAAATTCTGAAGCAATATGGTTTACCATCAAAAATCATAAATATTATCAAAGACATGTATGATGGTTACACATGTGCAGTTCGAACAGAGGAAGGACTGAGCGAATGTTTCCCAATAGAAACTGGGGTTAAACAAGGATGTATTTTATCGCCCTTGTTATTTGGAATTGTTATGGACTTCATAATGAAGAAATGCTGCACTGGTAATAAAGGTATCGAATGGATACAAGGAGACCATTTGGAGGACCTCGACTTTGCTGATGACATAGTTCTCATCAGCAGTCAGATAAAAACGATGCAGGAAAACACAAATGAACTATCATCAATAGCCAGCAAAATTGGGCTTGAGGTCAATCATGAAAAGACTAAAGTCATGAAAAGTTTAATTCCAACAAGTGACAAAATATACATGGAAAACAAACCAGTAGAAGAGATCGATCACTTTATCTATCTTGGAAGTCACATTGATCGAGAAGGGATACGAGCAAAGAAATTAGAATCAGACTGGCTAAAGCAGCAATGTCTTTCAGAAGCCTTGAAAAGTTGTGGAAATCAAAACTCATTAGCACAAACACAAAACTTAGGCTATTCAAATCAAATGTACTATCAACCCTTACGTATGCGTGTGAAAGCTGGAAAACAACAAGAGATATAGAAACAAAGTTGAACGCATTCGAAAATAAATGTCTAAGGAAAATACTTGGTATAGAATGGAACGAATTCAAAACAAACGAGGAAATTAGAGAAATCGCCAATCAACCACTAATATCTTCAGTAATAAAGAAAAGACGATGGTCATACGTTGGACATGTGATGAGAAGAGATAATAATCGAATAGCAAAGCAAGCCCTCATATGGGAAACAACAGGTAAAAGAAAAAGAGGAAGACCCAGGGAGACACTGAGAAGAACATTGATGAGAGAGGCAAGAGCAGCAGGAATCGGCTCCCTCAATGAGATAGAACTGCTTGCACAGAACAGAGACAGATGGCGAGATTTAATAAAATATCTTTAAAAGAAAACTGCTAGAACAAAAATTCATATAGGAGAAGGTGTATCTTGGTCTATGCCCTATGGGCCGGTTACGGCTCGAAAGGTCAATAGATAGATAGATAGATATATATGAGTATATGCTGAGTGAATACGAACCACTGTTCTCAATACTATAATGGATGACAATAATAATACCAAACTAAAGGATGTTACAAATTCAGCAAGAAAAGAAAAACATACGAGGATCAAAGTAATTGAGAACCATAAAACAAGCACTCAAATGGGAATCGATAGGAAACAAGAAAATATAGACCTTGAGAGACAAGAGAAACAAAGGTGGCAGACATCTACTCTACTGCTTGCCCAGAGAATATGGGACGTTGGCGAGCTGTGTCGTACAAGGGCATTGAAAGGGATGTTACATTCTGCCTCAAGATAAACAACAAGCAATGAATATTTTAGAACTATAAACGAGCCACTGCAGACTCTATTAATAACCACAAGTGCAACAATCAATAAATTAGACCAGACAAGTAGAATCTATCTCACAGGATACATCGTCATGAGAGGGACAACATATTGATGTCTTGTCCGATTACAGTAAAACAACAAGGTAGATTGTAAAACAATTTCCTGTCAAAAGGAAATGATATATGCTGAGTGAATACCAAACACTGTTCTCTATACTATAATGGATGACAATCATCATCATCATCGAGTGCCTTCTCCGCAACGAAGGTTGGCTACCATGGATCGCCATTCTACGCTGTTTCTTGCTTTGATGGTGCAGGCTGTCATAGATTGACTTGTCCATCTTTTGATGTTACTCGTCCATTTTAGTCTTGGTCTGCCTCTGCTATCTTGTATTTTCCCTTCCAATATTAATTTTAGTAGGCTGTTGTGTCTTTTAACATGCCCCAAAAAATTCATTTGTCTTGTCTTAATTGTATTTAGTAGTTCTCTTTTTATTTTCAGTTGTTTTAATACTTCATCGTTTGTTACCTTTTCTTTCCATCCAATTCTACCTATTCTATAAATCCACATTTCAAAGGCTTCAATTTTCTGTTCTGTTTTCTTGTCTAATGTCCATGTTTCTGCACCATACAGGAATATTGAGAAGATGACAATAATAATACCAAACTAAAGGATGTTACAAATTCAGCAAGAAAAGAAAAACATACAAGGATCAAAGCTATTGAGAACCATAAAACAAGCACTCAAATGGGAATTGATAGGAAACAAGAAAATATAGACCTTGAGAGACAAGAGAAACAATATTAAATAGATCTAACAATGAGTTAATCAGGATACAACAAAGAAAAATTGAAGGTAGGAGAATAAAGGTGATGGTTGGAAAGAGGCATTTTTTGTTGCAAGTTAACTTCCTGAAAACAGTACAAACTACAAGAAAGCATCTTAGACTATTATTATCTGGTTACCAGATTATTTATATGTTTACGAAGTAATCTGTCATTCAGACTGAAGCTCACCGATAGAACATTTACCTGCTTCAATCAAACAAAAGAATACAGACCTGACATTACATGAAATATTTTAATAAAACCAATAATCTGCAGATGGTGCCAACCCTATTCAGAGTCAACTGTAACGTGTGTGGTGTTCTTTATACAACAAAAATAATATGACCATCATACAAGACTGTAGGTTCATAATTATGGAAAATATTGTAACACAATTTCTTACCTTGAATATTATTTGCAGCATATGTAATGGACACTTAAGTTTTCTTGATGCTGAAAACGCATTTCTAACACAGCTTGCATTTTTTTTTTATTACATACAACTGGTCCCTGAACACTTCATAGACTCATTCACTCATGAAAATAAAATTACCATGAAATATAAAAGTTGAATATAAAAATGATCTTCAATGAAGGAGACTGCTATACTTCTAGTATACCCCCTTGTTTCTATAAACAAATAATACAAGACATTGCACAAAAACACACAAGGTATAATACATTAATCTAATATATCAGAAATGAATAAGCGGAATTGTAATGAATGATAAGAGATGACAAATCTAGTATTGTGTACAACAGCCTCGGCTCCTGAAAGAGAACATAGTAATTGATTAATATGTACAGAGAATCATGAGAAGAACGATGGCAACAAACTGCTAGCTGGAAGGCCTCCCATGAAGATCCAGTCCTGAACATGAAGACACGTTAACAGCAGCTGGTGTATCGACTGCAGCCAGGGCACACTCTTCCAATAAAACAGCTGTCACAGCATACTCGCTTTTCATTATTTTCTATTCTAAACCTAATACTAAATTGTAAGGGAAGTGAATTTTTAAATTAACTTAATTTAGGGGGCAAAAAAAAGCTATATTAATTAGTAATAATCAAAGAAATTGGGAGTGCTTCAAAATATGCTTGACCTTGTGCAGGTGACATTCTGTGATACTTGACAATCCTGTGAGTTATTATCGTTAGTGAGATCTTGACAAATCCTGTGAGTTATTATCGTTAGTGAGATCTTGACATTCCATTGTTGATGTGACTGTTTACGTAGCAGTTATTTCTTGAAGTGGAGTTTGCACTGGGAGGGGAAGGACTGTCAGAATAAATGGAATGATTCAGGAAGGGGAGGAATTTGGAATTATTGGAATGGACAGGGGAATGTAGTGAATGAGATCTTCAAGCGAAAATGAGCTCAGAATGTGAGTTGGTATCATTCACTTTACTTTATCGATATAATTATAACTTAATCTCTGCAAATCACAATCAAAGATGTTTCCAATGGTATAGTGCAGATCTACAATCATGGTAAAACAATAAAAGTTTTACCCCCAATATCTGGACAAGTGGATGCATTCCTTTCTTGAGGTTAAATTGACTGAGGCACCAATGAGCTCCTATCAGTGTACAAGACCTGTGGTAACATACAACATTGTACATAATTTATTTCAGTAGAATGTAGGACCTCATCCACAGCTTTATAATAGTTGATGACGTATAATATAATTTCATCAGTTAGCCGCATCTCCGCATATCCTTGGCATGCAATAATATTTCATCAGTTAGCTGCATATGTATATCCTTAGTATGCAATAACATTTCATCAGTTAACCGCATATGTATATCCTTGGCATGCAATAACATTTCATCATTTAGCCACAAATGTATATCCTTGGCATGCAATAACATTTCATCAGTTAGCCGCATATGTATATATCCTTTCCTTGTTAAAGTGTAACTTGGCATCTAACACTTGGTATAAAACTTTAACCAGTTGGGAGGATTTATCAATTATTCTTGGAAACTGTATAGACTGACCTCAGGGTATTTCAACCAGTACAGTGCATATCTCTTCTAGATATTAAGTGTCATGACAGATCAATGCTTGAAAATAATTCCCACAAACACCATTAGCTGCTGCATATTATTTCTTGAATATTAGCTGCTGTACTTGTATGTTAAACAGTTTGAAAAAAACTAGTAACTTGCTTTCTGTATTCCATACCCTCCAGTCACTATCCAGCAATATTTAAACCGGTGCTTGCACTTCTGTTCAATTATGTATTCCAAGTGTGCATTCTGTGTCATTTTTCTCTCCAGACTTTGTGTGGTCTAATCATCTTCTTGTTTTGTGTACACCTTTAGAGGTTAATCTGAATAACTTCAAGGAAAGCAATAGTCAACTACAGCTGGTGATGTCTCCATACAACTTGTCCTGCAGGTGTGGCACTATTGATGATGGCCGGAAGTGCCTTCTCTGTTCATTATATTTTGGGCACATCTGTTGATGTTCAGTACTCATTTTGCCCAGACCACAGTCGCCTTCATCAGGTTTCTATCCTTACAACGTTGAATCGATGATACTTAGTTTAGTTGACAGGTCATCCTCATTGCACACTGGACAAGTCCTTAGAACTCATCTAAAGTATATCCCTCAACATGTAGTGACTAAAGACATTGGTACTGCGTTGGTTGATAGGTCTCCTCTGGATCCCCAAATAATGCTCCCGTCTGTTCATGGCTGCAGATTCAGGGTTATTTTGTTCAATCATTCCTCATCCAGCGCTTCTCAGGACATTCAGAATGTCAGAGCGGTTCATTCCCAATCAGTATGCTCATTATCTCTTACCCAGTGTGACCTGGCACCAGCACCAAAATGAAGCAGACTTTTGTGACTTATACCTTTGCTGAGACTTTTGCCATCGAGTTGCAATCTTTCTGAACATACTCATTGAGTCAGGTAGGAAATGCACACATCTATAAGTCAGTGCCTCAAGCCATGCCAGTGCTTTAGTAGTAGCTCTAATTTCCATGGTGAAATTGCTGTTTGTAGGTAATAGATAGATGATACTTAAATATGTTGTCTTGTTCAGTCTAAAGATTGTTATTTGCTATTTTCTGCTTTCAGGTAGTAGACAATTTTTCTGTTAACTCCAGTGTTCTGTACTTGTTTCTGTCAAATCTCTTGAGCTTCTCATTAGTATTATATTTACCACCTTACTTTTACTATGTGGTAAATTCCATAGCTTTGAAATTCCGTGAGCTATAGAAATTATCATCACTGATAATCTGGAAACATAAAGCATTGTTGGTCCCACATCCATGTTCAATTCTGGCTAGGACAAATACCCTGACTTCTGGCACTTTCCTGACAATAGGGTAATCTGACTGAAAATATAATAATCATACAGTATCCACGCATAGACTTCAAAAGTTGTTGATCTTCAAATTACTTGGACATCAGTAACGTTAAATAAGCTCTGCATTTATATCCCAAAACAGCAGTGCCATCAACACTTGTCACATGGCTTCCAAAAGATTAGATGATAGATTAACCAATATGTGGCAGACGTCTGGAATTTCATCTTCAGCCAAGCTAATGATGCATCAAGCTTGGACTCCGCTAAGAAGAATGGGTATGACTCTAAGATGTGACAAGGGACATAAGATTCTTCCATATTGTAGATCACATACGACTTGCTTTCTCCAAGGTGATCAAAATATTTTGAACTGACATTTCATGAAGGAACCTGTGATGAGAAGCAGCTCCCAAATCTCAATGATATTCTTATTTAAATTTGATTTAAACTACAACGATGCCTATATTTAACATTAAAATTTGAGAGAAACTAGGCAACAACATCCAAGCCAGAATAGGCCAAGGGTTCTGGAAATGGGACAAACATAAAATAAAGGATAGGGTTGGCTTGAACATGTTCCACTAGATTTCTCTTTTAAAAACTGCAGCCGTTTTAAACATCATCAATCCAAAATGTCCTTCCTGGAGATACGAACACAGTTTGTGAAGTCATGTGGGCTCCCTACACACAAAATTAGGGTGATTCACACTAATTCTTATTATTAAGTTTATGACTATAAAATATTACCTTTTTATATGCAGATAATGGATGAGATTTTATTCATTCAGTTTAATATTTTATTTTACTACTTTAAGCTGTTTGTAATACTACATTGATATGCTAGAATTTTCTTGATATTATGATTTAGTATGAAGCCCTACATTTGCATGAATAATCCCACTTGACGAAGAAATCCAAAAGGGGGTGACAAATGATGAGTTGAACAACGACCATACTGAACATCAAATGCAACTGTTCTTGGAAAAATAAAACCTCAATGTCCACTTCGTACTCTTTAAATATTAAAATAAAAATGACTTGTAAGCACATGCTGATAAGGAAAACTTGGCCACTGAGATGTCTCTGGAGAAACTATAATGAAGGAACTATTGCCATACTTGCTTTGCAGTCCAGGTTTTTATTATTGTCAATAAGAGTCACCCCCTTTTCTTGAAGAAATTCAATGCATTTAGTCCTGTCAGCGTAAGCGAGCTCCTTCTGGACGACTTCAACGGGCAGGCTAGGTCGGTACCTAATATTTGCGACATACCGATAAACAAGCAAACACACAAGGAGAACAAACAGGAAGGATAAACCGATGAACACATCCAATGGCAGCCAAGGCAGGAGTCGCACAAATATAATGAAATAGAAAAAAACAGTAAAGTATGTTAATACAACATATGAATAATAATGTAATAATCTTTATCAGAAAGCCTCATTAAAATATAATAGTCAAGTGTACTTTTATATATGAAACATACTTTTCTTTGAATTATAAAAGTCTGTTAAAATTAAATTAACTTGAATAATTTGATAGTTAAAAATCTCATTTAAATAATCACTTATGATGAATTATACTTACGCTAGTGCCTGAAAAAGAATTCTCATTAGCGGCATGAAATAAAAAAGTGACTCAAAATAGTCTAATCAGAAATATTCTACATAACAACTAACCTTGTTAAAGACTCATTACTTATAAGAAGAACTACAGCACTTGCAGGTGTACACTCCTCCTCCAGGTAATTTTGCCAGTACTGTTCATCAATATATTCTTACCTGTTTTATATCTTGAGTCAGATATCCACTTTGAATTGGCCACATAGTATTTTGAGTCTTAGCACAACTGCTATTTTTATACAAATACAGTTATTTTTAAGGATAATTAAAGTTTAAAAGAGGGGCTCCCCAATCAATGCCATCTCTACCACGGCATATAGCCAAAAATACTTTGATATAACAAAACCAAGTCGTCAAACTCTTTAGTCGTATTCATATACATATCTATGAGGCCATCTGTTTTAATGAAAGAATTAGTTTCAGACCATCATGTAAAACAATATTGTGATCTGAACAACTCCAAATGATGAGCACATTTCTGTGCATGTATAAAAGATGACCCACAAATCATGGCAGAATCATGACTCTGTGACACTGTTTTATGAAACTTGTTACCAAACAAGTGTCCGGAAAAACTAACCTACTATGCAATACTATTAGATTATCTAAAATTTTTAAAAAATATATATATGAAAAAAAAAAAGGAAATCCTGGTAAAATCAAATAAAGAAATGATATCAAATTAAATAATAAAATCATAAAAGAATAATAAATATATATTATAAGAATAATGATAAAAAAAGAATAATGAAGACTGCAAGGTGAGATAAATAGCCTATCTGCAAAACCCAGTGTTAGTAAAGATAGGAGCACTTTTAATACTATGGAGTTAGTGTCTGTGGGGTATACGTACGCTTTGATAATGAGTTTAAGTGCATTTTTGCGAACACGGTCGATGAACCAGTCCATGAGATATCCAGACATTTTAGGTGCACTTTCATATAATTTGAAAAACTTCCGATAATTATTTAAAGACCAGGCAATTCGGACTTCTAGTGCATGTCTGATATTTTCATCCTTCCTGCACTCAGGTGAGAGTGAGGCTAAAGCTGTCGTTAGATCTGAAATAGAAATATTAGAAAGTAGATAAATTAGCACAGTAAGTCTGTTTCAACATTATATACAGAGTGTTCCAAAAAGAATGTACCGTTTTCGTTATTTTATTATTTTTTTTCCAGACGACCAGTGTGCACAGAGACTTGTAAGAAGCACCGGTTGTAACTGAAGCATACAAGTTTAAGTTCAAATATCAGCCGTACACATATACACAGGGATAATGACACAATAATTTATTGAACAAGGTACATTATTTTTTGGACACACTGTAGATCAGCATTTTACAGAAACTATTATAAGTAAAAAATGAAAGACTAGTCTTTCTTAGTTCAGAAGAATAATGTTTCATGATTCTCTACTATTCTACCTGGTTGTTAAAACTCTTGTCTAACAAATTTGGGAGATATAGATGGTGGGGGTATGGTTTAAAATATCTCAATTTGAATTTTCACCACAAACAACTAGTCCCCTAAAGGAATTGCTTTAGCATTTAAAAGAGTTGTAATTTCAAATTATTAACAAATATCAAAGACTCACCTAGAGTATTTGAAGTGTATATATAATAAAGAATTCGATAGGCCTTGAATTCTAAAGGATTGCCCTTGAGTCCCTCATGGTAGAGAAGCTTCAGCTGTGTCTGACACTGGTTGAACTCCTCGTGGTCTCCCTACAGACATTTACAAGTTTATAAACCACAGGCTTAACAGAAACAAATCATTAACTAATTAAAATAGATAATTAGGTAAAAATTATAGGTGCCATACTGTAAACATTCAACCATCCTATTCATAACAACTTCATTAAAGAAGCTAGCTTCAACATGTTGAATTTCTGTAATCTTGAATGCACAAATATAAAAAGAAGGCTATGTTTAAAATAAGTACATTAATTAGCTATTCTGGCATTCTACTCTGTAAGCTGTGTTATATAAAAACAATATAAATTTTGTTAAAGTAGTTATACTGATAAGTGGTTGATATTGAAAGTAATTATTTTTCAAAATGCAGTGTAATTGATGACGTTATGCCATTATCTGTACAGCAACTTTACCTAAAGAGAGTAAAAGAAAAACACTGACTGGTACACAATGTAGTGAATGTATAAGGGCATGTTGTCAATTATTTACCAACAGTAACTCAAACTTCCTTGTGACAATGAGAAGATCAAAGTATAGGAGCAGAGATGAAATTGTGGAAAGATTTACAGAGAATGGCACCAAACAGGATTACTTGGAAAGTGTTTGTAGGAAACCTGTGCTCCATTGGGAGTTGAAAGGTACAAGAATGCAACCCTCCCACATAAATTATACGCCTGCTATAAAAATGGCTGTTTGGCTTTAAACAATGTACAGAATATAAGTTGTTGTCAAGGATGAGATGAATTTAACCTCTTGGGGAGAGCAAGGCGGCCATCTCGATACTGACCACACAATTTATAGACATGCCCAGTCTTGAAATGATCTGGGCTAACAACACAATCCTCCCCAATTGCCACAAAGCATATCATGTATCTGTGTGTCTACAATCAACATCTTAAGGACAATCAGTCTGGATTTTCAGAAACATTGATACCATGGAGCAGAGATGGGGATGCCGCCACTGAAAAATAACTGATTCCATGGGGAGAGAGATATGCCAGCTAAAAAATACTCACCCAACTATTTATATAACAAATGATTTGCAAAGAAGCAGCAGTCATCATCTATTTAAGAGTATCACCTATTTAAATATTCTCACAAGAGGTAGGGTTCGATCTCAACCGATGGCTTCCGGGTTCACCCATCCTTAAATGGGTATCAGATTTTTTTCTGGGAAAGTAAAGCGGCATGTGCGTAATACCAGCCATATTACCACAAAAATCACGTACTGAAGGTCTGTAAAATTTATGGTCACTAACACCATATTTCCTACACGCCACTTGGCGTGATGGGGGCTCTTTACTTTTTTTTTACTACCTATTTAAATATCTTCAATACACTGAAACTGACCTTTTCCATAGCTATCCTTGCATGAGTCTCATACACTCGAACTGTAAAATTGTCTCTGATGCCCTGAACCTGATTAACAGAGAAAATAAACTAAATTTAAGCCACTGTAAAAGTTGTAATAAATGCCAGCAGCTTACATGGTTGATGAATTCACAAATAGTTTGTCTATCTAGATCCTCCTCCTGGTCTCTATCATCATCCTAAGATATAAACTTTAACTTGTCTATCATTATTCTCAATCTGTCTCTTAACATATTTACACATTCAGATAAATTAGTAGCTAAGGTTCTGTGATAGCCTTTACACTGTGTTGTTGGTTGCAACAATTATTCCCGTCTCAATGAAGTCTGTTCTAGTGTTAGCTTATCATTACACTAAAACAACAATAATAAATAAATGAATATTTATTACAAATGGAAACTTCTATGGCAAGAGACAAACAAACTAAAGGACAATGGCATAATTAATTACCTTGTTGAACTACAACGTACAATTCTCTGACTGTAAGTTGTAACTATTTACAACCAGCCAGGTGAATTTGGAGGGAGAAAGCAAGTATTTATAATGTTGGATATTTAAAAGAAAAGTCAGGATTTGCACCTCAACCCTATGTATGTGTGGTCAGGTGCCCTAGACAGCTGAACACATACTAAAATTTAAACAGGAAGTGACATTGTAGGTATAGACTACTTCAGACGAACAAAAGATAGATATTTCCCCTTGATGCTGAAAGGCAAATGTATAATAAAGGAGTGTGTGTGTGTGTGTGCGTGCGTGCACACACTCACATAAAATGCAGCGAGCTCAAACTTATAGAAACTTCAAGTACAATTTTCACAAAACCGAAGAGCTAATAATGACTTTTACTCACAAAAATTATTAAATTGTATAGTTGTATAAACAAATATAGTACAAAAATTCAGGTCAGACCTCGCGGGAGGGAATTCCATATATGACATCACATCTGCCTTAAACTAAGATAGAATTTTAAAAGAATACTCATGGTCCAGTGCAGTATCCATTGTCTTTGTCAGAGCTTATGTAATATGTCATTACAGACAGCACCTGTACTTACAGTGAGATCCTGTCGTATTGATTTCAGCTGTTCACAAGCATAACGATAATCAAGGTTAGCTTGCCATTTTTGCTGTACATTTGCCAATGACTTCTTCAGCACTGCTAGAGGTCGAATCTGTTTTGCATCTGGAGCCTGTGAGATATTATGAAGATTGCTGATCATACCAATTAAACTATATAAAGCATCAAAATGTTAACAACAGCAATATGATAATGTATAGCTTCAAACATGGCTGAAACTTACAACAAATTTCAGCTGCAATTTAAATGCTTATTTCTGTAGCATCCATCCCTTCTCTGATAAGCCAAAAATTAAGGCCAACAGTACACAAGGGTGCTTTCATCATAGGTAACAAACTATAAACACAGATAGGTATACACGTAAATGAGCATACCCCTCACTTACTTTCAGAAGCAGAAATATTTCAAAAGCCAAATGCAAGCTCTGAATAATTAATTTTATAACTAATTGTAGTTCTTTCTGACTTTCTGTCAGCAATACATTTGTATATCTGAGATTATAAATTACTGATTACATTTTCATTGATGTTAAAACTTAGCATTTGAATTTCTTCAAAAAAAATACTTTGAGTGTGAAGATTAACACTTTATGATTAAGAATTAATACCACTTAAATGTAACATTAGATGCTCTAAAATAGTATTTTCTCTGAACATTTGACACACAGCTACGTGTTTACACATCTCAAAATGTTTATTCACTGCATTTCCCGAGTTACTAAAGGCTGTTTAATGCCAGACCTGCAATTTCTTTGGTCACAGCTAAAGGAAAAAAATCCAGAACATCAAATTACTTGAAAATTGGCGATATCTTTTCCTCAAAATTTTTCTAAAGCAAAACAATATACTGATAGTCCCAGATAATGTGGCATATTATAACCTGATACAATGCTGATGAATCTAAAGATACTGTTGGACCGTTATTTTCTTTACATTTTATTCTCAGCCTGAAAACAGCAGGATTAAGATCTCAATTAACATCTACACATGAGGGTATATACTTTGACTGTACATTATTTTGGCATTAGGTAATTTCTTGATTAATTTTAATATTTAATTTAATTATTTCTAATAAGGTAATTATTAGCTAAGATCTTATTTTTTTGTTTACTTTTTTTTTCATCTGATCTTTCCATGTATACTCGCCCTGTTGTTTCAAAGGCAATGATTCCTCATAAAAATGCACATCCCCCTTACCCACACTAATGAGTAAAAAAAAAAAAACAAACTATCTTTACGTCACATAGTACCATTGCTGGTGTATGACGGGGGGGCAACGATAGGGCCAGAGGGATAAAGGCCGCCTGGTCAAGCAGTCGCCACGACGTGTGAGACTCAGGATTTTTATTTCACTCCCGATAGAAAAAATCCTTTCTGTCTACCGCGGGCTTCGAACACTGAACGTCGGCTTTTCAGCGGAACAGTGGTTTTAGCCACATGGCCACGAGTGGTAAACCAAATATATTTAATTACAATACAACCAATTAAAAGCTGGTAACAGTATATGACCAGAAGAAAAATGAAATAATTTTTACATTAATTTAATTTAAATACAATAAAAATAAACAAAAGTACAGTGAACAGTTTTGTCAAATAGATATGAAACAAAAATATCCAACCCCTGTTAGCCGTAAGTAAGGTTTCTCTATATCCTGACAAGTACCAATCACAGTGAACTCTTCCAGATCAATATCATCATCCCGAGAAGTCTGTGGATATGGAATGAAAGTTGTTTTTCATGTAGGATAAAAAAAAAGACTATAAAATTTTTAACATTACAAAGATCATCTTTATAAAGAAAAAAATGTGTCAAATCTCACAATAAAAATTATTAGATTCTTCAGATTAATGAATATTGATAGTGTTGGACAAATATTGTTCAGTAATACTTTACTTACAGAATGTATGGAATCATTGATGGTTAAAGAGATTTTCTGCTTTGGCTTGTGCAGCTGACCAGCAAAACGAGCAGCTCTGATCTCCATACGAACACTCTTCATGGGATCATCATCATCCAAGGTAAATTCAACACTCTGGATAAACAAAGAAAATACGGGACAATTATTCATGAGCAAACAACATGGAAAAATTTACAAGAGTATATTGACTTTTTCTTTTTTAATAGATGAGGTGCACTTTACAACACACTCCACCTCATTTTCTAGCAATTTAATCAAGACCACATGTTGACTCCAAAAATGAATCAATGGGTATTTGACTGTTGTCATATTTGTGTCAATAAAACAACTAAATTGTACTAACCAAATGTTTTTTTTTAAATTTACTGTGAATTTCTTCCTAAATGTATGAAATTTGAAAGAATACATATAAAGTTGAAGAATATCTTAAAGTAAATGATGATGACCAACGAGCTGTTGAAAAAATATTACATCTCTGTTTATATGTCATAATTGAGATTAACCCAGTGACTTGTACCTACAGTTTAATATCTGTGCTGAGAACATAAGAAATGATGAAATTTTTGTGAAGAGCAGAGAAAGAGAGTGCAGGAGATATAAAAAGCACTGGGCAGCAATCCACAATGGTAACAAAGAAATGGATACTTGGACTGTATTCTATCTGACATTACTGAATGAATATTGAACATGTGGTGGTGAACTTTCATGCAAAGTAAATTACTATTGAGCAATAGACCACAGTGTTGACAATTATCCCAATAAAAGCTGACCTAAAAGAAAGATGATTAATTCTGAAGCAATTGGATGAGACCTAATGAGAGAACACATACGTTTTCTGAGTTTTCTTCTGGCTTTTTTTGTATGTGTTGATAGACATTGTTTTCTCTTCCATCCTGGAAGTTCCTGTAGTGCCCCTGTCTCTTCCTCTAGTTATTTTGGATCCTCTGCCTCTGTTCCTTCCAAATTTACTCTTAATTGGGCTGGATCTGCTTGACCCAGAGAAGGGCTTCGGCTAACACTGAAATATATTATAATACATTTAATGTATACACTACAGTGCATAGAAAATAGTACAGCTGTATGAATATTTAGCTATTAGATAATGAAATATGATCAACTTTATCTTTTTCCTTCCGCAAACTATATTTAAACAGTTCAAGAATTAATAGCCAATAAAAGTTGTGCATAAAAACAAAAAGTAGCAACGTAAACTATGATATTTATGTCAAAAAAGAAGGTATAAAAATGTGACAAGAATGTCAGTGTTCCTTAACATGCTGGTCTCACAGTATGAGACAGACCATATTTATGGCTCACCAGACTCACTGTAACATCCGTCCCTTCTCTGGAATGACCTATAATTTAAGGCCAGCAGTACACAAGGATGCTGATAATTTAATACAGACAAAATGCTAGTACTACTTCACTGTAAGATTGTTTACATGGGCAAATTTAATTTATACACAAATCTAACAAGCAAACTATTAAAGATTATAAAACTTATATACAATATTATCTACATTATAATTGTTTACTGAGTGTTAGATCTCACCATGACACCCAACAGAAAAACTGCAACATAAATATTACACTACACAATACTTTCTACTAAAGTAAGTACAATAAACTCAAAATAAAGAAAATGTGAACATCTTATTTTAATAGAAGAGAGAAAAAAAAAAAGCACAAATGTTTATTTTAACAATAAACAATTAATAATAAACATCGTCCGACCTTGAGAACTTTCTCCACGCCACAGCATTTGAAGGAGCATAATAAAGCATTCATATATTATTTGAACAGGTTATCACGTGATTATAAGGATACTAGAATTGGTTTTCAATCAAGGAGAAGTTCATTCTCCGTTCTAAAAATGGCGACAGCGAGAAAACTTGTTGGCCTTGATTTTATTCTCTTTTTTTCTGCCTAGTAGGTCAATTTTATTCATTTTGCTACTAATTAAAACAATTGCACAATTAAAATGGAATGAATATTTAGATTCAGCATCCATTTTTACATAAGTGTGGTAAATTTCAAGATGATATCAATGTCCAAGTAAAGTCCATAAAATTGACAGGCTCTCTCCGAGCCATTTAAAATGGCATGCAAAATCGGCTTGGAGTGGTCAGTATCACTGTGACATAAATCAAAATAATGCAGGTAAAATAGAATGGGTATTTCCTTAGTGCATTCAGAAGATAACCACCAATGCAAAAAGTATGACATTTTTACAGTATATATGGATATGTCATGTAAATATCGGTATCATTCAACACAATCCCCATCCACATGTACAGCTTAACGCTAGGAAGCAACAAATGTATGTATCCCTAGCCTGTACCAGTCTTTGTCTTGATCGTATAGCCATTTCTTCGCTGTTTGAATCACTCTACCATCTTCCACCTTGTTCCACAGAGGGCATCTTAAAGTGGACCAAAGAGATGGAAATCAGAGGGTGCCAAATCAGGGTTGTATTGTGAATGGGGAAATACAACTCAATCTGTTGATTACTCCCCGTGTTGCCATACTTTTACAAGGGCGACTCCATTGACTGTCTTTTTGTCTCAGGTTGAGAATGATGTTCCCTGGTTTTGTCACCTACAACAATCTTAGCCAAAAAGTTATCTCTATCAACATTGAAATGCTCCAGCAGTTCAGAAGAAACTGCTTTCCTTCAAAATCGGTGCTCATTTGTGAGATTTTGTGGAACCCATCTTGTACAAACCTTAGAGAATCCAAGAGTTTTTATAATTGCATTTGCACTACCAGTGCTGACTGATAACTTCAAGGTTAATTGTTGAGTAGTGATGCGCTTATCAGTAAGAATAATGGCCTCTGTGCATTTTAACATCTCTGCACGGGTGGCTGTGGCAGGCGACCCACATTGCGGCCTATCAGGAAGCTCAGCATCTTTGCTTTCCAATTCTTTTATTCTCTGAACCCAGCGACTTGCGGTGCTCCTGTCGACTGCAAAACCTCCATACACATCCCGTAGGTGTTAGTGAATGTTCACAAAAGTTTCATTCTCTAAAATGAGAAATTCTATCATAATTCGCTGCTTATAACGCAAGTTGCTAACATGTTCCATTTCAGCGGTTTAGTGCGGTCGTATTATTTGGCAGATTGCAGTGCAATTTAGTATTATATAATGATACATATATGATATTATATTAATTAATTTAAAAAAAAATATTTGTCAAAGTACCTAGTTATAACCTCGTGGCTTTTATTTCACATTTACAAAGAGTAGCACAAACGCAAATTATATCTCCCCTCGACGCTGAAAGGCAAATGAGGAAGGAAAGAAGAAGAAGATAGAGTAGTATCTAATGGACAATAACTGAAAACAGTCACCTGTTACGCTGAAATCGTCTCTTCCTTCTATCTGGTGAGCTAGAACGTGATCTAGATCGTGACCATGAGCGTGAAGAACTTGAAAATGATCGACTCCTTGATCTCCTGTAAGTTGGGACCCTGTCCCTAGAGTATAATGGTCTTTGGGGAGTACCTGAAGGTCTAATGCCTTGATTTCCTCTCCCACGTTGCTGAAATCTCATATTACGTCCATGACCATATGTTGCAGGAGTAATGTCTTGCGTATTCTCACTTCCAACGTTGATTTCATCACTGTATTATGAAAAATGGAAGAAATTTAGTGCAGAAACAAATCACACAACATTATTTTTTATTTATACAATATATCTAAAGTAAGAATTTTTATCTGTAACTGTTTAAGATTCTGTGCCCATTAACCCGAGATGATACCATAGTAAATATTACTGCATCAAAACACAAATTCTTCAATTTTTGATAGTTTGTGATGTTCAACCCCCTTTTCCTAATTACTACTTCAGGTGGACCCTTGAGTGTTTAATTTGTTTCTATTGATGTAGGCCCCCCCCCCCCCCCCCCATTTTGTGAGATGTGAGCCTGTACACTAAAACAATTTGCCAAATTTCAACAAATTGGTAGTTTTTAATTTTTTGTTTCTCTTTGACCAGAGAAATTTACTCAATTGTCAGCCACATCAAACAAACCTTTATGACTCAGGAAACTCAGTGAATAACGCTATTAGGTAGCCAAACATACTGATGAAATTATGGCGACCATCTGAATAGAAAAATAAGATGTCTGGTCCAAGCGGTCAATTTTGGGCCATAGATCAACCTGAGACAGGAAATATGAGTTCCCTGTGTGTGTAATTGGTAAACACAAAGTTGTATGTCAAAAGTTCAAAGAAAACACTATTTTTAGTGCTCCTAATGCTATTAAGTAGCTGTAATTTGTACTACGGAATGTAATGAAGAGCACCACAGGTAGGTATCGTAATAAAAGGGTAAAAATAAAAAAAGAAAGAAAGAAAAAAAATGTCACAATATGTTTTTCATTTCACTTACGTTGGCAGTGGTTCTGTTGCCCAATTAACAGATTTGGAACCACCCTGTTTATTGAAGATTTTAGTCAACTTCTCTTTTAGAATCTTTTCCACTTGATCTTTCTGGTTTTCATTTGTGACTGCAGCAAATGCTCTCTGAACATAATCCCTGGAAATATGAAATGCAAATTAACTAAACAGCAGAAAGTCATTATAAAAATATATCATCATCATGTACCATACCAGTTGGCGTAGGCTATCATGTCCCTCCACAATCTTTTATCTACAGTGCATCATATCAATTCTGTTGTTGACTGTTTTCCATGCCATGACACCAAGTAATCTAGTATTTCCTCTCTTCATCGTCTGTGATCTATCTATCTCTCGTTCGCCCAAAGTATTGTCTATATCTGCAATGTCGTTTCCCGTATAAATGTTACTGTCTTTTGTAATTCTTACAGTGGCCCATATAGTTTTGTCTGTAGTATTGTATCTATGGGCCACTGAATTTTCCCCAGTCTACTACATTCAGTGCAGTCTTGAAGTATGTGTTCAGCAGTCTGGGATGCCTGCCCACATGTACAAGTAGTTGATGTGCCGATCTTGAATTTTGTATACATGTGACTATGGAGTTGATTGTGTCCTGTTCTGAGGCATATAATAATAACTAGTTCCCATCTATTCATATTATGAAAGGCATCCTGATTTGCGGCTTGTGGTCCTCTGATTGATTTGATTATCTGTTTCTTATGACGGTATGTAACCGGTGTATCTAGTTGTGTGCCTGTTGAACCTTCCTTTGCCAACTGATCTGCATTCTCATTTCCTGGTATTCCACAGTGAGATGGGATCCACTGCAGAGAAACCCTGTGGTGCTTGCAGAGTTCAGTCAATAAGGTCTGCAGATGTGGTAATTTTCTGGATTGTAGTGCCTGGAGTACTGATCTTGCATCTGTCAAAAACACTACAGGCTGTGGGCTAAGATTACTGTTCAGCAGTTTTTCTACTGCCAACTTTATTGCTTGTATTTCTGCATCATAATTGTGACAATATTTCCCTGTTGCTATTTTATTCATATCCCTAGTGTTATTTGGGTACTCTATATATGCACCTGCTCACCCATTCTTTACTGCATTCTGTGCTGATCCATCAGTATGGGGGTTAACAACACTTGGCATGTCTGGTGTTTGTCTACTAATACGCTTGGCTTGGTGGATAAAACTGTTTCCCTTAAGTTGTCCCAATGCAAAATTTGGAATCGGTCCTTCATTGGATGTCTCGGCATGCATGCAAATTTTTCTGCCTGCATCAGCACCTTTGTGTCCATTCTCTCAATGCTGGTATCCTCCACAATTTCTCCATCTCCAATATTGGTGTTGATTTCATTGCTCCTGTGATGATCCTAAGTGCCTGGTTTTGTACTTTATCCAGCACTTGCAGTGTGGTGTTTGATGCTAAGCACCATGCGGATGATCCATATTCTAAATGTGGACATATACTCTGTTGGTAAACTTTACCGAGTATTTTCCCACTCGAACCCCACGTGGTTTCACACAGCTTTCTTAGAATAGCCAATTTCCTCCTTGTTTTTTGGGTTGCCTTATTTATCTGCTGTTTCCAAGATAGTTTGTTATCAAATGTAACTCCGAGATATGAAGCTTGTATGTCTTCTTTCACAGGCTCATTGTTTATGTAGATGGCTCCTGCTTTTTGTTTTGGGGAGAGAGTGAAAAGTGTAGTACTGCATTTGTCTGTATTGATGCTGATACACCATCTATTTGTCCATGAATTCAGTGCATTCATAGCTCTTTGTAGCAATTTGGAGGCCACTGTTGCATACTCCTCTGTGCACCACATTACCAAGTCATCTGCATACATTGCCACTTTGATGCCATGTGGTAGTTCAGTAACTAGGTCATTGATGTAGATCAGAAAAGGTGTTGGAGATAGTACCCATCCCTGTGGAACGCCCTGGCGCAGAATGACCTTCTTACTCTTAAGACCATCCAGTTGCACTCTGGCTCTCCTGTTATGCAGGTATGCTTTGACCCATTTGTACATCCTGCCATTTACTCCATAATTTCTCAGTTTCTTCAAAAGCCATTCCTTCCATACCTTATCAAATGCTTTCTTTAGGTCTTTCCATGCAGCTAGTACCAGTTTCTTAAGGCCAGCTCCTTGTCGTGGGGATGGGGCTTAACAGTCACCAGGGACTGAAAACAAAGATTGGCCAGGCCTTCCTACACCTGAGCAAGACCACAGTCTGCTCTAGCAAGTTTAAGTGCTGAAGTCGGAGGCAACCAGCCAAAAGGCACATGACAACAATCAGGATGCCACGCACTCACGCCAATGAGAAGTATCATCTGCGATCACTCCTTCCTTGTATTTTGCCAGTTGTAACCAAGTATTACAAATGTCCTCTTCTCATAATGTGCCTGAAAAATGTTGATTGTTTCTTTCTGATGTTTTTTAGGAGCTCCCTTTTTGTGTTGGCCTCATTGAGAATTTCCTCATGGGTCTTTTTAGCTGCTCAGGGAACTTTCAACATTCATCTGAGAAATCCATCTCTGTGGCCTCTATAATCGTTTTTTCCTTTGTTTGTCTACTGTCCATGATTCGCTTCCATAGGTCAGAATTGGTTCTATATAGCACCAATGAACTCTCTTTCTGATTTCTATATATATATATAATAAAATATTTAAAGAAAAAAAAAAATGGTGGTCACCAAATTCTCAAAATTTTAACACTTAATATTATGCATTAACTATGGCTAGCAGCAATGAACATTAACATATCTATACTTTTTCTCATTGGCTGGATGTATGATAAATACCAAAACTGTTTAATTAAAAAGAGTAATTAACTCTAGATTACAAAAATTATTAGAACCTAACTGTTTTACAAACTGTAAAATTTACAACTCACATAAGAACCTAAGAAACTGATTATTACTATTTTTTTTTTTATGACATTTAGGAATGAATACAACTGGAAAAAAAAAACCCCACTAGTTTTATTATAGTTAATTTTGTGCTGCAAATTGGAGTTTGATTAAGTGTTGACCTAGCTTTATTCCTTTCTGAGACTCCTGTCAGTAGTTCCATATTCCAAAATAGACATATTTTTGTTCTACATCTTTTAGGTATAGTTGTTTTGCAGCACTTAGGATGATTTGTGTAACAGTGTCGTTGAATTCATTCATATCATTATCAGCTATGTTTCCCAGTAGTTAGTCAGTGGTTTCTATGTTTCGTTTCCAATCAGCTTTCGTGAAATTCCATCTTGTCCTCTGCTTTGTCTGAATTTTGGGGGGTATTAGTGTCTTTGGTGGTTATTATGGGTATGTAATCGCTGTGTATGTCCACAATTACATGGATACGGCAGGAGTTTATGAGGTCAAAAAAGCAGATGGTCAAATCGGGTCTAATGAGGGAGAGATAGGCTCTGTGAACAAGGGTTGGTGTAGACTCTGTATCCTGCATGACTGTGAGATTAGTGACTGGGTGGTCTAGTGATAAGACGTCAACTTTTGGACATGAAAGTCCCGGATTAAAATCCCATGACAGACAGTTGGAGTTTTTTCACTTCTAAACCCCAGAATTTTTGTTGCCAAACCCTTCCTCTGTCGCTGGGCAGTGAGATTCAATGTCTAGCTCTATCAGCTAACAGCAAAATGCAAGAGGTACATGCACATTCTGTGCACATTTAAGAACCCCTGGCAGCTTGAATTGAAAAGATTAGGCTAAAAATGGCTAGTCTATCTATTGTCCTTTCGAGCTGAAGACGGCACATAGGGCAGAACAACAATCTCAAAAACAGAAACATTGCGTGCCAAAATGGCACATATTGCAGAGATCACTGCTTCCATAATAACACTTTTTACAATGACAGCTTGTCAAGCCATCGATCAATCTCCTTAGTCGTCACTTGCGACATGCCTGGAAGGCCATAGTGTCACTATTCAAAATGGCTAGTACCCTGGTAAAATTTATATGAAAAATGTGTACCCAAAAAAAATATCAAAACTCTCGACATAAAGTCACAGAATCTCTGCATGTATAACAAGGGACACCTAAGCATACTGATGCTGGTGTGGAAAATAGGGGGAAAGTTATATTTACACAAAATTCATTCCTTCGAACTTCACTAAAGACATGCTAGTGTTGCAAATAAGCAATAAACCGTAGATATTTATATATTATACACAATATTAACTAAGGAATGTGAGTCTTTAGCTGAATGAATTAATATTACATTATTGTTAACTTACTTTAAAGCCTGAGACCACTCTCCTGAAACATCATCTGACCTACAAGAGCAAAAAGTAGAGAAGTATTGCACAAACTGAAATTAAAATACAGAAGACACTCTACATTTATTATATCTATTAGTTGTAATCATTATTTTGTATTAATTTAGTTTGCAAAGTTTTGATTTTCGTCTCTAAAAAATTCAGCCCCATCTTGTGCATTATTTTTTATATCAAATCCACTAATCAGGTGCTGCAAATTATTAACTCTTTGATAGCAATGCCAGCCAGTAGAGGTTGCAAGTCTGCTTGAGATCAGGTAATGTCCCATATGAAGTGTTCCTGATAAATGGCGATGATGGATGTAAAATTGTCTTTCGTTCTTGTTGTTTTGTGCACTATCAGGTATTTTAAAATTGAAATTTTATACCATGAGAAATACAGAAAAATGTATCAGAAAGGTGACCAAACATAAAACATACCCATGGCCTGGATGCACATCATTCCGGTTGTCACCAAAGGGACTAATTTTTGCTTCTATCATGCTGTCAGGTGAATTTTGCATTGAGTGTTGGGGTGCACTTGATCTGATAAATTTGTTTGGAGGTAACCTCAGAGGATTGTCCATAACATTGCTGCTTGTATTCAAACTTTTTCGCTTTGGCAGTTGGAATCTGATGCCCCCAGCTCCTGGAGATTCTGGAAATTAACAAGATGCAATGATATATTAAATCATTAAATAGTCACCAATAACTCTTTTAGGCATCACTTAACTTGCTGAGTTGGGTAAGTTGAAATAAGTGCACTAGCCCCCTCCCATCAAGTGAAATGATGTGACATATTATGGAGAAGATTACAATTTCAGTTCATTAGAACACTAATGTTTTGATACACTATTTACTTTTTACAATTTTAAGTCATAGGCAAACCTCTTATACAAGATGTATGGGGGGATCAAATGAAACTCTCCTTTCTTCCAGCTTATATTATGGCATAAGAATAAATTTGCAAAGCTACAGTACTTACGCTTGTTGTTTCTAAATTGAGAGCTCTGGCCGGAAAAGTCAGGTGCACTACTTTCTGGTTGGATGTCTTGCCCACGCTCCATGTCTACATTTTGTGGTGGACCTCTAGGACCATCAGGAAATGGGAATCTCTGAGCCGGTGGCCCCCTGAAACTTGGATGGTCAGGTGGAGGACACATGCTTGGACCACCATAAGGACCATGATGAGGTCCCATTGGGCCTGGCGGACCTCTAGGGCCACCATAGTTTACAGGACCTGGGCCATATGAGTTCATCTAAAGTATATAAAACATTCATGAATTAACAATTCTGCTCACGCTATTATGATATACAGAGACTACATATTCACTGAACCCCCCCCAACCTTTACATATTATATAATTAAACTGTTGCTTTTTAAAAGAGTTGCAATAATGTACAGCCTTACTGAAAAAGCTACTTCTTTTCACTTAGAACAAATTTCTTTCTAAGTGACTGATCATTAAAGTATGAGCCTGTTAAATAAGATTCAGTTGTACTTTATACCAATAGAAAATGTATTTTCTTATTTAACAAACATTGTGACAGTATAATGTAAACATTGGTGGCTGTTGTAAGATATAATTTAAAAAGAAAATAAATAACACATTTACTAATATATTATACAGGTAATACACTATACAAGTGAAACATAGAATCACTAACATAGAATTAATGAAATGTACCAGAGGATAACGAGATACAGCGAAGACAATGGCGCTGTTTAGGACACACACTATGGAAGCCAACTGAGAGTATTACACACAGGCCCTTTTTTGGAATCCCCAAAGGAAAAAACAAAGAGGAAGACATGGAATGATCTTAAAAGAATAGCAAGAAACAGAACAACTTGGAAAGTGTTTGTTGAAGACCTATGCTCCACAGGGAGCTGAAAGGTAGAAGACACTATACAATTGAAACAAACAGGAAATTATAAGAACTAGCTATAGCAAAGCAAGAAAACACATCTCTGACATTAGAAAAATGACAAAACTGTCAATGCTTCTCACATGTCAGTCTCACAAATGAGACCAAACCATTTATAAGAAACAACAGATTTATTGTAGCATCCGTCCCTTCTCTGGAATGACCTATAATTTAAGGCCAGCAGTACACAAGGATGCTTTAAACATTTATATGTTTACATTATATTCTCAGCATATCATTCATTTCCACATTTTAAACATATAGCACAGATTAAAAAAACCATTACTTCTTATGAAGTAAAAGAAGCAAACAATGGCCAAGATGTGTATTTTACTAAACTAAAATTTGTATCAGGCAAGTATTTGAAATAATGAACATTCATGTTTCCTTTCTGAATCATTCTCCAACATTTTGATTCATACTAAAGTAATGAAAGCTTGCAGCTCTCATATAAACTGAGTTGAGTTTCTATCCTGTGCTGGAAGATCATAAGGTGTACAGAGAGGTGAACAAAGAAGTGAGAAGATGCATTAAATGGGATAAGAGGAAATATACAGATGAACTAGCTAAAGAGGCAGAGGAAGCAGCAAATAAAGGGAATATGAAAGAACTGTAAAACAACACAAAGAAATTAAGTGGAAAATACAAACAAATTAATGCCTTTATTAAAGATAAGAAAGGAAATCTGCTTAGTAATATAAGGGAACAAATGGAGAGATGGAAAGAGCACTTTGAAGAACTTTTGAACAGACCCAGCTCAAATAATCCTCCAGATATACTGGAGCGAGCAGAAGAAGTTACACGTTAACTGTGGAAAACCAAGCAAAGAAGAAATAATGAAAGCCATCAAGCTATTAAAAAATGGTAAAGCCACAGGACCAGATGAAATTCCTTCGGAAGTCATCAAAGCAGATATTAACACCTCTACCAAGATGTTACATAATCTATTAGATAAAATTTGGGAGAGGGAAGAAATACACAAGGACTGGAAAGAAGGTTATATGATCAAACTACCAAAGAAAGAAAGTTTACAGTACAGGAATGCACAAATTATAGGGGAATTATGCTACCTATCAGTGCCAGGAAAAATATTAAGCAGAATCATTCTGCAGAGGCTAAAAGAGGACATAGAGAAACATTTGAGAGATGAACAAGCAGGTTTTAGGAAGAACAGATCATGTGCTGATCAAATAACTACCCTACGTATAATAGTTGAACAAAGTTTAGAACTACAGTCCACACTTTATATTGGATTCATAGTTTACGAAAAGGCATTTGATAGTTTAGACAGAGGAACGCTTTGGAAGTTGCTGAGTCATTATGGAATCCCCATAAAGTTTATTAACCTTATAAAAACAATGTATGAAGGAACGAAATGTAGTGTGGTGCATGAGGGGCAGCTTACGGCAGCATTTGAAATAAGAACAGGAGTAAGGCAGGGATGCCTTTTTTCTCCATTTCTCTTTCTACCGGCCATAGATTGGATTATAAGAATATCTCAAAACAACAGAAATGGAATCCAGTGGTCACTGACCAAGCAACTTAATGATTTTGCTGATGACATAGCTCTACTAACACACAACCACCAACAGATGCAGGATAAAATGAGTATACTTGATGAGAGATCACAACAGCTAGGAGTGAAAATTAATAGAGATAAAACCGACATTATGAGAATTCATGCAGTTGGCAATAACCAAATAAAATTAGGAGAAATACCTCTACTAGACGTACAATCTTACATATATCTGGGCAGTAATATAGATAAAGAAGGAGGAAAAGAAATGATAAGGACATCAAAAGCAAGAGGAGCATTTGTTGCACTGGGAAACATATGGAAGTCCAAAGAAATTTGTTTAAATACAAAAAATAAAATTTGCAACTCCAATGTTAAGTCAGTCCTATCAAATAGCTATGAAACATGGAGAACAACAAAATTGATAATCATGAAGATATAGACTTTCATTAATGGATGCTTACGCAGAATAAAAGGATGGAAATGGCAGGACAAAATCACTAACGTAGAATTATGGAAATGTACCAGTCAAATACCAGTGGATAAAGAGATACAGCAAAGACGATGGCGCTGGATAGGATACACACCGCGGAAGCCAACTGAGAGTATTACACAACAGGCCCTTTTTTGGAATCCCCAGGGGAAAAGACAAAGATTAAGACCAAGAAATTCTTGGAGAAGACAGACAGAAGCAGAGAGGAAGATGATGGGGAAGACATGGAATGATCTTAAAAGAATGGCAAGAAACAGAATGACTTGGAAAGTGTTTGTTGAAGACCTATGCTCCACAGGGAGCTGAAAGGTAGAAGACACTATACACGTAAAACAAACAGGAAATTATAAGAACTAGCTATAGCAAAGCAAGAAAACACATCTCTGACATTAGATAAATGACAAAACTGTCAATGCTTCTCACATGTCAGTCTCACAAATGAGACCAAACCATTTATAAGAAACAACAGATTTATTGTAGCATCCGTCCCTTCTCTGGAATGACCTATAATTTAAGGCCAGCAGTACACAAGGATGCTTTAAACATTTATATGTTTACATTATATTCTCAGCATATCATTCATTTCCACATTTTAAACATATAGCACAGATTTTTAAAAAACCCAAAAAACCATTACTTCTTATGAAGTAAAAGAAGCAAACAATGGCCAAGATGTGTATTTTACTAAACTAAAATTTGTATCAGGCAAGTATTTGAAATAATGAACATTCATGTTTCCTTTCTGAATCATTCTCCAACATTTTGATTCATACTAAAGTAATGAAAGCTTGCAGCTCTCATATAAACTGAGTTGAGTTTCTATCCTGTGCTGGAAGATCATAAGGTGTACAGAGAGGTGAACAAAGAAGTGAGAAGATGCATTAAATGGGATAAGAGGAAATATACAGATGAACTAGCTAAAGAGGCAGAGGAAGCAGCAAATAAAGGGAATATGAAAGAACTGTAAAACAACACAAAGAAATTAAGTGGAAAATACAAACAAATTAATGCCTTTATTAAAGATAAGAAAGGAAATCTGCTTAGTAATATAAGGGAACAAATGGAGAGATGGAAAGAGCACTTTGAAGAACTTTTGAACAGACCCAGCTCAAATAATCCTCCAGATATACTGGAGCGAGCAGAAGAAGTTACACGTTAACTGTGGAAAACCAAGCAAAGAAGAAATAATGAAAGCCATCAAGCTATTAAAAAATGGTAAAGCCACAGGACCAGATGAAATTCCTTCGGAAGTCATCAAAGCAGATATTAACACCTCTACCAAGATGTTACATAATCTATTAGATAAAATTTGGGAGAGGGAAGAAATACACAAGGACTGGAAAGAAGGTTATATGATCAAACTACCAAAGAAAGAAAGTTTACAGTACAAGAGTGCACAAATTATAGGGGAATTATGCTACTATCAGTGCCAGGAAAAATATTAAGCAGAATCATTCTGCAGAGGCTAAAAGAGGACATAGAGAAACATTTGAGAGATGAACAAGCAGGTTTTAGGAAGAACAGATCATGTGCTGATAAAATAACTACCCTACGTATAATAGTTGAACAAAGTTTAGAACTACAGTCCACACTTTATATTGGATTCATAGTTTACGAAAAGGCATTTGATAGTTTAGACAGAGGAACGCTTTGGAAGTTGCTGAGTCATTATGGAATCCCCATAAAGTTTATTAACCTTATAAAAACAATGTATGAAGGAATGAAATGTAGTGTGGTGCATGAGGGGCAGCTTACGGCAGCATTTGAAACAAGAACAGGAGTACGGCAGGGATGCCTTTTTTCTCCATCTACCGGCCATAGATTGGATTATAAGAATATCTCAAAACAACAGAAATGGAATCCAGTGGTCACTGACCAAGCAACTTAATGATTTTGCTGATGACATAGCTCTACTAACACACAACCAACAGATGCAGGATAAAATGAGTATACTTGATGAGAGATCACAACAGCTAGGAGTGAAAATTAATAGAGATAAAACCGACATTATGAGAATTCATGCAGTTGGCAATAACCAAATAAAATTAGGAGAAATACCTCTACTAGACGTACAATCTTACATATATCTGGGCAGTAATATAGATAAAGAAGGAGGAAAAGAAATGATAAGGACATCAAAAGCAAGAGGAGCATTTGTTGCACTGGGAAACATATGGAAGTCCAAAGAAATTTGGTTAAATACAAAAAATAAAAATTTGCAACTCCAATGTTAAGTCAGTCCTATCAAATAGCTATGAAACATGGAGAACAACAAAATTGATAATCATGAAGATATAGACTTTCATTAATGGATGTTTACGCAGAATAAAAGGATGGAAATGGCAGGACAAAAATCACTAACGTAGAATTATGGAAATGTACCAGTCAAATACCAGTGGATAAAGAGATACAGCAAAGACGATGGCGCTGGATAGGATACACACTGCGGAAGCCAACTGAGAGTATTACACAACAGGCCCTTTTTTGGAATCCCCAGGGGAAAAGACAAAGATTAAGACCAAGAAATTCTTGGAGAAGACAGACAGAAGCAGAGAGGAAGATGATGGGGAAGACATGGAATGATCTTAAAAGAATGGCAAGAAACAGAATGACTTGGAAAGTGTTTGTTGAAGACCTATGCTCCACAGGGAGCTGAAAGGTAGAAGACATTATACAAGTGAAACAAACAGGAAATTATAAGAACTAGCTATAGCAAAACAAGAAAACACATCTCTGACATTAGAAAAATGACAAAACTGTCAATGCTTCTCACATGTCAGTCTCACAAATGAGACCAAACCATTTATAAGAAACAACAGATTTATTGTAGCATCCGTCCCTTCTCTGGAATGACCTATAATTTAAGGCCAGCAGTACACAAGGATGCTTTAAACATTTATATGTTTACATTATATTCTCAGCATATCATTCATTTCCACATTTTAAACATATAGCATAGATTAAAAAAACCATTACTTCTTATGAAGTAAAAGAAGCAAACAATGGCCAAGATGTGTATTTTACTAAACTAAAATTTGTATCAGGCAAGTATTTGAAATAATGAACATTCATGTTTCCTTTCTGAATCATTCTCCAACATTTTGATTCATACTAAAGTAATGAAAGCTTGCAGCTCTCATATAAACTGAGTTGAGTTTCTATCCTGTGCTGGAAGATCATAAGGTGTACAGAGAGGTGAACAAAGAAGTGAGAAGATGCATTAAATGGGATAAGAGGAAATATACAGATGAACTAGCTAAAGAGGCAGAGGAAGCAGCAAATAAAGGGAATATGAAAGAACTGTAAAACAACACAAAGAAATTAAGTGGAAAATACAAACAAATTAATGCCTTTATTAAAGATAAGAAAGGAAATCTGCTTAGTAATATAAGGGAACAAATGGAGAGATGGAAAGAGCACTTTGAAGAACTTTTGAACAGACCCAGCTCAAATAATCCTCCAGATATACTGGAGCGAGCAGAAGAAGTTACACGTTAACTGTGGAAAACCAAGCAAAGAAGAAATAATGAAAGCCATCAAGCTATTAAAAAATGGTAAAGCCACAGGACCAGATGAAATTCCTTCGGAAGTCATCAAAGCAGATATTAACACCTCTACCAAGATGTTACATAATCTATTAGATAAAATTTGGGAGAGGGAAGAAATACACAAGGACTGGAAAGAAGGTTATATGATCAAACTACCAAAGAAAGAAAGTTTACAGTACAGGAGTGCACAAATTATAGGGGAATTATGCTACCTATCAGTGCCAGGAAAAATATTAAGCAGAATCATTCTGCAGAGGCTAAAAGAGGACATAGAGAAACATTTGAGAGATGAACAAGCAGGTTTTAGGAAGAACAGATCATGTGCTGATCAAATAACTACCCTACGTATAATAGTTGAACAAAGTTTAGAACTACAGTCCACACTTTATATTGGATTCATAGTTTACGAAAAGGCATTTGATAGTTTAGACAGAGGAACGCTTTGGAAGTTGCTGAGTCATTATGGAATCCCCATAAAGTTTATTAACCTTATAAAAACAATGTATGAAGGAATGAAATGTAGTGTGGTGCATGAGGGGCAGCTTACGGCAGCATTTGAAATAAGAACAGGAGTAAGGCAGGGATGTCTTCTGTCTCCATTTCTCTTTCTACCGACCATAGATTGGATTATAAGAATATCTCAAAACAACAGAAATGGAATCCAGTGGTCACTGACCAAGCAACTTAATGATTTTGCTGATGACATAGCTCTACTAACACACAACCACCAACAGATGCAGGATAAAATGAGTATACTTGATGAGAGATCACAACAGCTAGGAGTGAAAATTAATAGAGATAAAACCGACATTATGAGAATTCATGCAGTTGGCAATAACCAAATAAAATTAGGAGAAATACCTCTACTAGACGTACAATCTTACATATATCTGGGCAGTAATATAGATAAAGAAGGAGGAAAAGAAATTATAAGGACATCAAAAGCAAGAGGAGCATTTGTTGCACTGGGAAACATATGGAAGTCCAAAGAAATTTGGTTAAATACAAAAAATAAAAATTTGCAACTCCAATGTTAAGTCAGTCCTATCAAATAGCTATGAAACATGGAGAACAACAAAATTGATAATCATGAAGATATAGACTTTCATTAATGGATGTTTACGCAGAATAAAAGGATGGAAATGGCAGGACAAAAATCACTAACGTAGAATTATGGAAATGTACCAGTCAAATACCAGTGGATAAAGAGATACAGCAAAGACGATGGCGCTGGATAGGATACACACTGCGGAAGCCAACTGAGAGTATTACACAACAGGCCCTTTTTTGGAATCCCCAGGGGAAAAGACAAAGATTAAGACCAAGAAATTCTTGGAGAAGACAGACAGAAGCAGAGAGGAAGATGATGGGGAAGACATGGAATGATCTTAAAAGAATGGCAAGAAACAGAATGACTTGGAAAGTGTTTGTTGAAGACCTATGCTCCACAGGGAGCTGAAAGGTAGAAGACATTATACAAGTGAAACAAACAGGAAATTATAAGAACTAGCTATAGCAAAACAAGAAAACACATCTCTGACATTAGAAAAATGACAAAACTGTCAATGCTTCTCACATGTCAGTCTCACAAATGAGACCAAACCATTTATAAGAAACAACAGATTTATTGTAGCATCCGTCCCTTCTCTGGAATGACCTATAATTTAAGGCCAGCAGTACACAAGGATGCTTTAAACATTTATATGTTTACATTATATTCTCAGCATATCATTCATTTCCACATTTTAAACATATAGCATAGATTAAAAAAACCATTACTTCTTATGAAGTAAAAGAAGCAAACAATGGCCAAGATGTGTATTTTACTAAACTAAAATTTGTATCAGGCAAGTATTTGAAATAATGAACATTCATGTTTCCTTTCTGAATCATTCTCCAACATTTTGATTCATACTAAAGTAATGAAAGCTTGCAGCTCTCATATAAACTGAGTTGAGTTTCTATCCTGTGCTGGAAGATCATAAGGTGTACAGAGAGGTGAACAAAGAAGTGAGAAGATGCATTAAATGGGATAAGAGGAAATATACAGATGAACTAGCTAAAGAGGCAGAGGAAGCAGCAAATAAAGGGAATATGAAAGAACTGTAAAACAACACAAAGAAATTAAGTGGAAAATACAAACAAATTAATGCCTTTATTAAAGATAAGAAAGGAAATCTGCTTAGTAATATAAGGGAACAAATGGAGAGATGGAAAGAGCACTTTGAAGAACTTTTGAACAGACCCAGCTCAAATAATCCTCCAGATATACTGGAGCGAGCAGAAGAAGTTACACGTTAACTGTGGAAAACCAAGCAAAGAAGAAATAATGAAAGCCATCAAGCTATTAAAAAATGGTAAAGCCACAGGAAAACAACAGCTGGAAAACAACAAGAGATATAGAAACAAAGTTGAACGCATTCGAAAATAAATGTCTAAGGAAAATACTTGGTATAGAATGGAACGAATTCAAAACAAACGAGGAAATTAGAGAAATCGCCAATCAACCACTAATATCTTCAGTAATAAAGAAAAGACGATGGTCATACGTTGGACATGTGATGAGAAGAGATAATAATCGAATAGCAAAGCAAGCCCTCATATGGGAAACAACAGGTAAAAGAAAAAGAGGAAGACCCAGGGAGACACTGAGAAGAACATTGATGAGAGAGGCAAGAGCAGCAGGAATCGGCTCCCTCAATGAGATAGAACTGCTTGCACAGAACAGAGACAGATGGCGAGATTTAATAAAATATCTTAAAAGAAAACTGCTAGAACAAAAATTCATATAGGAGAAGGTGTATCTTGGTCTACGCCCTATGGGCCGGTTACGGCTCGAAAGGTCAATAGATAGATAGATAGAAAGCCACAGGACCAGATGAAATTCCTTCGGAAGTCATCAAAGCAGATATTAACACCTCTACCAAGATGTTACATAATCTATTAGATAAAATTTGGGAGAGGGAAGAAATACACAAGGACTGGAAAGAAGGTTATATGATCAAACTACCAAAGAAAGAAAGTTTACAGTACAGGAGTGCACAAATTATAGGGGAATTATGCTACTATCAGTGCCAGGAAAAATATTAAGCAGAATCATTCTGCAGAGGCTAAAAGAGGACATAGAGAAACATTTGAGAGATGAACAAGCAGGTTTTAGGAAGAACAGATCATGTGCTGATCAAATAACTACCCTACGTATAATAGTTGAACAAAGTTTAGAACTACAGTCCACACTTTATATTGGATTCATAGTTTACGAAAAGGCATTTGATAGTTTAGACAGAGGAACGCTTTGGAAGTTGCTGAGTCATTATGGAATCCCCATAAAGTTTATTAACCTTATAAAAACAATGTATGAAGGAATGAAATGTAGTGTGGTGCATGAGGGGCAGCTTACGGCAGCATTTGAAATAAGAACAGGAGTACGGCAGGGATGCCTTTTTTCTCCATCTACCGGCCATAGATTGGATTATAAGAATATCTCAAAACAACAGAAATGGAATCCAGTGGTCACTGACCAAGCAACTTAATGATTTTGCTGATGACATAGCTCTACTAACACACAACCACCAACAGATGCAGGATAAAATGAGTATACTTGATGAGAGATCACAACAGCTAGGAGTGAAAATTAATAGAGATAAAACCGACATTATGAGAATTCATGCAGTTGGCAATAACCAAATAAAATTAGGAGAAATACCTCTACTAGACGTACAATCTTACATATATCTGGGCAGTAATATAGATAAAGAAGGAGGAAAAGAAATGATAAGGACATCAAAAGCAAGAGGAGCATTTGTTGCACTGGGAAACATATGGAAGTCCAAAGAAATTTGGTTAAATACAAAAAATAAAAATTTGCAACTCCAATGTTAAGTCAGTCCTATCAAATAGCTATGAAACATGGAGAACAACAAAATTGATAATCATGAAGATATAGACTTTCATTAATGGATGCTTACGCAGAATAAAAGGATGGAAATGGCAGGACAAAAATCACTAACGTAGAATTATGGAAATGTACCAGTCAAATACCAGTGGATAAAGAGATACAGCAAAGACGATGGCGCTGGATAGGATACACACTGCGGAAGCCAACTGAGAGTATTACACAACAGGCCCTTTTTTGGAATCCCCAGGGGAAAAGACAAAGATTAAGACCAAGAAATTCTTGGAGAAGACAGACAGAAGCAGAGAGGAAGATGATGGGGAAGACATGGAATGATCTTAAAAGAATGGCAAGAAACAGAATGACTTGGAAAGTGTTTGTTGAAGACCTATGCTCCACAGGGAGCTGAAAGGTAGAAGACATTATACAAGTGAAACAAACAGGAAATTATAAGAACTAGCTATAGCAAAACAAGAAAACACATCTCTGACATTAGAAAAATGACAAAACTGTCAATGCTTCTCACATGTCAGTCTCACAAATGAGACCAAACCATTTATAAGAAACAACAGATTTATTGTAGCATCCGTCCCTTCTCTGGAATGACCTATAATTTAAGGCCAGCAGTACACAAGGATGCTTTAAACATTTATATGTTTACATTATATTCTCAGCATATCATTCATTTCCACATTTTAAACATATAGCATAGATTAAAAAAACCATTACTTCTTATGAAGTAAAAGAAGCAAACAATGGCCAAGATGTGTATTTTACTAAACTAAAATTTGTATCAGGCAAGTATTTGAAATAATGAACATTCATGTTTCCTTTCTGAATCATTCTCCAACATTTTGATTCATACTAAAGTAATGAAAGCTTGCAGCTCTCATATAAACTGAGTTGAGTTTCTATCCTGTGCTGGAAGATCATAAGGTGTACAGAGAGGTGAACAAAGAAGTGAGAAGATGCATTAAATGGGATAAGAGGAAATATACAGATGAACTAGCTAAAGAGGCAGAGGAAGCAGCAAATAAAGGGAATATGAAAGAACTGTAAAACAACACAAAGAAATTAAGTGGAAAATACAAACAAATTAATGCCTTTATTAAAGATAAGAAAGGAAATCTGCTTAGTAATATAAGGGAACAAATGGAGAGATGGAAAGAGCACTTTGAAGAACTTTTGAACAGACCCAGCTCAAATAATCCTCCAGATATACTGGAGCGAGCAGAAGAAGTTACACGTTAACTGTGGAAAACCAAGCAAAGAAGAAATAATGAAAGCCATCAAGCTATTAAAAAATGGTAAAGCCACAGGACCAGATGAAATTCCTTCGGAAGTCATCAAAGCAGATATTAACACCTCTACCAAGATGTTACATAATCTATTAGATAAAATTTGGGAGAGGGAAGAAATACACAAGGACTGGAAAGAAGGTTATATGATCAAACTACCAAAGAAAGAAAGTTTACAGTACAGGAGTGCACAAATTATAGGGGAATTATGCTACTATCAGTGCCAGGAAAAATATTAAGCAGAATCATTCTGCAGAGGCTAAAAGAGGACATAGAGAAACATTTGAGAGATGAACAAGCAGGTTTTAGGAAGAACAGATCATGTGCTGATCAAATAACTACCCTACGTATAATAGTTGAACAAAGTTTAGAACTACAGTCCACACTTTATATTGGATTCATAGTTTACGAAAAGGCATTTGATAGTTTAGACAGAGGAACGCTTTGGAAGTTGCTGAGTCATTATGGAATCCCCATAAAGTTTATTAACCTTATAAAAACAATGTATGAAGGAATGAAATGTAGTGTGGTGCATGAGGGGCAGCTTACGGCAGCATTTGAAATAAGAACAGGAGTACGGCAGGGATGCCTTTTTTCTCCATCTACCGGCCATAGATTGGATTATAAGAATATCTCAAAACAACAGAAATGGAATCCAGTGGTCACTGACCAAGCAACTTAATGATTTTGCTGATGACATAGCTCTACTAACACACAACCACCAACAGATGCAGGATAAAATGAGTATACTTGATGAGAGATCACAACAGCTAGGAGTGAAAATTAATAGAGATAAAACCGACATTATGAGAATTCATGCAGTTGGCAATAACCAAATAAAATTAGGAGAAATACCTCTACTAGACGTACAATCTTACATATATCTGGGCAGTAATATAGATAAAGAAGGAGGAAAAGAAATGATAAGGACATCAAAAGCAAGAGGAGCATTTGTTGCACTGGGAAACATATGGAAGTCCAAAGAAATTTGGTTAAATACAAAAAATAAAAATTTGCAACTCCAATGTTAAGTCAGTCCTATCAAATAGCTATGAAACATGGAGAACAACAAAATTGATAATCATGAAGATATAGACTTTCATTAATGGATGCTTACGCAGAATAAAAGGATGGAAATGGCAGGACAAAAATCACTAACGTAGAATTATGGAAATGTACCAGTCAAATACCAGTGGATAAAGAGATACAGCAAAGACGATGGCGCTGGATAGGATACACACTGCGGAAGCCAACTGAGAGTATTACACAACAGGCCCTTTTTTGGAATCCCCAGGGGAAAAGACAAAGATTAAGACCAAGAAATTCTTGGAGAAGACAGACAGAAGCAGAGAGGAAGATGATGGGGAAGACATGGAATGATCTTAAAAGAATGGCAAGAAACAGAATGACTTGGAAAGTGTTTGTTGAAGACCTATGCTCCACAGGGAGCTGAAAGGTAGAAGACATTATACAAGTGAAACAAACAGGAAATTATAAGAACTAGCTATAGCAAAACAAGAAAACACATCTCTGACATTAGAAAAATGACAAAACTGTCAATGCTTCTCACATGTCAGTCTCACAAATGAGACCAAACCATTTATAAGAAACAACAGATTTATTGTAGCATCCGTCCCTTCTCTGGAATGACCTATAATTTAAGGCCAGCAGTACACAAGGATGCTTTAAACATTTATATGTTTACATTATATTCTCAGCATATCATTCATTTCCACATTTTAAACATATAGCATAGATTAAAAAAACCATTACTTCTTATGAAGTAAAAGAAGCAAACAATGGCCAAGATGTGTATTTTACTAAACTAAAATTTGTATCAGGCAAGTATTTGAAATAATGAACATTCATGTTTCCTTTCTGAATCATTCTCCAACATTTTGATTCATACTAAAGTAATGAAAGCTTGCAGCTCTCATATAAACTGAGTTGAGTTTCTATCCTGTGCTGGAAGATCATAAGGTGTACAGAGAGGTGAACAAAGAAGTGAGAAGATGCATTAAATGGGATAAGAGGAAATATACAGATGAACTAGCTAAAGAGGCAGAGGAAGCAGAAATAAAGGGAATATGAAAGAACTGTAAAACAACACAAAGAAATTAAGTGGAAAATACAAACAAATTAATGCCTTTATTAAAGATAAGAAAGGAAATCTGCTTAGTAATATAAGGGAACAAATGGAGAGATGGAAAGAGCACTTTGAAGAACTTTTGAACAGACCCAGCTCAAATAATCCTCCAGATATACTGGAGCGAGCAGAAGAAGTTACACGTTAACTGTGGAAAACCAAGCAAAGAAGAAATAATGAAAGCCATCAAGCTATTAAAAAATGGTAAAGCCACAGGACCAGATGAAATTCCTTCGGAAGTCATCAAAGCAGATATTAACACCTCTACCAAGATGTTACATAATCTATTAGATAAAATTTGGGAGAGGGAAGAAATACACAAGGACTGGAAAGAAGGTTATATGATCAAACTACCAAAGAAAGAAAGTTTACAGTACAGGAGTGCACAAATTATAGGGGAATTATGCTACTATCAGTGCCAGGAAAAATATTAAGCAGAATCATTCTGCAGAGGCTAAAAGAGGACATAGAGAAACATTTGAGAGATGAACAAGCAGGTTTTAGGAAGAACAGATCATGTGCTGATCAAATAACTACCCTACGTATAATAGTTGAACAAAGTTTAGAACTACAGTCCACACTTTATATTGGATTCATAGTTTACGAAAAGGCATTTGATAGTTTAGACAGAGGAACGCTTTGGAAGTTGCTGAGTCATTATGGAATCCCCATAAAGTTTATTAACCTTATAAAAACAATGTATGAAGGAATGAAATGTAGTGTGGTGCATGAGGGGCAGCTTACGGCAGCATTTGAAATAAGAACAGGAGTAAGGCAGGGATGTCTTCTGTCTCCATTTCTCTTTCTACCGACCATAGATTGGATTATAAGAATATCTCAAAACAACAGAAATGGAATCCAGTGGTCACTGACCAAGCAACTTAATGATTTTGCTGATGACATAGCTCTACTAACACACAACCACCAACAGATGCAGGATAAAATGAGTATACTTGATGAGAGATCACAACAGCTAGGAGTGAAAATTAATAGAGATAAAACCGACATTATGAGAATTCATGCAGTTGGCAATAACCAAATAAAATTAGGAGAAATACCTCTACTAGACGTACAATCTTACATATATCTGGGCAGTAATATAGATAAAGAAGGAGGAAAAGAAATGATAAGGACATCAAAAGCAAGAGGAGCATTTGTTGCACTGGGAAACATATGGAAGTCCAAAGAAATTTGGTTAAATACAAAAAATAAAAATTTGCAACTCCAATGTTAAGTTAGTCCTATCAAATGGCTATGAAACATGGAGAACAACAAAATTGATAATCATGAAGATATAGACTTTCATTAATGGATGCTTACGCAGAATAAAAGGATGGAAATGGCAGGACAAAATCACTAACGTAGAATTATGGAAATGTACCAGTCAAATACCAGTGGATAAAGAGATACAGCGAAGACGATGGCGCTGGATAGGATACACACTGCTGAAGCCAACTGAGAGTATTACACAACAGGCCCTTTTTTGGAATCCCCAGGGGAAAAGACAAAGATTAAGACCAAGAAATTCTTGGAGAAGACAGACAGAAGCAGAGAGGAAGATGATGGGGAAGACATGGAATGATCTTAAAAGAATGGCAAGAAACAGAATGACTTGGAAAGTGTTTGTTGAAGACCTATGCTCCACAGGGAGCTGAAAGGTAGAAGACATTATACAAGTGAAACAAACAGGAAATTATAAGAACTAGCTATAGCAAAACAAGAAAACACATCTCTGACATTAGAAAAATGACAAAACTGTCAATGCTTCTCACATGTCAGTCTCACAAATGAGACCAAACCATTTATAAGAAACAACAGATTTATTGTAGCATCCGTCCCTTCTCTGGAATGACCTATAATTTAAGGCCAGCAGTACACAAGGATGCTTTAAACATTTATATGTTTACATTATATTCTCAGCATATCATTCATTTCCACATTTTAAACATATAGCATAGATTAAAAAAACCATTATTTCTTATGAAGTAAAAGAAGCAAACAATGGCCAAGATGTGTATTTTACTAAACTAAAATTTGTATCAGGCAAGTATTTGAAATAATGAACATTCATGTTTCCTTTCTGAATCATTCTCCAACATTTTGATTCATACTAAAGTAATGAAAGCTTGCAGCTCTCATATAAACTGAGTTGAGTTTCTATCCTGTGCTGGAAGATCATAAGGTGTACAGAGAGGTGAACAAAGAAGTGAGAAGATGCATTAAATGGGATAAGAGGAAATATACAGATGAACTAGCTAAAGAGGCAGAGGAAGCAGCAAATAAAGGGAATATGAAAGAACTGTAAAACAACACAAAGAAATTAAGTGGAAAATACAAACAAATTAATGCCTTTATTAAAGATAAGAAAGGAAATCTGCTTAGTAATATAAGGGAACAAATGGAGAGATGGAAAGAGCACTTTGAAGAACTTTTGAACAGACCCAGCTCAAATAATCCTCCAGATATACTGGAGCGAGCAGAAGAAGTTACACGTTAACTGTGGAAAACCAAGCAAAGAAGAAATAATGAAAGCCATCAAGCTATTAAAAAATGGTAAAGCCACAGGACCAGATGAAATTCCTTCGGAAGTCATCAAAGCAGATATTAACACCTCTACCAAGATGTTACATAATCTATTAGATAAAATTTGGGAGAGGGAAGAAATACACAAGGACTGGAAAGAAGGTTATATGATCAAACTACCAAAGAAAGAAAGTTTACAGTACAGGAGTGCACAAATTATAGGGGAATTATGCTACTATCAGTGCCAGGAAAAATATTAAGCAGAATCATTCTGCAGAGGCTAAAAGAGGACATAGAGAAACATTTGAGAGATGAACAAGCAGGTTTTAGGAAGAACAGATCATGTGCTGATCAAATAACTACCCTACGTATAATAGTTGAACAAAGTTTAGAACTACAGTCCACACTTTATATTGGATTCATAGTTTACGAAAAGGCATTTGATAGTTTAGACAGAGGAACGCTTTGGAAGTTGCTGAGTCATTATGGAATCCCCATAAAGTTTATTAACCTTATAAAAACAATGTATGAAGGAATGAAATGTAGTGTGGTGCATGAGGGGCAGCTTACGGCAGCATTTGAAATAAGAACAGGAGTAAGGCAGGGATGTCTTCTGTCTCCATTTCTCTTTCTACCGACCATAGATTGGATTATAAGAATATCTCAAAACAACAGAAATGGAATCCAGTGGTCACTGACCAAGCAACTTAATGATTTTGCTGATGACATAGCTCTACTAACACACAACCACCAACAGATGCAGGATAAAATGAGTATACTTGATGAGAGATCACAACAGCTAGGAGTGAAAATTAATAGAGATAAAACCGACATTATGAGAATTCATGCAGTTGGCAATAACCAAATAAAATTAGGAGAAATACCTCTACTAGATGTACAATCTTACATATATCTGGGCAGTAATATAGATAAAGAAGGAGGAAAAGAAATGATAAGGACATCAAAAGCAAGAGGAGCATTTGTTGCACTGGGAAACATATGGAAGTCCAAAGAAATTTGGTTAAATACAAAAAATAAAAATTTGCAACTCCAATGTTAAGTTAGTCCTATCAAATGGCTATGAAACATGGAGAACAACAAAATTGATAATCATGAAGATATAGACTTTCATTAATGGATGCTTACGCAGAATAAAAGGATGGAAATGGCAGGACAAAATCACTAACGTAGAATTATGGAAATGTACCAGTCAAATACCAGTGGATAAAGAGATACAGCAAAGACGATGGCGCTGGATAGGATACACACTGCTGAAGCCAACTGAGAGCATTACACAACAGGCCCTTTTTTGGAATCCCCAGGGGAAAAGACAAAGATTAAGACCAAGAAATTCTTGGAGAAGACAGACAGAAGCAGAGAGGAAGATGATGGGGAAGACATGGAATGATCTTAAAAGAATGGCAAGAAACAGAATGACTTGGAAAGTGTTTGTTGAAGACCTATGCTCCACAGGGAGCTGAAAGGTAGAAGACATTATACAAGTGAAACAAACAGGAAATTATAAGAACTAGCTATAGCAAAACAAGAAAACACATCTCTGACATTAGAAAAATGACAAAACTGTCAATGCTTCTCACATGTCAGTCTCACAAATGAGACCAAACCATTTATAAGAAACAACAGATTTATTGTAGCATCCGTCCCTTCTCTGGAATGACCTATAATTTAAGGCCAGCAGTACACAAGGATGCTTTAAACATTTATATGTTTACATTATATTCTCAGCATATCATTCATTTCCACATTTTAAACATATAGCATAGATTAAAAAAACCATTACTTCTTATGAAGTAAAAGAAGCAAACAATGGCCAAGATGTGTATTTTACTAAACTAAAATTTGTATCAGGCAAGTATTTGAAATAATGAACATTCATGTTTCCTTTCTGAATCATTCTCCAACATTTTGATTCATACTAAAGTAATGAAAGCTTGCAGCTCTCATATAAACTGAGTTGAGTTTCTATCCTGTGCTGGAAGATCATAAGGTGTACAGAGAGGTGAACAAAGAAGTGAGAAGATGCATTAAATGGGATAAGAGGAAATATACAGATGAACTAGCTAAAGAGGCAGAGGAAGCAGCAAATAAAGGGAATATGAAAGAACTGTAAAACAACACAAAGAAATTAAGTGGAAAATACAAACAAATTAATGCCTTTATTAAAGATAAGAAAGGAAATCTGCTTAGTAATATAAGGGAACAAATGGAGAGATGGAAAGAGCACTTTGAAGAACTTTTGAACAGACCCAGCTCAAATAATCCTCCAGATATACTGGAGCGAGCAGAAGAAGTTACACGTTAACTGTGGAAAACCAAGCAAAGAAGAAATAATGAAAGCCATCAAGCTATTAAAAAATGGTAAAGCCACAGGACCAGATGAAATTCCTTCGGAAGTCATCAAAGCAGATATTAACACCTCTACCAAGATGTTACATAATCTATTAGATAAAATTTGGGAGAGGGAAGAAATACACAAGGACTGGAAAGAAGGTTATATGATCAAACTACCAAAGAAAGAAAGTTTACAGTACAGGAGTGCACAAATTATAGGGGAATTATGCTACTATCAGTGCCAGGAAAAATATTAAGCAGAATCATTCTGCAGAGGCTAAAAGAGGACATAGAGAAACATTTGAGAGATGAACAAGCAGGTTTTAGGAAGAACAGATCATGTGCTGATCAAATAACTACCCTACGTATAATAGTTGAACAAAGTTTAGAACTACAGTCCACACTTTATATTGGATTCATAGTTTACGAAAAGGCATTTGATAGTTTAGACAGAGGAACGCTTTGGAAGTTGCTGAGTCATTATGGAATCCCCATAAAGTTTATTAACCTTATAAAAACAATGTATGAAGGAATGAAATGTAGTGTGGTGCATGAGGGGCAGCTTACGGCAGCATTTGAAATAAGAACAGGAGTAAGGCAGGGATGTCTTCTGTCTCCATTTCTCTTTCTACCGACCATAGATTGGATTATAAGAATATCTCAAAACAACAGAAATGGAATCCAGTGGTCACTGACCAAGCAACTTAATGATTTTGCTGATGACATAGCTCTACTAACACACAACCACCAACAGATGCAGGATAAAATGAGTATACTTGATGAGAGATCACAACAGCTAGGAGTGAAAATTAATAGAGATAAAACCGACATTATGAGAATTCATGCAGTTGGCAATAACCAAATAAAATTAGGAGAAATACCTCTACTAGATGTACAATCTTACATATATCTGGGCAGTAATATAGATAAAGAAGGAGGAAAAGAAATGATAAGGACATCAAAAGCAAGAGGAGCATTTGTTGCACTGGGAAACATATGGAAGTCCAAAGAAATTTGGTTAAATACAAAAAATAAAAATTTGCAACTCCAATGTTAAGTTAGTCCTATCAAATGGCTATGAAACATGGAGAACAACAAAATTGATAATCATGAAGATATAGACTTTCATTAATGGATGCTTACGCAGAATAAAAGGATGGAAATGGCAGGACAAAATCACTAACGTAGAATTATGGAAATGTACCAGTCAAATACCAGTGGATAAAGAGATACAGCAAAGACGATGGCGCTGGATAGGATACACACTGCTGAAGCCAACTGAGAGCATTACACAACAGGCCCTTTTTTGGAATCCCCAGGGGAAAAGACAAAGATTAAGACCAAGAAATTCTTGGAGAAGACAGACAGAAGCAGAGAGGAAGATGATGGGGAAGACATGGAATGATCTTAAAAGAATGGCAAGAAACAGAATGACTTGGAAAGTGTTTGTTGAAGACCTATGCTCCACAGGGAGCTGAAAGGTAGAAGACATTATACAAGTGAAACAAACAGGAAATTATAAGAACTAGCTATAGCAAAACAAGAAAACACATCTCTGACATTAGAAAAATGACAAAACTGTCAATGCTTCTCACATGTCAGTCTCACAAATGAGACCAAACCATTTATAAGAAACAACAGATTTATTGTAGCATCCGTCCCTTCTCTGGAATGACCTATAATTTAAGGCCAGCAGTACACAAGGATGCTTTAAACATTTATATGTTTACATTATATTCTCAGCATATCATTCATTTCCACATTTTAAACATATAGCATAGATTAAAAAAACCATTACTTCTTATGAAGTAAAAGAAGCAAACAATGGCCAAGATGTGTATTTTACTAAACTAAAATTTGTATCAGGCAAGTATTTGAAATAATGAACATTCATGTTTCCTTTCTGAATCATTCTCCAACATTTTGATTCATACTAAAGTAATGAAAGCTTGCAGCTCTCATATAAACTGAGTTGAGTTTCTATCCTGTGCTGGAAGATCATAAGGTGTACAGAGAGGTGAACAAAGAAGTGAGAAGATGCATTAAATGGGATAAGAGGAAATATACAGATGAACTAGCTAAAGAGGCAGAGGAAGCAGCAAATAAAGGGAATATGAAAGAACTGTAAAACAACACAAAGAAATTAAGTGGAAAATACAAACAAATTAATGCCTTTATTAAAGATAAGAAAGGAAATCTGCTTAGTAATATAAGGGAACAAATGGAGAGATGGAAAGAGCACTTTGAAGAACTTTTGAACAGACCCAGCTCAAATAATCCTCCAGATATACTGGAGCGAGCAGAAGAAGTTACACGTTAACTGTGGAAAACCAAGCAAAGAAGAAATAATGAAAGCCATCAAGCTATTAAAAAATGGTAAAGCCACAGGACCAGATGAAATTCCTTCGGAAGTCATCAAAGCAGATATTAACACCTCTACCAAGATGTTACATAATCTATTAGATAAAATTTGGGAGAGGGAAGAAATACACAAGGACTGGAAAGAAGGTTATATGATCAAACTACCAAAGAAAGAAAGTTTACAGTACAGGAGTGCACAAATTATAGGGAATTATGCTACTATCAGTGCCAGGAAAAATATTAAGCAGAATCATTCTGCAGAGGCTAAAAGAGGACATAGAGAAACATTTGAGAGATGAACAAGCAGGTTTTAGGAAGAACAGATCATGTGCTGATCAAATAACTACCCTACGTATAATAGTTGAACAAAGTTTAGAACTACAGTCCACACTTTATATTGGATTCATAGTTTACGAAAAGGCATTTGATAGTTTAGACAGAGGAACGCTTTGGAAGTTGCTGAGTCATTATGGAATCCCCATAAAGTTTATTAACCTTATAAAAACAATGTATGAAGGAATGAAATGTAGTGTGGTGCATGAGGGGCAGCTTACGGCAGCATTTGAAATAAGAACAGGAGTAAGGCAGGGATGTCTTCTGTCTCCATTTCTCTTTCTACCGACCATAGATTGGATTATAAGAATATCTCAAAACAACAGAAATGGAATCCAGTGGTCACTGACCAAGCAACTTAATGATTTTGCTGATGACATAGCTCTACTAACACACAACCACCAACAGATGCAGGATAAAATGAGTATACTTGATGAGAGATCACAACAGCTAGGAGTGAAAATTAATAGAGATAAAACCGACATTATGAGAATTCATGCAGTTGGCAATAACCAAATAAAATTAGGAGAAATACCTCTACTAGATGTACAATCTTACATATATCTGGGCAGTAATATAGATAAAGAAGGAGGAAAAGAAATGATAAGGACATCAAAAGCAAGAGGAGCATTTGTTGCACTGGGAAACATATGGAAGTCCAAAGAAATTTGGTTAAATACAAAAAATAAAAATTTGCAACTCCAATGTTAAGTTAGTCCTATCAAATGGCTATGAAACATGGAGAACAACAAAATTGATAATCATGAAGATATAGACTTTCATTAATGGATGCTTACGCAGAATAAAAGGATGGAAATGGCAGGACAAAATCACTAACGTAGAATTATGGAAATGTACCAGTCAAATACCAGTGGATAAAGAGATACAGCAAAGACGATGGCGCTGGATAGGATACACACTGCTGAAGCCAACTGAGAGTATTACACAACAGGCCCTTTTTTGGAATCCCCAGGGGAAAAGACAAAGATTAAGACCAAGAAATTCTTGGAGAAGACAGACAGAAGCAGAGAGGAAGATGATGGGGAAGACATGGAATGATCTTAAAAGAATGGCAAGAAACAGAATGACTTGGAAAGTGTTTGTTGAAGACCTATGCTCCACAGGGAGCTGAAAGGTAGAAGACACTATACAAGTAAAACAAACAGGAAATTATAAGAACTAGCTATAGCAAAGCAAGAAAACACATCTCTGACATTAGATAAATGACAAAACTGTCAATGCTTCTCACATGTCAGTCTCACAAATGAGACCAAACCATTTATAAGAAACAACAGATTTATTGTAGCATCCGTCCCTTCTCTGGAATGACCTATAATTTAAGGCCAGCAGTACACAAGGATGCTTTAAACATTTATATGTTTACATTATATTCTCAGCATATCATTCATTTCCACATTTTAAACATATAGCACAGATTTTTAAAAAAACCCAAAAAACCATTACTTCTTATGAAGTAAAAGAAGCAAACAATGGCCAAGATGTGTATTTTACTAAACTAAAATTTGTATCAGGCAAGTATTTGAAATAATGAACATTCATGTTTCCTTTCTGAATCATTCTCCAACATTTTGATTCATACTAAAGTAATGAAAGCTTGCAGCTCTCATATAAACTGAGTTGAGTTTCTATCTTGTGCTGGAAGATCATAAGGTGTAATTAAACCTCTGCCCTGTAAACCATAAGGACAAGGGGTAGGGTTCGATCCCAACCGACGGCTTCTGGGTTCTCCCAGCCTTTAATGGGTACCGGATTTTTTTCTGGGAAAGTAAAGCGGCACAGGTGTAATACCGACCACATTACCCTAAAAATCATGTGCCGAAGGTCTGTAAAATATATGGTCACTAACACCATATTCCCTATACGACACTTGGCGTGAAGGGGTACTTTTTTTTTTTAACCTGTAAACCATATGGGGTACTGGGGTCTGATTGTCTTTATTCCCAGTCCCTACACCCCCTGAACAATGCTTCTAAAGGCGAGGATAAGATCTATGAAGTTCCTTTTTTTTTCTAGAACTTTTCTCCTCTTTCCCTTCATTCCGGTTTACTGCTCTATAGTATGTGTACGATCATTCTAATTATTTCGATAAAAACAGAGTAATCATTATTGCTGTCTGGTTCTCCTTGTGTTTTTGTGAGGCAATTTTACACAAATTTGCGAGACTCCTGTGGTTTTGTCTCTACCATATTTGTGAGAAAAGTTCTTTAGAAAGTGTGCCAGGTTTACTATGAAATGTGTTTAGAATAAGGCTTTTTGCCCAGAATTTCTGTTCTTGAATCAGGGGTTTTTGTTTATTTCAGCGAAGCATATTGATGTCAAGTTTGGTAAAGGTTAAGTTTAGTCCCATAAATTATTTCAGTTTGGAAGAGTAGTGTCCCCTTGAGTAAACATTGCACTTTATTTAGTAGTTTTCAATTTGTCACTAGAAGACCCCTAATTCTAGAGAAAAGAGAAACAACGCCCAAGAAAAGTCCTTAAAAAAAAAAAAAAAGCAAATTAAAAAAGGCACAAGTGTTTTTTGTAAGTAAAATGTCAGATAACTCATAAAATTACAGCATATTTCATCAGGGAAGCACACATACAAATTTACATCAACTAAATATCTACGCTCAAGTAATAATAATAATTTAAAAAATTAATAGCACCCGCATGAGAAGCAGGCTAAGTCCTCGTTTAGTCCAGTAAATTATTTAAGGGAAGTGAGTGATCTTTGTCACAACAAAAATACAGTAGCTTTAAAATACTAAAAATAATTTTAGTATATAAGTTTAGGGCTAGTTTTATCATAAAATTAACCCTAAACCCTACAATTAGGGGCCCGAATAAAGTGCAATGTTGCTCAGTGGGTTGCTACTCTTGCAAACTTTAATTTACCAGACTAAACTAGAACTTTACTGAGGAGTCATCTAGTTTGTGATTTCAATATTAGAAAGCCACTGAAGTTTTGTTGTGTCATCAACTAAGGGGAGATCACTCTATCAGTGAAATAATTTACAGGACAATACAAGACCTTTACCAAATGTTTAGCAGCATGTATGATTATTGTATGTGGAGCATTGTAAATGACGTTCCAAAGTGTTCATCCCAAGTCTATGGCAAAGAACACTCTTTTCTGTCTCTTTGCTATCGTATTTACACTTGCTGATTTTTGTTATCTTTTAAAATGTTTTGCTTATATCACTACAATATTTCTTATATTTGTCTCCTTAGGTTAGCTATGAAGTCCATGACAATATTTGCTGCATAACAATTTTCATACTTAAAAATAGTATGTTATGAAACATTAACTCGGTTTCAAGATGGCGTTCGTGTGTGGACAGTGTTTTCCGTTACAAGCGGTGTGATTCTTGGGATTAATATTCTGCTCATGCCTGTTTAACTTCTGACAGAAAATTCTGGTGGAAATTCTCGTTGTTAAGTGGATATTTATCTTCTTTTCATTCGAGATTGACCTATCAGTGATAGGTCATTGTTTTTCACTGTACGAACTGTACAAAGTCTGCAACGGTGGATGGGGTGGAATAGTCAGAAATGACCAACGGCCCAGAAAGCGAAAACAGCAGTGTCTGGTACACAAGAGGCATATTCAGAACACGAAAGATGAATGTGGCTGACCACCGTGAAAGACATTGGAGCCTCATCATGTACTAGTCCAGAGGAAGCCATGGAGAGGAATTCGAACTTATGTTGGAGAAAAAATCTTAAAATAAGTATTTGGAATGTTAGGACTCTATATCAAGAAAGGAAATTGGAAAATCTGATTCAAGAAGCAGAACGAATAAATATAGCTATCTTAGGCATATCAGATACAAGATGGAAAGAATGTGGGTGTGTGTGAGTGAATGTGTGTGTGTGTGTAGGAATACTGATAAAAAGAGAGCTACAAAAAATATATAAGTACCCACTGGACATACTGTGATAGGATTATACTAGTCAAGTTGAAAGCAAAACCATTCGACATAGCAATAATACAGACATATGTACCTACTCAAGACTACACAGATGAACAAATAGAGGCATACTATGAAGACCTAAATAAAGTTATGAAGTGAAATCTTCAGACATCTTGATTGTATGGGTGACATGAACGCTAAAGTAGGAAAAGGTAGATATAAGACCATTATAGGAAATCATGGTTTAGGAAAAAGAAATGACAGAGGAGAAAGATTAATACAATTCTGTGAAGAAAAAAGGCTGATAATATGTAACACCTACTTTGAGCAAGAGAAAAGGAAACTAAACACATGGAAAAGCCCTGGAGATAAGAAGAGGAATCAAATAGATTCCTCCAATTACATAATGATAAAAGAAAGGTTCCGTACCAGCATAAAGAAAGCCAAAACCTACCCAGGAGCAGATATTAATTCTGATCACAATCCTGTAATGATTAAAATGAAAATCAAACTAAAGAGAAACAAGCAAAAGTCTAATTCATCAACAAATCCACTAGATAACAGCTTTAAATCAAAAAGATATTAAAGATACCTATACAATACAAGTAAAGAACACATACCAGAAGCTGCTGGAAGAAGGAATTGAACAATACAGAAGAGAAAATCCTGATGAAAAAATAACAACCAAATGGCAGTGCATAAATAAAAGCATACAAGAAACCTGCGACACCTTACCCAAAAGAGAAAAGAACAAAAATGGATAACTAACACCATCTTAGAAGAAAGGAGACAAGCGAAGAACACTGCCCAATAAAAAAAAATAGATAATGAAATACGCAAAATGTGCAAAAAGGCAAAAGAAGACTGGCTCAGCCAAAAATATATAGAAATAGAAACTATGGAAAGCAAACAAGACTTAAGAGGAATGCACACAGAAATAAAGAGAATGACTAATAAAAATAAAAAAGCCACACATGGTGGATGCATTGCAGACAAAAAAGTAAAAATGCTAACAGACAATAAAGATATTATAGATGGATGGCAGGAATATATAACAGAACTATTTCATGATCAAAGGGACAAGAAACCAGTTATAAAATGTACACCAGGCTATAAAATCTTAAAATCTGAGGTGGAAAAAGCTATAAAAACAATGAAAAAGGGAAAAGCAGCAGGACCTGACAGCATACAGATAGAGATGATACAGGCACTAGAAGATTTTGGCATTTAAGTGTTTACAGACATATACCACATGGAATACATACCAAATGAACTAAAAATAACTTTCATTGCATTGTCTAAAAAGAATGGTGCAGTTGAATGCAGTGACTTTAGAACAATAAGCCTAATGAGCCATGTTACAAAAATCTTGCTAAAAGTTATACAAGGAAGGATTAAGAATAAAATCAATACAGAATTAGATGAGCAGCAATTTGGATTTAGGAAAATTAGCGGGACAAAAAAAGCCATATTCTGCATGAGAACATTAATCGAAAAGTACACAGAAGTAAACAAACCAATATATGCCTGCTTCATAGACTACATCAAAGCTTTTGATAGAGTACACCACAAACAACTTATAGAATGCCTAAAAGAGATACATCTAAATGACATGGACATACGACTAATATGCAATCTATACTGGGAGCAGACAGCAACAATAAAATATAACAAAGAGAACTCTACACCCATTGATATAAAAAGAGGAGTAAGACAGGGATGCATCCTATCACCAAGCTTGTTCAATCTATACACTGAGCAAATGTATATAAACATCACAGAGATGCTAGCCCTAAACGATTAATAGAAAGATAATCAATAACCGAAGATATATTGATGATACTGTACTGCTAGCAGAAAATCCTAAAGATTTACAACAATTACTTAATGAAATAAACATGATCAGCAAAAAATATGGACTAGATTTGAATATCAAAAGACTAAAACTGTGATCATAAACAAAGGAAATACTCAAAACCCACAAATGGATATCAAAATTGAAGGAATAGACCTGGAGACAGTTCAGAACTACAACTACCTTGGACATACCAGTGGTATTGACCAGTGATGGAAAATGTACAACTGAAATAAACAAAAGAATAGGAATGGCAAAAAGTAGTTTTAATGCCATGAAGAACATACTAACATCAAAACAAATAACACCAAGTCTAAAACTAAGAATAGCAAAATGTTACATCTTCTCAATATTCCTATATGGTGCAGAAACATGGACATTAGACAAGAAAACAGAACAGAACAGAAGAATTGAAGCCTTTGAAATGTGGATATATAGAAGAATAGGTAGAATTGGATGGAAGGAAAAGAAAACAAACTACGAAGTCTTAAAACAACTTAAAATTAAAAGAGAACAACTACTAACACAATTCAAACAAGACAAACGCGATTTTTGGGCCATGTTAAAAGACACAACAGTCTACTGAAAGTAATCCTGGAGGGGAAAATAAAAGGTAAAAGAGGCAGACCAAGACTAACATGGATGAGTAACATCAAAAGATGGACAAATCAGCCTATGACAGCCTGCATCACCAAAGCAAGAGACAGAGAAGAATGGCGCTCCATGGTAGCCAACGTTCGTTGCGGAGACGGCACTCGATGATGATGATACATTAAAGCACTCAGGTAAATATTAATATAACCTCTTAACTTTCTTGTTAACAGAATCAGATATGGTAGGAACTCTTGATTAGTAACATATTTAATATGAACCCAGCAAACATTGCATGCTTTGTTATACCCGCTCCTGTTACTTTAACTGGTCTAAAATAAAATATAAAACAGCACAACTTACCCAAGGCGGAGGTGGCACTCCGTATGGTCCACCACCCATATAACCACCATAATTATACCTGCAACACATTAATACAATATTCATGATTATCAAAATATAATTATCATTTCTACAAATTTTGTTAATATTTCAACATGCCATTCAACATTCTAATCTCTCTCTCTTTTTATTTTTTAGTACAATCAGCATTATTTTTGCGTGTAGAAGTAGGAGGTATGTTACAATAGCAAATATTATTTTTTTTAAATGAAGCTTTAAATATACATTAGGTTTAAACAAACACAAATTTATTATACTTACGGGTATCCATACTGTTGATACATATTTTGAGGACCATATCCTAAACCAGGAGGTGGATAGCCATATCCTCCATATGGGCTCTGAGGTGGATGTTGACCTTGATCAAACTGTGGTAGAGGTGGTGGCATTGGTGAACCATTAATATCTGGTGGCTGAGAATTGTTACGCAACGGACTGTTTGCACTCAACTCATTAGGAACATTTTTCACATCCTCCGATGAACTCTTTTCATCATCTTTCTGTTCTTTCGCCTTCTTGTTCTTTTTACCTTTCTTGTTTGGAGAATTTGTAGACTTAATCTGTTCTAATGCCTTCATTGCGTTGTTCCACTCTGGGATGTCAGAAAACCCCTTAGACTTATTTTGATCTTCTAGAGCTTTCAATGCATTCATCCATTCTGGCTTAATATCCATTGTCATAGCTGTCATTGTGATGATGCTCACAGTGGTGCAACTAAAAGGAAGATAGAGATAATAGAAAGAATCAATATTTACTGACTATGCAAAATAAAATATCAAGTATATATATGTATATACATAGAGAGAGAGAGAGAGAGAGAGAGAGAGAGAGAGAGAGAGAGAGACTGTCTTGGTCCCCCCCCCCCCCCGACAAAGATTGTAATAACATGTAAAATAAACTAAATTATACTATATTTTTAAACGGCAAATGCTAATAATCTATCTATTGGCCTTTCGAGCCATAGCCGGCCCATAGGGCTTAGACCAAGATACCCCCTCTCTTATTGAATTTTTGTTCTAGCAGTTTTCAATTCTTTTAAAGATATTTTATCAAATCTCGACATTTGTCTCTGTTCTGTGCAAGCAGCTCTATCTCATTGAGGGAGCCGATTCCTGCTGCTCTTGCCTCTCTCATCAATGTTCTTCTCAGTGGATCTTCCTCTTTTCCTCTTACCTGTTGTTTCCCACATGAGGGCTTGCTTTGCTATTCGGTTATTATCTCTTCTCACCACATGTCCAACATATGACCATCGTCTTTTCTTTATTACTGAAGATATTAGTGGTTGATTGGCGATTTCTATAATTTCCTCGTTTGTTTTGAATTCATTCCACGTTATACCAAGTATTTTCCTTAGACATTTATTTTCGAATGCGTTCAACTTTGTTTCTATATCTCTTGTTGTTTTCCAGCTTTCACGCGCATACATAAGGGTTGATAGTACATTTGATTTGAATTGTTTGTGTTTGTGCTGATGAGTTTTGATTTCCACAACTTTTCAAAGCTTCTGAAAGACATTACTGCTTTAGCTATTCTGAATCTATCTGAATCAATTGCAAGATGGCAAAAGACAATGAGTAGAACCAATAAATCACTGCTTCTTTATGAAGGCAGAAGATATTGGGTTAAAACAGTAAATTTAGTGCAATTAATATGTAAAAGTATATTACCGATTGAATTAATTCTCATTCTAGTGACTTAGTAGACACTGCTTGAATATTGATTAACACTGTATTGTTTTGTAAATGATAATTTATCAGACTAGTCATTGACAAGTTAGTTACTCTTGGACAGAAGATAACACATAGAGAGCAGAAACAGTTAATTACTAGAGACTAAGGCCAAGCCCATTGTTTAGTTCTCTGTACTAACCAATTGTACAGTTTTTCACTCATATAGTTTATACTGGTTTTGCTTGTTTCCTTTTGCTACCTGGTGTCCATACCATATGAAATATTGGTATATCGGTAAACAAACTGTGTCATTTTTTAATGTGTCATTAGAACTTTGTACTTCTGAGTTTTGTGTTTGAGAATAATTTTGGGCGCAGGAGGGTGGAAAGATATCCTATATGCTTTAAGGCTAAGTGATTCTTCTGTTTGTAAGCATTATATGTAGGTTTTAAAATACATTTGTGGCAATCGTGTATGCCCCTCCTCAGCAATTTCCGCAGTGTCCAGTGACTAACAACTCCAGTTCTATGTACAGAACTGTTCTATGTTGGTTGATGTTGTAAGTCTTCTTACTTGGTGATGGTGGGTGATGTCTTTCACTCCTCATCACTACTTTCAGTTTCAGTACTTTCATGCATGGGTACACATTACATGACTATAGTTATAATAGTAGTATGTAGTATAGGGTTACAAACACAACTCGGGAATAAATTGTACATCTGTATTTCCTGTTAAGATAAGTATCTCCCCTGTAGAGGTGTGATGGCCTCTCCTAGTTTGTCTGCAAATTTGGCAATGCAAGTAGTTCATAGTGTAGTATATAAATATTCAGCCCTAGGCAACCCTATATATATATATAGACTAGTCACTATAGAATAGACTTAGTCAAGAGTAAGTTACAGTAGCTAGTACACATATCACATAACACAGGCGTGTGAAAGACATCGCCATGGCCATGACATGATATATATATACTCATACTGATAAGAAGTAATCGTGACAAGGGCTTAAGCCCCAGACGAGCGACGAGTACCATCCACTTTCAGGCTCTAGCTTGGATCAGACCATCTCTATTCTATTCATTGTTCCTTTATCATATTATTTGTGCTTTTTTTGTACGGTGTTGAGTGTTGTATCAAATCAATTCAATGTATCTATCTCTTCCCCCTGAAGAAGTTAGTTATTAGCTAATAACTGGAATTTTGTACTCACGCTTTAACTTTACTTTAACTAACACTACTATATTATATATATACTATCACTATCAATCATTAGTAGTAGTTGACACATACTATGTGACATAGGCTTATATAAATTAAAATTATTATTAAAATAAAACTTCCCCAGTAAAGTCACTAAACTAGTGATGTCGAAGTCAATGACTTAGTCATCATTCAAACTAACAATAACAGACTTATAACAGTTCAACACTTGCTTTAACTTTAACTTAACACTTTCTATTTCTTTCATTACGAGATTGCCATTACTTTTACTCAGTAATAAAAATTTTTAAATTTTAAATATAACAGAACATGAGAACAAATTTGTGGTACAAATATATCTACACCCACCTTGAAACAATAACAGAGTTTTGATGTTTTTGTTAGATTAAAAGCTTTGATTAGTAAACCAAAATTATAATATTTTAACTATACGTGAAAATCAAATTATTCATTTCTGCCTTTATCTATTAAAAATGGCGCTGGGCGGAAATGATGACACAAGTGTTATTTGGGGCCGGTCATGCCAGATACGTTGGATGACGACAAGCTATAAGGCATAATAGGAAGTTAGGAGATATACACTGACGGTGTTTCAGATTGAAGAATACAATTATTTTTACGTTTTCATGAACAGTCGAAAAAATATTACTAACAAACTTGATTATCAAGAAGGTTTAATGTATATTGCATGCTTCTGAGGCAGCGTCAAACTCCTAGTATCCAAATTCTCCTACAAATTCTCAAAATATGCCTGAGAGAATAACTTTATTGACTAGAAAAAGAAATGTTTATTCAATTTCTAAGACCTCTGGGTGCGCTGTTTCTTTCATGAAAAAAATTGCCGGGGGAGGGGGGGGGTGCATTTAACGGAAAGGTAATTTAAAGTCTTAAATAGTAAAAGTGTGTGTGTGTGTGTGTGACCTTTGGCGTCTTGACAGACGGTTGGTAGCAAGCAGCCATGAAAAGTCAGTAGTTTGGTAAAAATATTAGTGTCTTATGCCGAATGCTGCTTTGCTTAACATCTCTCATGGCTGAATCTGCTAATATTAGATAGACAGATCCATCCGCAGAACGAACACGATATATTCGTTGTGGTGCCTGGCCTCGCCTCCTTTCTCCTACAATACAATACATCCATTACATACACCATTTTGCTCACAACATCAAACTTACATGTTATCTCTTACCCCTCTAATATTATTTTCTTCACTCTATTTCAGCACAATCTCTCTTAAACTCATTTTCTCGCTCATTTTTATTTACATCCTTACACTTTATCTCTCACTACATTCCACTTACAATCTATCTTATATTTTATCTCTCCATTTATACCACTTACATTATCTATTACACACTTTATCACTATCTAAATTTCACTCATATTCTTCCTTACAGTCCCCCTCTCATTATTTTTAACACATAAACATATTCTCTAACAAACTCTTCATCCCTTTTTTTATTTATCACTTCATTTGTGTTTTATTTTGCACTTCTTATATTACGCTGCTAACATCCTATGTAACTCTACAACACATCCCATTTACTTCGTTTTGTTGATGTTTCCATTGGTCACATTATCTGTACCTAGCCTTAGATCATGTTCGATTCATTAAAAAGTCTGCATAACATATTAGCCATTCTCAAAAGAAGAGCTGTGAAGAAAATCTAAATTTGTTTTTATAAAAATGCACACTGTACTGGCGTTATCTTTAAGAAATATGATTTTAATCTCCATAATTTATACTATGAAAGGTAATGCTTTTGATGATGTGATTCACGCCAATCAGCCCTTCTCAGGTGGAGTCCTGATCGCAGAGAGAAAGAGAGAGAGAGAGAGAGAGAGAGAATTAAATAAATAGATAAATGATCACTCTTGTGGCGTCGTCTTTAAGAAATATAATATTAATCTCCATAATTTTTTATATGGAAGAGTATGTTTTTGATGATGTGGTAAGTCTCACGATAATCCGCCCTGCTTAGACGGATTAAAGTTTCTACAAAACCCAAATCGACTTGTTATTGGTTTTCCAGGAACGAACAATTGATATTGACCAAATAATTAGGAATTAATTAGGGAAGACACATCCGGTCCCAAGAATGGATTAAATGGGTTGAATCGAAATGCTACAACTTACTTTGTGATACAGCGCAATAAACGCCCCTTTCAGGGTGAGAGTAGTCTTTAAAGAGGAGAATAGTAAAGGAGATGACGGAGAAGAAGACAACAGAAATATTGCAGTGTAGGAAGTTCGACCTATCCACATTCTTGTGCCTCTGCTGTAGAAGTGAATCGTTTTGGTCTTAAATTTTTATAAGTAAGTCCAACATGCAGTGAAGAGATAAGGTTCATGCGACCATTACTGGTGTCATTCCAGGACAAACTGAGATATCACCGACCTTGAACTAACTAACCCCCCTATTTTTATTGAGCTTATTTTAGTTAATGTTAAAAAGATTGTGGTAAACCAGTATTCCGACATTTCTGTAACTTTTCACTAGTTTAGTTTAGTCGACATATCATCCTCATTGTACATTGGACAAGTTCATTAAGGTCTTCGCCGGTGTTACGGAGTTCGTACATCAGTGCTGACGTTTTCTTGAGTTTTCAATAAACGAGCGACGCAGCCATGTGTGTTCATACTTTTCTGTTTTCATTGGTTTAATTGTATCCTCTTCTACCTATAGCAAGCTATGATGTGCTCTGTATTGAGCATTACGACCAGTTGCATCCGATTTCAGCACACTACTGTCTGGAACTTCCTTTTATGAGTAAACAGCTTTAGAGCTGTGTTAATGAACTGGTCTATTCAGATAAAGAGGTCGAGTTCGATCATGATCGGCATTTTCTACGTCACTCAGCCTTTAAGTGGGCACCGTTTTGTTTTTGTTTTGTTTTTTTTGCTGGGAGGAAAGACAACACTGACATTATATTGTCTAACTCGCTACTGAAACCGGTAACATTTATATTGTCTAACTCGCTACTGAAACCGGTAACATTTATATTGTCTAACTCGCTACTGAAACCGGTAACATTTATATTGTCTAACACGCTACTGAAACCGATAACATTTATATTGTCTAACTCGCTACTGAAACCGGTAACATTTATATTGTCTAACTCGCTACTGAAACCGGTAACATTTATATTGTCTAACTCGCTACTGAAACCGGTAACATTTATATTGTCTAACTCGCTACTGAAACCGGTAACATTTATGTTGTCTAACTCGCTACTGAAACCGGTAACATTTATATTGTCTAACTCGCTACTGAAACCGGTAACATTTATATTGTCTAACTCGCTACTGAAACCGGTAACATTTATATTGTCTAACTCGCTACTGAAACCGGTAACATTTATATTGTTTAACTCGCTACTGAAACCGGTAACATTTATATTGTTTAACTCGCTACTGAAACCGGTAACATTATATTGTCTAACACGCTACTGAAACCGGTAACATTATATTGCCTAACTCGCTACTGAAACCGGTAACATTTATATTGTCTAACTCGCTACTGAAACCGGTAACATTTATATTGTCTAACTCGCTACTGAAACCGGTAACATTTATATTGTCTAACTCGCTACTGAAACCGGTAACATTTATATTGTCTAACACGCTACTGAAACCGATAACATTTATATTGTCTAACTCGCTACTGAAACCGGTAACATTTATATTGTCTAACTCGCTACTGAAACCGGTAACATTTATATTGTCTAACTCGCTACTGAAACCGGTAACATTTATATTGTCTAACTCGCTACTGAAACCGGTAACATTTATGTTGTCTAACTCGCTACTGAAACCGGTAACATTTATATTGTCTAACTCGCTACTGAAACCGGTAACATTTATATTGTCTAACTCGCTACTGAAACCGGTAACATTTATATTGTCTAACTCGCTACTGAAACCGGTAACATTTATATTGTTTAACTCGCTACTGAAACCGGTAACATTTATATTGTTTAACTCGCTACTGAAACCGGTAACATTATATTGTCTAACACGCTACTGAAACCGGTAACATTATATTGCCTAACTCGCTACTGAAACCGGTAACATTTATATTGTCTAACTCGCTACTGAAACCGGTAACATTTATATTGTCTAACTCGCTACTGAAACCGGTAACATTTATATTGTCTAACTCGCTACTGAAACCGGTAACATTTATATTGTCTAACTCGCTACTGAAACCGGTAACATTTATATTGTCTAACTCGCTACTGAAACCGGTAACATTTATATTGTCTAACTCGCTACTGAAACCGGTAACATTTATATTGTCTAACTCGCTACTGAAACCGGTAACATTTATATTGTCTAACTCGCTACTGAAACCGGTAACATTTATATTGTCTAACTCGCTACTGAAACCGGTAACATTTATATTGTCTAACTCGCTACTGAAACCGGTAACATTTATATTGTTTAACTCGCTACTGAAACCGGTAACATTTATATTGTTTAACTCGCTACTGAAACCGGTAACATTATATTGTCTAACACGCTACTGAAACCGGTAACATTATATTGCCTAACTCGCTACTGAAACCGGTAACATTTATATTGTCTAACTCGCTACTGAAACCGGTAACATTTATATTGTCTAACTCGCTACTGAAACCGGTAACATTTATATTGTCTAACTCGCTACTGAAACCGGTAACATTTATATTGTCTAACTCGCTACTGAAACCGGTAACATTTATATTGTCTAACTCGCTACTGAAACCGGTAACATTTATATTGTCTAACTCGCTACTGAAACCGGTAACATTTATATTGTCTAACTCGCTACTGAAACCGGTAACATTTATATTGTCTAACTCGCTACTGAAACCGGTAACATTTATATTGTTTAACTCGCTACTGAAACCGGTAACATTTATATTGTTTAACTCGCTACTGAAACCGGTAACATTATATTGTCTAACACGCTACTGAAACCGGTAACATTATATTGCCTAACTCGCTACTGAAACCGGTAACATTTATATTGTCTAACTCGCTACTGAAACCGGTAACATTTATATTGTCTAACTCGCTACTGAAACCGGTAACATTTATATTGTCTAACTCGCTACTGAAACCGGTAACATTTATATTGTCTAACTCGCTACTGAAACCGGTAACATTTATATTGTCTAACTCGCTACTGAAACCGGTAACATTTATATTGTCTAACTCGCTACTGAAACCGGTAACATTTATATTGTCTAACTCGCTACTGAAACCGGTAACATTTATATTGTCTAACTCGCTACTGAAACCGGTAACATTATATTGCCTAACTCGCTACTGAAACCGGTATTCCTTAGAACAGTGCTGCCTCTAAAAACTCATCCAGAATAAACCAACACATTTTCCATCTATCCTGTGTAAACTCACAGGTATTGTACTTATACTAATGCTCACGAACAACAACTGTAATGTGTAAGCACCTAGTCAAATCACAGAGATTAGCAGAGAGGTGCGTCAGGCAGGCAGTTTCTCTTTCTCTGTTTCTTTCTTTCTTTCTTTCTTTCTTACTTACTTTCTTTCTTTCTTTCTTTCTTTCTTTCTTTCGTTCCTTACTTCCTATCGTGCTTTATTCCTTCCTTCCTTCCTTCCTTCCTTTAATCACAGAAAAAGCAAAGAAGCAACTCTAAGTTAAATTGTCAGTCAATCTATACTCTCAAGCTTAGGTATCTACAGTGGAGCAATATAATGAAGCAGACATGAACTACCGTAGTCTAAAGACGTAACTGTAAGTTGCATGTATCAATTGTTGAATACTCTCAAGTTAGGAACTTCTGCTCTATACAACAGCCTTCTTCTTCTTTTACCTTTCAGCTCCTTGTGGAGCATAGGTCTTCAACAAACACTTTTCAAGCCGTTCTGTTTCTTGCCATTCTTTTAAGATCATCCCATGTCTTCCCCATCATCTTCATCGTTGCTTCTATCTGTCTTCTTCAAGAATTCTTTGGTCTTCTTCTTTGTCTTTTCCCCTTAGGATTCCAAAAAGGGCCTGTTGTGTAAACCTCTGAGTTGGCTTCCGCAGTGTGTGTCCTATCCAGCACCATCGTCTTCGCTTTATCTCTTTATCCACTCGTATTTAACTGGTAAAAAAAAAAAAATAAAGAGCCCTGTCACGCCAAGTGGTGTGTAGGGAATATGGTGTTAGTGACCATAATTTTTACAGATCTTCGGCACAAGATTTTTGGGGTAATGTGGTCGGTATTACGCCCGTGCCGCTTCACTTTCCCAGAAAAAAAAAAAAAATCAGGTATCCATTTAAGGCTGGGTAAACCCGGAAGCCGTCGATCAGAACCCGACCTCTTGTTCTTTGTAGTCCAGTTCACTAACCACTGAGCTATTGTGGCTCCCGTATTTGACTGGTACATTTCCATAATTCTATGTTAGTGATTTTGTCCTGCCATTTCCATCATTTTATTCAGTGTAAGCATCCGTTAATGAAAGTCTGTATCTTCATGATTGTCAATTTTGTTGTTCTCCATGTTTCACAGCCATATAATAGGACTGACTTAACACTGGATTTGCACATTTTTATTTTTGTATTTAACCAAATTTCTTTGGATTTCCATATGTTTCACAGTGCAACAAATGCTCCTCTTGCTTTTGATATCCTTATAATTGTTGTTCCTCCCTCTTTATTTATGTTACTGCCCAGATATATGTAAGATTGTACGTTTAGTAGAGGTATTTCTCCTAATTTTATTTGGTTATTGCCAACTGCATTAATTCTCATAATGTTGGTCATATCTCTATTAATTTTCAGCCATAGCTGTTGTGATCTCTCATCAAGTATGCTCATTTTATCTTGCATCTGTTGATGGCTGTTTAATAGGAGCGATTTGTCATCAGCAAAGTCTAAATCATCAAGTTGCTTGGTCAGTGACCACTGGATTCCATTTCTTTTGTTTTGAGTTATTTTCATAATCCAATCTATGGCCAGTAGAAAGAGAAATGGAGATATGAAGGCATCCCTGCCTTACTCCTGTTCTTATTTCAAATGCTGCTGTAAGCTGCCCTTCAATCACCACACTACATTACATTCATTCATACATTGTTTTTATAAGGTTAATAAACTCTATGGGGATTCCGTAACGACTCAGCAACTTCCAAAGCATTCCTCTGTCTAAACTATCAAATGCCTTTTCATAATCTATGAATCCAATATAAAGTGGGGATTTTAGTTCTAAACTTTGTTCAACTATTATACGTAGAGTATTTATTTGATCAGCACATGATCTGTTCTTCCTAAAACCTGCTCGTTCATCTCTCAAATGTTTCTCTATGGCCTCTTTTTGTCTCTCCAGAATGATTCTGCTTAATATTTTTCCTGGCACTGATAGGTACATAATTCCACTATAATTTGTGCACTCCTGTAAACTTCATTTCTTTTGTGGTTTGATTATATAACCTTATTTCCAGTCTTTAGGTACTGTCTATACAACAGTAGCACTGAGTAAAAAGTAACATATGAACATCTTGTCGGCAAGTAACTCTCAATTGACAAGCAGATAAATTCGCATAACCCCATTCATTGTCAGTGTTAAAATAATTTTATCTTTGCAACGAAATCCACGTTTGGCGCCCATTGAAATATCTGATTAAAGTTTTTATTATGCTTTGTCACTAGTTTTAGTCTTATGTTAATGTTCGTGAACTATTGCCTATATTTTCTGAACTCTTGGTGATTTACAAACAGTGTGCACGTTTCTTTTCAAATGTTAGACATGTATCTATTACCTCGCCACTATATTATAATTTTTTTTTTTATATTATAAAGTAAATAAAAAGTATATAACCCCGTCACGCCAAGTGGCGTACAGGGAATATTGTGTTAGTGACCATAATTTTTACAGACCTTCGCCACATGATTTTTGGGATAATGTGGTCGGTATTACGCCCGTGCCGCTTTACTTTCTCAGAAAAAAAAAATATGGTACCCATTTAAGGCTAGGTCAACCCAGAAGCTGTCGATCAGAACCCGACGTCTTGTCCTTTGTAGTCCAGTTCACTAACCACTGAGCTATCGCGGCTCCCTATATTATAACGCGTACACACATATAAATCTCTCTCTTTTGCTCTCTCTCTCTCAGTCATACACACATACATACACACAATTCTCATTCAAATTGTCTATGTTGATCTGTCCACATACCGCTTACCATCTATAAGCTCTCCCATACAATATTTCCTTGAGAATGCAACTGTTCATTCTTTCAATATGTCCCAAACGCTACGACACCTAAGAGTTGTCATAACGGATGGCAGCCTGTACTTGGGGTGGGTTACTTTATCCGGCCGTTCATTATTCACTGCTATTCTGCCACGGAGATAGCCAAACACTGCTGGCCAAGCGAGGAGGATCGAGAGGTGAAAGTAATCCGGTACCCAATATTGTTGTGCTGAAGTCGAAATTGTTGGATGAAAAAGCCCAAACATCGCAGCCTGCTGGAAACCTCAACTCCGAGCATCTGTGCCCATTAACTGAACCACTAAGACTTAAGTGACGACAATGGTTAGTAGTCTTAAGATGAAAGCAAATAAATTAACAAAATGAGAAATTATAAATAGAATAACCTATCCGAAATATCTGGAAAGGGGAATTTTAGAAGGAAATTAAAGATTTATTTATTGAGTTATTTGCGGGTCATCATCATTGCACTCCGGACATGTCCATAGGTACTCAGATCCCCTCTTCAGTAAGTCTCACAGTGTCCAGCGACTGACGACTCCGGCTCTGTGTTGGTTGATCAGTCTTATACGCCCACTCCACCCAAGTTTCTCGTTACTGGCTGTGCCCATCTTAACTCCTATTTGGCGAGGGACCCCAGTGCACACGGCTGCCCGGGAAAAACGGATTAACACGTAAAATTCAGTTCCTAGTCTATAGGGACTTTGTCAGAGGTGAAAGCAGGGGAGCGCAAAAAAATAAAAAAATAAAAACAAATCTTTCACCTCTTTCATCCAAAGGAGTGACGTGCACTCATAGTTGTCGAAGTCCTGTGCCCTTCCCACATCTCGGGGGGCATTGATGATGTCCGCCCGATCCATTGGTTGACCGTCCTCAACAATAGCGTAACTAGCCACAGTTCGCTCTTACATTTCACCGTACTCCCGCTTGTCCTGCGACGTAGACAAAGGTGACCTTTTACGTCTAGGTGACGTACGTATTTTTGACTTCTGCAATGACATTGCATGCGTACAGAGCCCGCCTCCACTGTTCTTATCATGCTCGTCGAATCACTCAGTATGCATGCATGGGTGTAGTCTTGTGACTGTAACCTAGATGAATGCTCTGGTCCCTGCCATCACCTCCATTGTCATGCTACTTGTGACCATAACGTATGCACCACTGTCCTCCTTGGCTATTCTGCCTGCCGAGCGTGCTGTAAAATGTCCATGCACTCATTTGATGTCGTATTACAGATTCTTCTGTATAAATGATTGTATCTTTCTCATCAGTGTTATCCCAGATGTGACTGTTGACCTCCGCATTGACCATGACTGAGTTATATTCCCGACATTTCTGGTCGAGTGTGAAAATACATGACAATGTCCCCCTGAATGACGTAGGCGCCGGTATCCACTCCTTGTCAAAGTTGATATTGGTAAGCCCACAGACCTGTTTGATGACATCTTTTGTAAGAATTTACAGGGCATACTCGATTGGTGCAGGGACTAGTGCCTGGAACAGAAGGGTAAGTAGCTTGTGCTCGATGTTGGCAGTTGCCTTGACCTTCAAGGCGGCTAATCCTTTGCGGGATTTTGTTATCACAACCGTTATCACGTTGTGATCCTGAAAACACAGGCAGCGATCAAACTTTTTTTTCAATATTATTATTATTATCATTAATTGTTATTAAAAATGCTAAATTGAGAAATAGCAAACTAGAATGAAATGATCATTTGAGAAAGTAGCAAACTAGAAGGAGATGATTATTTCAGAAAAGTAGCAAACTGGTAGGAGATGATCAATTGAGAAAGTAGCAAAACTGACACAAATATTGAATTTAGGATGTAAAAATATAGTTTTAGATGGAGTTTATCGTGGGCAGAGACGACGTTCTAAGGTCGGTGTTAACAACATCATGAACTCTATACAATGTCACGTGGCACGATAAATGAAAACACGGTCAGAACACGACAAATGTCGAACTTGATAAGACAGAGAAATATAACATCATGATCACGGTAAACGTTAGTTGTTTACAGTAAAAATTGTTTTCTCTCTGTTTCTCCCTGTAAACACCCCCCCCCCTTTTCACCGTCATTTGTGTACGTGTGATTGATTATATTAATAGCTAAATGCACATTGGTTAATGCAGAAAAAGGGTGGGATTACACTGACTCGGTCTTAAGCACGATTTGTTTGCGACAGTTTTGTCAAAAACTTGAATTTTGCTTCTAACAATGCTGGTAGTGTTTCTAATTGTAATATTTGTTGCTACGGCTCAAGGTAAAACTTGTATGCATTATTATTAGTATTGTTATTATTATTATTAATTGTTATTATTGTTAAAATAGGAAGGTAGGGACCTAATGGCATTAGCGGTAAATGTATCTCATCTTATATTACTGTCCTTATTACCTTTATTATTATTAACATTTCCAGCCGCGTTGCCTCACACACCCCCCCCCTCCCCCGCCCTGACCACAGTCAGGAAAGAAAAGACAAGAACCTCAGATTCGTATGTGAAGGAATCAGAATATCTTCAGCAGAACGGTACATCAGTCGAAGTAAGGTTGTACATCAGTCGAAGTAGGGTTGTCTCGGAGACAGTAGAACGGTACATCAGTCGAAGTAGGGTTGTCTCGGAGACAGTAGAACGGTACATCAGTCGAAGTAGGGTTGTCTCGGAGACAGTAGAACGGTACATCAGTCGAAGTAGGGTTGTCTCGGAGACAGTAGAACGGTACATCAGTCGAAGTAGGGTTGTCTCGGAGACAGTAGAACGGTACATCAGTCGAAGTAGGGTTGTCTCGGAGACAGTAGAACGGTACATCAGTCGAAGTAGGGTTGTCTCGGAGACAGTAGAACGGTACATCAGTCGAAGTAGGGTTGTCTCGGAGACAGTAGAACGGTACATCAGTCGAAGTAGGGTTGTCTCGGTAGGGTTGTCTCGGAGACAGTAGAACGGTACTTCAGTCGAAGTAGGGTTGTCTCGGAGACAGTAGAACGGTACATCAGTCGAAGTAGGACCGTCTTGGAGACAGTAGAACGGTACATCAGTCGAAGTAGGGTCGTCTCGGAGACAGTAGAACGATACATCAGTCGAAGTAGGGTCGTCTCGGAGACAGTAGAACGGTACATCAGTCGTAGTAGGACTGTCTTGGAGGCAGTAGAACGGTACATCAGTCGAAGTAGGGTCGTCCCGGAGACAGTAGAACGGTACATCAGTCGAAGTAGGGTCGTCTCGGAGACAGTAGAACGGTACATCAGTCGTAGTAGGACTATCTTGGAGGCAGTAGAACGGTACATCAGTCGAAGTAGGGTCGTCTCGGAGACAGTAGAACGGTACATTAGTCGTAGTAGGACCGTCTTGGAGACAGTAGAACGGTACATCAGTCGAAGTAGGGTCGTCTCGGAGACAGTAGAACGGTACATCAGTCTAAGTAGGGTTGTCTCGGAGACAGTAGAACGGTACATCAGTCGTAGTAGGACCGCCTTGGAGGCAGTATAACGGTATATCAATCGTAATAGGACCGTCTCGAAGTAGGGTCGTCTCGGAGACAGTAGAACGGTACATCAGTCGAAGTAGGGTCGTCCCGGAGACAGTAGAACGGTACATCAGTCGAAGTAGGGTCGTCTCGGAGACAGTAGAACGGTACATCAGTCGTAGTAGGACCGCCTTGGAGGCAGTATAACGGTATATCAATCGTAGTAGGACCGTCTTGGAGGCAGTAGAACGGTACATTGGTCGTAGTAGGACTGTCTTGGAGGCAGTAGAACGGTACAGAGGATTAGTAACAAAGCTCTGCAATATATTAATTGGTGAAATGTGACAATGTAACAGACGTGTCAATCTAAAGTCACAGTCACCACCTGATCTAGTGAAAGAATTAAAAGGGAAACATTTAACACCGGGAGAGACCTAATCTCATGATGCCGGGGTCTCCTCCCTGGAGTGAGCTACAAGAGTCAATAATTCAAACCTCTATCCTTGACAGAACTGCTACTAATAAAGAGACTTTACTATCATTTTTAAATACATGTACTTTAGAAACAATGGACATCTACCATACCTCAGTAATCCATGTATATACTGATGGATCGGCTTTCAAGACCCCTCATTTGCAGGATACAGTATCCGCCAGAAGTCGCTCCACTTACGACATCAGTTCACCCTTTAGACTCTTTTGTTTAAACTATGAGGCTGAAACTGTAGCTATTAACGCAACCACACAGCTAATTCACATGCAGTTTGACGAAGAAAAACACGCATTCACTGATATTATTGTGTTCACGACTCCAAGTCTTCACGCAAGCAAGCCATAGAAAATCCTTATCAAGCTAAGGCAAGCAAAATTAGGACACTTACATACTAACTATTTTGTCTGATCGCCTACTTTGACATTTAGGTAATATTATAATGGATTCCAGGACAGACTGGCATCCGCAGTACCGAGAGGACAGACCAACTTGTTAAAGACGGATCTTTAAGACCTTAGCCTAACAAATATGTTAGTCAAGAAAGTTCGGCCACGTGACAAGGCAGAAAGAGCAAAACACAACACAACGAGCCTTCAACAAACGTTGTGAGAACAACAGACCCAAGGGTCGACCACGAAAAAGATGGATCGATGGAATATTAGAAGCACTAGGAAACATAACAGCAGCAGAGGCGAACAGAAGAGCAAAAGACCGCAAATTATATCTCCCCTCGACGCTGAAAGGCAGATGAGGAAGGAAAGAGGAAGAAGAAGAAGAAACCCTTCGGCAGATCCTTAAACATAACTGGAAAGGAGATCGGCCGATTGGTTGGACAATTGGACTGACAGGTCGCAATATACACGGGGAAATGAATACACCGAAACCCAAAAATAGCAGTAATCTTCTACATGGGAAAGATCACAGAAAAGAAGAACTAAGAACTGGGCCCTAATGAGCTGAATAAATACCTAAACAGAATATACGCAAACCGTCCTGCCGCGCAGAAATGTTGCTTATCCTTTATGAAACTCTAGAATATATGTACTTGAGTGCCCTGAAGAAAGAAAGACAAGACCTAAAAGCTCCACAGTCATCTATAGACGTCACTTTATTCGGGACAAATCGGCAGACCTAAACTACGATATAGAGATATATGTAATTCATATCTGAATGACTTCTCCATATTTGAATATAACTGGGAGCATCTGGCAAGTGATCGCACATCATGGAGAGCATGTATGGGGAACGGTATACCATCATTTGAGACTGTGCTAGGGCAAAACTTAGAAGAGAGAAGACTCATGAAAAAAGGATGGAGAACCCTGTGGAGTGGGCCTGACTGGTTCATTCTGTGACCGCGTGTGTTTGTCAAACATTGGTAGAATTAGCCACGAGAGAAGCTGTTCAACAAAAACAAAACCTAAAAAAAAAATACACAATAGCTCTACTAGACCGTCTGACAAGACGAAAAGGGGCCGTACGAATACGGGACATTGACTGAACTCAAACTTGAAGACTGATAAAGAATGAATCGCTCGCAGCACTTGATTAGTAGACAGACGGACAAACAGTCTATAATAAAACACTTTAACCCTACATGTTAATATTTCTGATTGTGGTAGCTTTAGCTATATTCATCTAACGTTAACATTATGTTTCATTTCATTATCTCCTACGTCACATTTCATATTTGTTTCATGTATAAATTAAAATGAACCTAGTTCAAATATTTAAATTGTTATTATTTGTGATCAGCGGCCGATTTATTATTTTTTTTACCCCAACTTACGTGACTTCCCCCAGTTGGTGTTGGTTGATGCTGTCACATATTCATGATTGATTCATTAATGTTCACACACCTACATGTAATTATTCCGACGCTATTACGTCTGTAGCCCAGTATTGCCTGCCGTGTGACGCCATTAAATGTGTGGGGGCACGTGCGTGGATGATGTTGAAGGCTGCGCCCAGTGTGATGGTTTGATACAAGGTAAGTTCACTGATGTTTTTGTTTATACAGCAATGTTCCTTCTGCTGTTGCAGCGTTCACCCGGCAACTACTCCAATCCATCGCTTGCCATTAAAAGGACGTTAATTGAGACGTCATTTGTTTGTGTTGCCCACAACAAGCTGCGATATTTGGTGCCCTCCTGCCAGATACACCCATCTTTGACCATGCGCTAGTTAATACTGGTTTTCATTCTCTCTCTACTTGATTGGTCAGACTGTTTAGTCTGTTACCATGGTTACCATCGGTAGGGGGTGGGGTAGAATCTTCTTCCTCTTCCACTTCTTCTCCTTTCCCTCCCCATTTGTCTTTCAGCGTAGAGAAGAAATATAATTTGCTGTCTTTTTCCCTTCTGTTAGCCTCTGGTGCTGTTATGTTTCCTAGTGTTTATAATATTTCATCAATTTATCTTTTTTGTGGTCGGCCCTTGAGTCTCGTGTGCTTGCAACGTTTATTAAAGGCTCGTTGTGTTGTGATTTAGTATTTCTGTCTTATCACGCGGACCAAAACAATTTTATCTGTTATCGTTTTATCTTATTTATTCTATGGCGGAAATTATTCCTGGTTTTTTAAAAATCTGTTCTTCATGTCTGATGTTATCCAGATAGGATAGGTTGTTTCCTGTCATTCGTCTGACACATTTAATCTCTGTGGTGGTTATTTTTCTTATTGTTTTCGAGTCTAAGGTCCAAGTCTGGCATTGGTAGCACAACGTTGAAATGAACATTGTATTGTAGAATGCCCGTTTTACCTCTAGAGTTAATCCCATGTTGGACAATAGTGGTGACTGGTCACCATAATTTTACAAGTTTTATTGCCTTATGAGTCTATTTCTGCTGCTTTTGAATTGTCATCTGTTACTAGACTCATAGATATAAGATATTGATCATCTATTTCGCCTAATCTGGACGCATATGATCAGCTATGAGTCGTTGACTACTGTAGTCCTGGTGCTGTCTGACATGTTATCCCCTCTACTTCAGTGTCAATTATCACTTCACTTTTGTAGCTAATTACACAGGGAGATTTCAAACACACTGCATACTTGTTGCACAGGTGATTATCGCCCGTGCTGCTACAGGGGTCTGTCATTTCTCCTTGCATCATTAGCGTACGACCGGTCTAGGGATATACAATCAGATGTCTACTCACATAGTAGTATTACTCATCGTCAACTTTCTGAAAGATTAGATGTCTACTCACATAGTAGTATTACTCATCGTCAACTTTCTGAAAGATTAGATGTCTACTTTAAAGCTAATCCTTGTTGTTTTATTTTTGCCCAAATGATATGAAACGTTTCCCTTATCACATCCTGTTAACTTGTATCCACTGTTATGATTTATTTGATTGAAAACATCCTGTTAGTTTGTCATAAGACTTGTACTTGTGAAGCGGTGACGTGTTTACCTCAAGACAGCGGTTGAGAGCCCAAGATGTAAATACGATTAGATTGGGTTAGATTACAATGTGAGACATTCTATATATATATATATATATATATATATATATATATATATATATATATATATATATATATATGTCTATTGTCCTTTCGAGCCGAAGACGGCACATAGGGCAGAACCACAATCTCAAAAACAGAAACCTTGCGTGCCAAAATGGCACATATTGCAGAGATCACTGCTATAAAACCTATGGCGCTGTTTCCATAACAATATTTTTTTACAATGACAGCTTGTCAAGCCATCGATCAACCTCCTTAGTCGCCTCTTACGACAGTCCTGGAAGGTCACAGTGTCACTATTCTTTACTTCCCTCACAATGAGGGCCCGGTAACACACGGCCAGATATATATATATATATATATATATATATATATATATATATATATATATACATATATATATATATATATATATATATATATATATATTTATTTGACTGTCAATATGTTTGCCTGTGAGTTTGTCTGTCTGCTTACGCACACTTATCCACATGCACTCCTAAAAAAAAAACAGACGAGTTATACTCACATTTACTGACGCATTCAAAGTTGGACATATACACCAACATCCACACATATACACCAACATCCACACATATACACCAACATCCACACATATACACCAACATCCACACATATACACCAACATCCACATCAATAATAATAATAATAAAACTATATAAGATATGCTGTGATGTTTCATATGATTTAATTTTCTTGCCTCAGCGAAGGGGAATGCACGTATACGCAAAGGAACTTGCGTGGAAGAATGTGACACTGGTCGGAATTCAGATTTGAATCTTCCCCCTTGCAAGGAAGGATACCAGTGCAGGTCAAATGGATGTGGTCACACTTGTCAGAAAGTTGTCAGTGAGTAATTATGTTGTATAGCTTCTCTCTAATCTTTGAGAGAGCTGTCAGTGAGTAATACTATTGTATGGCATCTCTCTAATCTTTGAGAAAGTTGTCAGTGAGTAATATTGTATAGCTTCTCTCTAATCTTTGAGAAAGTTGTCAGTGAGTAATTATATTGTATAGCTTCTCTCTAATCTTTGAGAAAATTGTCAGTGAGTAATTATATTGTATAGCTTCTCTTTAATCTTTGAGAGAGCTGTCAGTGAGTAATGTTATATAGTAAAAAAAAAAATAAATAAAGTACCCCCGTCACGCCAAGTGGCTTTTAAGTAATATGGTGTTAGTGACCATAAATTTTACAGACCTTCGGCACTTGATTTTTGGGGTAATGAGGAATTACGCCCGCGCCGCTTTCTTCTCCTACCTTTTTAGCTCCCAGTGGAGCATAGGTCTTCAACAAACACTTTCCAAGTCGTTCTGTTTTTTTTTTTTTTGCTATTCTTTTAAGATCATTCCATGTCTTCCCCATCATCTTCATCTCTGCTTCTATCTGTCTTCTCCAAGAATTCCTTGGTCGTTCTCTTTGTCTCTTCCCCTGTTGATTACAAAAAAGGACCTGTTGTGTAATACTCTCATTGGCTTCCGTAGTGTGTGTCCTATCCAGCGCCATCGTCTTCGCTGTATCTCTTTATCCAGTGGTGTTTGGCTGGTACATTTCCATAATCTTGCGGCTTTCTACGGCTTGCGTCATATGTCTCTTAGACAAAGAGCCCTTCTCTTTCCTGGATGGCGGATTAACTTTTCCTTTCTTTGACTTGTCCATGTTTGTGAAGTTTTTTTTTATTTTCGGCTATTTTTTTTAACAGTATGGGATAGCCAATCCCATGCCCAACACTCCTTTCCAACCTCCTGCCAACCCGTGCCGCTTTATTTTCCCAGAAAAAAATCCGATACCCATTAAAGGCTGGATGAACCTGGAAGCCGTCGGTTGGGATCGAGCCCTACCTCTTGTCCTTTGTAGTCAAGTTCACTAACCACCGAGCTATCGCGGCTATACAGAAAGTTGTCTGTGAGTAATAGCTTCTCTCTAATCTTTGAGAAAGTTGTCTGTGAGTAATAGCTTCTCTCTAATCTTTCAGAAAGTTGTCTGTGAGTAATAGCTTCTCTCTAATCTTTGAGAAAGTTGTCTGTGAGTAATAGCTTCTCTCTAATCTTTCAGAAAGTTGTCTGTGAGTAATAGCTTCTCTCTAATCTTTCAGAAAGTTGTCAGTGAGTAATATCTTCTATCTAATCTTTCAGAAAGTTGTCTGTGAGTAATATCTTCTCTCTAATATTTCAGAAAGTTGTCTGTGAGTAATATCTTCTATCTAATCTTTCAGAAAGTTGTCTGTGAGTAATATCTTCTATCTAATCTTTCAGAAAGTTGTCTGTGAGTAATATCTTCTATCTAATCTTTCAGAAAGTTGTCTGTGAGTAATATCTTCTATCTAATCTTTCAGAAAGTTGTCTGTGAGTAATATCTTCTATCTAATCTTTCAGAAAGTTGTCTGTGAGTAATAGCTTCTCTCTAATCTTTCAGAAAGTTGTCTGTGAGTAATAGCTTCTCTCTAATCTTTCAGAAAGTTGTCTGTGAGTAATAGCTTCTCTCTAATCTTTCAGAAAGTTGTCTGTGAGTAATATCTTCTATCTAATCTTTCAGAAAGTTGTCTGTGAGTGTATAGACTTCTGCTTTAAGGCGTATGAGGAACATTATGTTAGTACAAATATTTTTTTTTTTAAATAACCGACGGCACCGGCAGCCCTACTTTCCCCAGGAAAAACAAACTCAATACCCATTTAAGACTCGATGAACATAGTAGTCGTTTATCGGCACTGAACATGGTCTCTTGTCTCTAGTTGTCCAGTTTACTAACCAAGTCTACTGTGATATGTGGCTCACATTTTGTCAAAATTCTAAATTATATATCAATATCAAGGAAGACATAACATAAAAAAGTAAAGTACCCCCGTCACGCCAAGTGGCGTATAGGGAGTATGGTGTTAGTGACAATAAATTTTACAGACCATCAGTACATGATTTTTTTGGGGTAATGTGGTCGGTATTACGCCCGCGCCGCTTTACTTTCACAGAAAAATACGGTACCCATTAAAGGCTGAGTGAACCGGAAGCCGTCGATTAGGATCGAACCCTACCTCTTGTCCTTTGTAGTCCAGTTCACTAACCACTGAGCTATCGCGGCTCCCAAGACATACCATGGTTCCACTTTAAAATATACGTTACTTCATTGCTACATACTTGGAACATGTTAACACTGACGTTGCACCCTATACGCTATAAAAATTGATAAGTTATACTACTACTATTACTGTGAGCCGCGATAGCTCAGTGGTTAGTGAACTGGACTACAAAGGACAAGAGGTAGGGTTCGATCCCAACCGAGGGCTTCCGGGTTCACCCAGTCTTTGATGGGTGCCGGATTTTTTTCTGGGAAAGTAAAGCGGCACGGGCGTAATACCGACCACTTTACCCCAAAAATCATGTGCTGTAGGTCTGTAAAATCTATGGTCACTAACACCATATTCCCTATACACTTGGCGTGACGGGGGTACTTTACTTTTACTTACATTTCTCAAGTCGTTTTTTTTTCTCTAGTGGAATTCATGGTTTCATTCAGACTCACATTCCATTTTGTTATCTATAATAATAATGTGTTTATTCCTAAACTTGCTTGTTCTTCAGACTCTGTGGAAAAGAGAGATGGACATGCCCGGAGAGGCTCTTGTCTGATTAGCTGTAACACTGTTAGCCTTTCAAAGTCGGATCCTTTAGCTTGCAAAGAAGGGTATCAATGCAAGTCAAATGGATGTGGGATGTCCTGCCAGAAGATTGAAGGTATGTAAAGCTGATAACAAAGTAACAACATGTCAAATGTGTACAAATATCTACAAATCTATTACAGAAATGTGTTTTGTCAACAAGACTTTCAGTCTTACAACAAACATTTGTGAGGTTTTTTTAACAAAAGTCACGCATTGTACAATCGTTTTTACACAGACACAATTATTTGGCATGCAAAATAAACATAAATTGGTACGGAGCAGTTAAAATAATAGTAAGACAAGACAAGCTACGACGTTTTGGCAAAAACCTTCATCAGCTGTAACAAACAATTTATACTATACTCTAAATCTATATTGCATTTTTTAACGGTTTGATAGACGTTTGCTTGCAAGCAATCATGATTGTCAGTAGTTTGGTAGTATATTCGTGTTTTATACAGGATGCTGTTTTACGTAGCAACTTATCTCCTGACTGAATCTGCCAATATTGGATAGACAAATCCGACCGCAGAATGAACAAAGTGTATTTGTGATGCCTCCACAAACCCCTTTCCCTATCATCATCATCATCATCATCATCATCATCATCATCATCATCATCATCATCATCATCATCATCAAGTACCGGGCCTGCTGGCGTAGGTGATCATGTCTCTCCAGAACTTTCGATCTCGACAGTTCTTTATCATTTCTGTTGTTGACCTTCTGCCAAGCCATTCTCTTAAGCTGTCTGGTATATTTTCTCTTTGCTTCCCACTATCACTTCGTCCCTTAATTTTCCCAGTTGTCGCAATATATTCCAGCTGTTTTCTTCAACATTAAAGATGATGATTGTTTGTTTCCTAATATTGGAAATTAGCTCTCTTTTTGCTTTGGCCTCTTTCAGAACATGTTCATTACTCTTCTTAGCTGTCCATGGTATTCTCAACATTCTTCTGTAAAACCACATTTCTACAGACTCCAGTGATTTTCGTGTCGTTTGTCCTATTGTCCATGATTCGCATCCATATGCTAAGACTGGCTCTACAAAACATTTAAGAACTCTTTTTCTTGTTTCTGTTGTCAAAAATGGGTTGCACAATATCTTCCTAGTTTTTTTTTTAAAAGCTGCTTTTGCCTGAGCCATTCTGCATCTCACCTCTGTTGTACATCTTCCGTTTGAGGTTAACAAAGTTTCAAAATATTTAAATTCATTTACCTGTTTTAATATTGTTCCACTTGTATTTATTTTGCACTGAGGTGATTTCTATTTCTTTGTTGTTGCCATTACTTCTGTCTTTCTGCTATTGAGTCCTTTATTTTTGCTTTCTTTCACTATAATGTCTAATATTTCTTGTAACTCATTTTCACTCTCAGCGATTAAGACTGTATCATCAGCATACCTTTGATTATTTATATTACCGATTGTCATTCCAGGCATGCCCCTTATGGATCTCATTATAATCTCATTATAAATATTAAACAAATCTGGTGACAGCACACAACCTTGCCCAACACCCTGTTTTACTTGTTGAAACATTCCCAATTGGTTTCCAGTTTTTATGGCTGCTGTTTGTTGTCAGTACATGTTCTTTATTATTCTTAGATCTTTGCTGTCTACGTTTATGCTTTCTAAAATTTTCATTATTTCTTTATAATATAGCGGTAATAGTGGATTGGATATGATTTTCTTGTTCGTGACTGATGTGATTTTAATAATATTTACTAGTAGTAAGACAGTACGTCAGTTATAGATGACTATGGATTTTGCAGCGCCCCTAGAAAAAGTTATTATTTTTTTTAAACAATATTTATGTCTGCCCTTATTCATTGGCTTATTCCTCTGTTCGTTTAATTAGATGAACCAATCAGTTTCCTCCTATTACAAGTCCGACTTGCTACTGGTGCTACTGAGTTTAGTGTTCTGTGCTCACCGTGAGCTGTGTGTCTCATCCAGATGGTGCTTCTATATTCAGATTGCTTACGATGAATGATGGTATCGTATGACGAAGGCAGCTCATCTGCGTTCATTTTCGGTGCTGACGCGCCTTATGTCTTTTTACGCGTGCTGTAGCGCCTATGATGGGTACTGGAGCTGCCTTTCAATGTTTGGATATTCCATGAGATGTTAATTCGGATGATTCCACTAACACGGGTGGTTGAGCATTTAAGGTTTTTCATTCGTGTGCAGTGATACCGGGGCCTTCGAATAACTATAACTATGAGAAAGTATCAGACAAATACCAGTGGATAAAGTGAAAGACAATGAATGAAAGCCACCTTTCTGGATTCCAAGGGGAGGAGACAAATTGAGACATGCCAAATTTACTTGGAGAAATATGTATACAAAATATACTTGGAAATATACATATATATATATATATATATATATATATATATATATATATATATATATATATATATATAAATGAGGAAAATACTATGCAATCCGTTTTTGACAATAGAAACAAAAAAAAAAATAAATAAAAAGTTCTTAAATGTTACGTAGAGCCAGTCTTAACATACGGATGCTAGTCATGAACAATAGGACAACAGACAAGAAAATCACTGGAGTCTGTAGAAATGTGGTTTTACAGAAGAATGTTGAGAATACCATGGACAGCTAAGAAGAGTAATGAAAAGGTTCTGAGAGAGGTCAAAGCAAAAAGAGAGCTAATTTCCAATATTAGGAAGAAACAATCATCATTTTTTGGCCCTGTAATGAGAAGAGAACAACTTGAATATATTGTGACAACTGGAAAAAATTGAGGGACGAAGAGATAGAGGGAAGCAAAGAGAACAAATAACAGACAGCTTGAGAGAATGGCTTGGCAGAAGGTCAACAACAGAAATGATAAATAGCTGCCGAGATCGAAGGTTGTGGAGAGACATGGTCACCTACGCCAGTAGGCCCGGTACTTGATGATGATGATGATATATACAAAATATACTAACAAATATGTATACATAATATACCAAATGTTAAGGCGGTCCTATTGTATGGGTGTGAAACATGGAGAGCAACAAAATTGACAATCACGAAGATACAGACTTTCATTAATGGATGCTTACGCAGAATAAAAGGATGGAAATGGCAGGACAAAATCACTAACATAGAATTATGGAAATGTACTAGCCAAACACCAGTGGATAAAGAGATACTGCCAAGACGATGGCGCTGGATAGGACACACACTACGGAAGCCAACTGAGAGTATTACACAACAGGCCCTTTTTTGGAATCCCCAGGGAAAAAGACAGAGAGGAAGACCAAGGAATTCTTGGAGAAGACAGATAGAAGCAGAGATGAGGATGATGGGGAGGACGTGGAATGATCTTAAAAGAATGGCAAGAGACAGAACGACTTGGAAAGTGTTTTGTTGAAGATCTATGCTCCACAGGGAGTTAAAAAAAAAGGTAGAAGAACATACCTGGAAATATATATATATAAAACATTGTGAAAATGTATGTATACAATATATACTTCTTCTTCTTCTGCTTTTCTTCCTCATTTGCCTTTCTGCGTCGAGGGGCGATATAATTTGCGGTCTTTTGCTCTTCTGTTCGCCTCTGCTGCTGATATGTTTCTAGTGCTTCTAATATTCCATAGATCCCTCTTTTTCGTGGTCGACCCTTGGGTCTGGTGTTCTCACAACGTTTGTGAATGCTCGTTGTGTTGTGTTTTGATCGTTCTGCCTTGTCACGTGGCCAAACCATTTTATATGTTGTTTCCTTATATATTCTATGGCAGGGCCTATTCCTAGCTTTTTTCTCAGTTCTTCATTTCTGATCTTATCTCTCAGACTGTTTCCTGTCATCCGTCTAACACATTTCATCTCAATAGAGGTTATTTTTCTTATTGTTATTGCATCTAGGGTCCAGGTCTGGCATTGGTAGCACAACGTCGGGATGAAGATTGTATTGTATAGTGCTCGTTTTGCCTCCAGAGTTATTTCCTTGTTGGACAATAGTGGTATAACTGTCCAATGATTTGACAAGCTTTGTTGCATCTTGATTTTATCTATGCTGTTTGAGAATTATCGTTTGCCACAAAAATTACTAGTTTATATTTTTAAAAATATATACTTGGAAAAATATATATAGAAAATATACTTAAAAATATGTATACAAAACATTGTGTAAATATATTATATATATATATATATATATATATATATATATATAATATACATGGAAAAATATGTATACAAAATAAACTGTATAAGACAGGTGGAAAAAAGATGATGGGGAGATAGGAAACGATTTTAAGTGAATGGCACGAAACATGACGTCTTGTTTGTTGAAGACCTGTGCTCCACAGGGAGTTTAAAGGAAGAAGAGGAAGCAATAATTTCAATATGTAATAACAATAATATTATATGGGTGCGGATGATTTTGGCATCGATGTACGCAGAGAAGGTGCAGCATACAAGATGATATTTATATATGAACAAATTTGAAGATGCAAAAGAAAAATGGATTTGTCTTTCATCTTATATTTGGCGCGCGCGCACACACACACACACACACGCACACACACACACACACCACACACACACACACACACACACACACACATGTCAAATATAGTGTGAGCCTTTCAGTTCAATGCAGCAGGATGTAGACATCATGCGGACCCACCATCCCGGAGAGTCAAAAAGCTAAAGGGCCGAAACACTTGCTCGACGGGTCGTGAGGACGTTTTCTGATGATCAGATTGCCTCCTGCTGCGAAGCTCTGTATAAAGAGTTTCCTATTACTATATATATATATATATATATATATATTTAAATGGAGGCTTCACACATCTATCTATCTATTGTCCTTTCAAGCCGAAGACGGCACATAGGGCAGAACCACAATCTCAAAAACAGAAAACTTGCGTGCCAAAATGGCACATGTTGCAGAAATCACTGCTTCTAACATCGATGTCTCTTTTCCATAACAATACTTTTTACAATGACAGCTTGTCAAACCATCGATCAATCTCCTTAGTCGCCTCTTACGACATGCTTGGAAAGTCACAGTGTCACTATTCTTAACATTCCACATAATGAGGTCCCGGTAACACACTTCACACAAACGATTCTGTTATTGTACATTTTTGGGATCAAATTTAACATTTAATTTCCTACCAAGGTTGTCAGGTCTTAAGTTTTTCCCGTAAGTTTTACGTTTTTTCATGACATTTTATGGTTTGCGTTTTTCTTTTTTCTTGTAAACTGGTTTCGCACGTTTATCTCGCATCCACCAAGTTATTGGACAATATTTTTAAATTCACAGGACATTAAACATGTAATATCATTTATGCTCAAAACTAATAATGCCCATCAATTATTTATCATGAGTCGTGAACATGTCCAATTTTTTTCTGACAAAAAAACAAAAAAAAAAACAAACAGACAACCTTCCCTTTCTACTAGACAATAATGCTTGCAATCCTACGCATTCTAAGTTTCGTGATAATCGAAGTTAGATAAAGTGGGAAGTTAGTCTGATCCTGAAGGTAATATTCATCTAAAAGACGTCGACAATCATATAAAGTAGTAAGCAAACCTAAAGGTAATATTCATCTAAAAGACGTCGACAATCATATAAAGTAGCAAGCAAACCTAAAGGTAATATTCATCTAAAAGACGTCTTCAATCATATAAAGTAGCAAGCAAACTTAAAGGTAATATTCATCTAAAATACGTCGACAATGATATAAAGTAGCAAGCAAACTTAAAGGTAATATTCATCTAAAAGACGTCGACAATCATATAAAGTAGCAAGCAAACCTGAAGGTAATATTCATCTAAAAGACGCGGACAATCATATAAAGTAGCAAGCAAACCTAAAAGCAAACCACCGCCAAAAACCATAGATTGTGTGGACAAACGTTACACATAAATACAAACTTATGCATTCATCAGATCCGGTAGTAAAGAAAGATGGCCATCTTCGCAGAGGCGCTTGTGTGATCGCCTGTGACAATGGTAACTTTCCAGAATCAGGTCTCTCGACCTGCAAGGAGGGGTATCAGTGCAAGTCAAATGGATGTGGCCTTACCTGCCAGAAGATCAATGGTATGTATTGCTAAGTTTTAACAATATGTTAAAATTATGTATTTGTCAACACATTTAAAACAGCACAAGACATAACTTGTAAAAGATCGGTGTTTCCCGACCCTTTATTTGAATCCCAAATACCTTTCACAATAGTCAAGTAACCTATATCTCCCTTCACAATATCTAAACAAACTGCTACCTTCATTTATAATAGCAAAACAACCTGCGGCCATCTTTTATAACAACACAACAACTTGCGACCATCTTTTAAAACAACACAACAACCTGCGACCATCTTTTATAACAACAAAACAACCTGCGACCATCTTTTATAACAACACAACAACCTGCGACCATCTTTTATAACAACAAAACAACCTGCGACCATCTTTTATAACAACAAAACAACCTGCGACCATCTTTTATAACAACACAACAACCTGCGACCATCTTTTATAACAACAAAACAACCTGCGACCATCTTTTATAACAACACAACAACTTGCGACCATCTTTTGTAATAACAAAACAACCTGCGACCATCTTTTGTAATAACAAAACAACCTGTGACCATCTTTTGTAATAACAAAACAACCTGCGACCACCTTTTGTAATAACAAAACAACCTGCGACCATCTTTTATAATAACAAAACAACCTGTGGCCATCTTTTATAATAACAAAACAATCTGCGACCATCTTTTATAATAACAAAACAACCTGTGACCATCTTTTATAATAACAAAACAACCTGTGACCATCTATTATAATAATAAAACAACATGTGACCATCTTTTATAATAACAAAACAACCTGCGACCATCTTTTATAATATTCAAATATCATGTGACCCTCATTTTTGTAATCTACGTAAACCAATCAACGAGCTCCATTTATAACAGTAACATAACTCGAGACCACTTTTATCAACCACCATAAATCGTGCGACTCCTTTTTATGACGGGCCAAATTTTAATTTAAATAAAAATGTTGATAACATTCGTAATAATATATTCATATCAAAATAATTGTAATTCGAAATAACCTTTTCGACCCTTCCTGAAATTACTCTATCACTCTCTTAGTGGGCTCGGGACGCAGGCTGGGAAGAACATCTTTTATTTCAATGCGTGACGTCTCCACACTGAAATTTTGCCACTATGGAGCGCCATTTTACTACGTCTGTTGCCTAGACAGGGCATGTTATCATACGTTCACCAGTTAATCTTTTGATGTTATCTTTCCACTTTTGATGTTATCAGCACACTTATCTGCCTCTGCCTCGTGATCATAGAAGTGAGATAAAGTGGGAAGTTAGTCTGATTCTAAAGGTAATATTCATCTAAAAAACGTCGACAGTCATATAAAGTAGCAAGCAAACCTTAAGGTAATATTCATCTAAAAGACGTCGACAGTCATATAAAGTAGCAAGCAAACCTAAAGGTAATATTCATCTAAAAGACGTCGACAGTCATATAAAGTAGCAAGCAAACCTAAAGGTAATATTCATCTAAAAGACGTCGACAGTCATATAAAGTAGCAAGCAAACCTAAAGGTAATATTCATCTAAAAGACGTCGACAGTCATATAAAGTAGCAAGCAAACCTAAAGGCAAACCACCGCCAAAAACTATAGATTGTGTGGACAAACGTTACACATAAATACAAACTTATGCATTCGTCAGATCCGGTAGAAAAGAAAGATGACCATTTTCGTAGAGGGTCTTGTGTGATCACGTGTCACAATGGTAACTTTCCAGAATCAGGTCTCTCGACCTGCAAGGAGGGATATCAGTGCAAGTCAAATGGATGTGGCGCAACCTGCCAGAAGATCAATGGTATGTATTGCTAAGTTTTAACAATATGTTAACATTATGTATTTGTCAACACATTTAAAACAGCACAGGACATAACTTGTAAAAGATCAGTGTTTTCCGACCTTTATTTGAATCCCAAATACCTTTCACAATAGTCAAGTAACCTATATCTCCCTTCACAATATCTAAACAAACTGCTACCTTCATTTATAATAGCAAAACAACCTGCGGCCATCTTTTATAACAACACAACAACCTGCGACCATCTTTTATAACAACACAACAACCTGCGACCATCTTTTATAACAACAAAACAACCTGCGACCATCTTTTATAACAACAAAACAACTTGCGACCATCTCCTATAATAACACAACAACCTGCGACCATCTTTTATAACAACAAAACAACCTGCGACCATCTTTTATAACAACACAACAACCTGCGACCATCTTTTATAACAACAAAACAACCTGCGACCATCTTTTATAACAACAAAACAACCTGCGACCATCTTTTATAACAACAAAACAACCTGTGATCATCTTTTATAGCCACAAAACAACCTGCGACCATCTTTTATAACAACAAAACAACCTGTGACCATCTTTTATAACAACAAAACAACCTAAGACCATCTTTTATAACAACAAAACAACCTACGTCCATCTTTTGTAATAAAACAACCTGTGACCATCTTTTATAATAACAAAACAACCTGTGACCATCTTTTGTAATAACAAAACAACCTGCGACCATCTTTTGTAATAACAAAACAACCTGCGACCATCTTTTATAATAACAAAACAACCTGTGACCATCTTTTATAATAACAAAACAATCTGCGACCATCTTTTATAATAACAAAACAACCCGTGACCATCTTTTAAAATAACAAAACAACCTGTGACCATCTTTTATAATAACAAAACAACCTGTGACCATCTTTTATAATAACAAAACAACCTGTGACCATCTATTATAATAATAAAACAATCTGCGATCATCTTTTATAATAACAAAACAACCTGCGACCATCTTTTATAATATTCAAATATCCTGTGACCCTCATTTTTGTAATCTACGTAAACTAATCAACGAGCTCCATTTATAACAGTAACATAACTCGAGACCACTTTTATCAACCACCATAAATCGTGCGACTCCTTTTTATGACGGGCCAAATTTTAATTTAAGTAAAAATGTTGATAACATTCGTAATAATATATTCATATCAAAATAATTGTAATTAGAAATAACCTTTTCGACTCTTCCTGAAATTACTCTATCACTCTCTTAGTGGGCTCGGGACGCAGGCTGGGAAGAACATCTTTTATTTCAATGCGTGACGTCTCACACTGAAATTTGGCCACTATGGAGCGCCATTTTACTACATCTGTTGCCTAGACAGGGCATGTTATCATACGTTCACCAGTTAATCTTTTGATGTTATCTTTCCACTTTTGATGTTATCAGCACACTTATTTGCCTCTGCCTCGTGATCATAGAAGTGAGATAAAGTGGGAAGTTAGTCTGATTCTAAAGGTAATATTCATCTAAAAAACGTCGACAGTCATATAAAGTAGCAAGCAAACCTTAAGGTAATATTCATTTAAAAGACGTCGACAGTCATATAAAGTAGCAAGCAAACCTAAAGGTAATATTCATTTAAAAGACGTCGACAGTCATATAAAGTAGCAAGCAAACCTAAAGGTAATATTCATTTAAAAGACGTCGACAGTCATATAAAGTAGTAAGCAAACCTAAAGGTAATATTCATCTAAAAGACGTCGACAGTCATATAAAGTAGCAAGCAAACCTAAAGGCAAATCACAGGCAAAAACTATAGATTGTATGGGCAAACGTTACAAATAAATACAAACTTATGCATTCGTTAGATCCAGTGGAAAAGAAAGATGGCCATCTTCGCAGAGGGTCTTGTGTGATCACGTGTCACAATGGTAACTTTCCAGAATCGGGTCTCTCGACCTGCAAGGAGGGATATCAGTGCAAGTCAAATGGATGTGGCGCTACCTGCCAGAAGATCAATGGTATATATTGCTAAGTTTTAAAAATATGTTAAAATTATGTATTTGTCAACACATTTAAAACAATCTAAAGTGATTGAATATAGTAAAGTGATTGAATGTAGTGTTTCCAACGGAATATAATTTTCGAAAAGTTGTGTACAGTTTTCTACCAAGGAGGAGGATAGGAACTGATAAGTACTTTTTGAAATTTTATTTAGCTGAGGTTTTATATTTAGATCGTAAAAGATCGCATGTGAGACATAAACGATCAAACGCGTGGGGGGAAACATCAGTCGGGCTAAACCCCCAACGTGTGTTTTTCTTAAGTTAAGCCCTTAACTTACGACTGACTCAGCAGGTCGGTAAGGGATACATGTTTTATGCTCAGAGAAATACAGAGAAGATGGAGATCAAAGTAGCAACGATAAATATATTAGGGATAACAAATAAAGAAGTCGAACTTATAAAAGAAATGACAAAAAGAAAAATTAAAATACTAAGATTAGCGGACACCAGAGTAAAAGGACAACAGATAAAGAAAACACACATGAACTACACGAAAATATTCTCAGGAGTCGACAACACAGAAAGAGCAACACGTGGAGTAGGTTTTATCATCGACCCAGAACACGCAAAGAACATTCTAGAAATAAAATACCATTCAGAAAGAATTATCACAATTAAACTACTAGAAGACGATCGAAAAACAAATTACATTCAAATCTATGCACCATGCAACAATAATGAAAGAGACAGCGAAGAATTCTACGACACACTGAGTGAAATCATTAACGATATAAACGAAAGCGACGACATGTTAGTGATGGGAGATTTTAATGGAAGGCTTGGGAAACGCAACAGTGAGAACAGTGATACCTTAGGACCTTTTGGCGATAAAACGGCTGAAATAAACGAAAATGGAAGCAGACTGCTGGATCTATGCAATCAAAATGATTTATTTATCACCAACACATTCTTCAAACACAGAGAGTCGCAAGTATACATCTGGTACAAATGGAATGACACAACATGCAGAAGCCAGATAGATTTTATACTAACAATAAAAGAGAACAAGAAAAGAGTAACCGACAGTAGAGCAATCCCAAATATTACAGATGACACGGATCACAAGATGGTTATGATCACATTAAAACAGCCAAAAATAAAGAGAATATACGAAAACAAACAAAGGAAGCGAACAGAACAGACAATAAAAATAAAACAATTAAAAGATCAAGAAACAAGGAAAACACTAGAAGAAAAACTAACAGAGGAATTCAAGAAACTCCCTAACGAAGTATGCACAGTAGAGGAAGAGTGGAAACAATTTAAGGAAACAGTAACCAACATCTCTAAAACAGTTTGTGGAACGAAGCTGAGAACAAGAGAAGGGAAAAAGAGCACCCCGTGGTGGAATGAAACAATCAGAGAAGCAATTAAAAAAAAGAAGATACTGTTTCAAAATTGGAGAGAGAACAAGAACCAAGAAAAATATGAAAAATATGCCTTAGTTCGAAAAAGAGTTAAAATGTTGATCAAAGAAGGTAAGCAAAAGAATTGGACAGAATTCGGACAAAACATGAGCAGGGACTTCAAGACAGCCACAAGAGATTTCTACAAAGCCGTAAAAGCCACAAGAGCGAGAAAAGAAAACCATGATCCTACTGAGCTGATAAATGACAAAAACGGGCAGCCAATATCAAATAACCAATGTATGCAACAGAGATGGAAAGACTATTTTGAAGACCTGTTAAACATACCAACTACCAATAAGACAACAAAAACCACGCTAGAACTCACAAATATTGAACCCAACATAATGGAAAAGGAAATCGAAGAGAAGTAATCAAATATCCACCAAGACATAAAGCACCGGGGATAGATAACATACCAATAGAAATAATAGCAGCAGCAGGAGAAACAGGAATGCAATGGCTGCACAGAATATTTAATTCAGCATGGCACCAACAACAAGCCCCAGAAGACTGGCAACAGGCAATCATCATACCAATATGGAAAAAGAAAGGTAGCAAAAGAGACTGCTATCAATATAGAGGTATATCTCTACTCAGCCTTGTAGGAAAGCTATACGCCAAAATCTTGGGAAAAAGGCTGAGACCAATAATAGAACTACAGTTAAGCGATTCTCAAATGGGGTTCTGAAAAAACAGAGACCGACGCACAATTCACATTAAAACAGCATGCAGAAAAAAATGACAGAACACAGTATGGTAGTAGTTAGTGAACTGCCCATAAATATGTGTCGGATTCTTTCTGGGAAAGAAAAAAACGGCGTTATGTGGACCATTTTACTAAAATATGAACTGATTATTAAAACATTTGGGCGTCATCAGGTTTTAGGGCCTCTCTTTTTTTCATGAAAGTAAGTAAAGTAAAGTAAAGTAATGTTAAGTACCCCCGCCACGCCAAGTGGCGTACAGGGAAATATGGTGTTAGTGACCCTATATTTTACAGACCTTCAGCCGATGATTTTTGGGGTAATGTGGTCGGCATTACGCCCGTGCTGCTTTACTTTCCCAGAAAAATCCGGTACCCATTTAAGGCTGGGTGAACCCGGAAGCCGTCGGTTGGAATCGAACCCTACCCCTTGTCCGTTGTAGTCCTGTTCACCAACCACTGAGCTATCGCGGCTCCTTTTTTTCATGAAAGTAATAATTTTTCATCGAAGTTGAAAGTATGAATATCCTTCTTTGTTGCTGAAGGGTGGGTGGGGGAATTGATCACGTAACTGAGCGAATGTAATTATGGTGATTTAATAATCAATCACTTAATTAATGACTCAATCAATCAATTAATGACATAAGTTCTTAACTCTAAGAATCAAAAGTATTGCTTGAATCAAATGATTATTAAAAGTGCAAAGATTATAATAGGACATCAAATTTGATTATGATTGATCAAGAAAGTGATATGCATAATTACCATTAGAGGCATTTTGTTATTTATAATATGATTGAAATAGTAGATAGTAATTTATCGTTATAAAGACATTTGTTGTGTTAGTAATTGTTGTGGCTAGAATCTTTGATTATGACAAATCCGTACATAGTTCTGATTGAGGTAATTTATTGTGAACAAAAATTGTGTGCTTTGATGTTTTCTTCTCCTTTCCTTCCTCATTTGCCTTTTAGCGTCGATGGGATATATGCGGTCTTTTGCTCTTCTATTGGCTTCAGCTGCTCTTATGTTTCCTAGTGGTTCTAATATTCTGTCAAATCATCTTTTTCGTGGTCGGCCCTTGGGTCTGGTGTTCTCGCAACGTTTATTTAAGGCTCATTGTGTTATGTCTTGATCTTTCTGCATGTCACGTGGCCGAACCATTGTATCTGTTGTTTTTTTAAAATATATTTTATGGCGAGGATTATTCCTAGCTTTTCTCTCAGCTCTTTCATTTATGATCTTATCTCTCAGGCTGTTTCCTGTCATTCGTCTAACACACTTTACCCCAGCAGAGGTTATTTTGCTTGTTGTTCTTGCACCTGGGGTCAGGATGTTTGGTGATTGCAATAAAACTAATAAAGACTTTTTAAAATAAGGATTATCTGGTAAAGAAAAACAACTGTTAGAATTAAAGAAACAAAAACAGTAAGAAAATCCTTGCGGAAGGTTCATAATAGTGTGGCAGACGTTCAATCTAAGGAAAGCAAAACTTGACCCAAGCTCAGGTATGAAGTTAGTCTGGGATGATTGCTTTTCAATGAGAGTCAACTGTGACTACTAACAACTGTTGCCTGACAGGATGGTCCAAGAAAAAAAATGTGTGGGAAAAGTTTCCGAACAAATTCATGCAGAAGACTGATGAACTGGATCACGAGGTGAAAACGCAGTGCAATACAATCCACTAATGAGTGCATGAAGATGACAATATATATATATATATATATATATATATATATATAGCGGTAATAGTGGATTGGATATGATTTTCTTGTTTGCATCTGGTGTGATTTTAATAATATTTAGTTGTAGTAAGTCAGTACGTCAGTTATAGATGACTATGGATTTTACAGCGCCCCTAGAAAAAGTTATTATTTTTTTAAAACAATATTTATGTCTGACCTTTTTCATTGGCTTATTCCTCTGTTCGTTTAATTAGATGAACCAATCATTGGATTGTGTGCTGAACTGTGCGAGAATGGATGCCAAGATGGCTATGCTTGTCTTTCTAACGGCTGTGGTCATTCGTGCCAGTAAGTAATGACGCGTAATTTAAAATAAAATGTCCTGGTCACTAAAGAGTTCTTGGCAATGAGAGAGCTGGGAAACTTCCATCTAGGTGGATACAATTTCTGGGTGCTTTAAAGCTTGGCAACAAAAATAGATTAAAGTCTCTCTATGATCTTTCAAATAATTGTGTCAAAGTGATGGTGCTGGTGCACAATATGAAACTTCTAGAATCGGATTCAGCCTGGATGTCAATAAGATTGCTCGCTAGAAAAGATAGATCCAGAGTGTTCATAATCAGCAAGATGTAGAAATCATCAGTATGCTGGGGCTGCAGCGTCTCTTTGAAACGACCAAAGTACATGAATCTGCTGTTGGCAAAGTGAGGTTAATTTGTAAAATCAAGTTTGGAAAATCTCTCATTGGTACGATTTGAATATATCACATTGAACCCTTTTAGTAATTAGTGTGATGTGTAAAGGCAGTCTTATGACAAAAGACCCGAAATTATTCTCATATTATTTTAGCTTCATAAACCTTTTATTTTTTCTTTAAAATTAATATACATTTCAGTGATTTCCCGGTTTGTGGTGCAGCTAAACATGACGAGCTTATTCACATATCTCATCATTTGTCGAAGTCTATAGTTTATATTGCTTTTGATTGTCCCGCTGATGAAAATAGTCATTGCTGTTGGTGTAGTGGTTAACTTGGTCATAAAGTGAACGTTGGTTCAGTCCCAGTAGGGCACTCTAGACGACACAGCCAAATTGAGAATGGGTGCCTTTCTGACTGGAGAAAATAGTTGCCCGTGGGCTCCGGTCACCATGAACAGATACGCGCATTTCCATCCACACTCGGAGGTTATAGATATAACAAAGAGACATGGCTAAATGCGGCAGTCTTCGCCTATGACGTCTTCGAAGGGTTCCACAGAAGAGAGGAGACATGTACTGCTGCTAAAGAGCTGGAGGATGCATACAACAGAGTACCATTTTAATACCTCATGCACATGCTCCTCAAACTGGCGGTGCACCCCTTCCTCATTAGATTGATGGCTGCTGCACTGTTTCAGAGGAAGGTGATACTCAGATGTCGCATTTGTTAGTCATCCAAGCCAATATCCATTTGTCCAGGGCTGCCACAAGGCTCCCCATTATCACCAGTTATATTTAACGTTTACACAATAACGGGAGTGGAAGAACTATGACTTTTGCTGATGACGTTCTGGTATATCGACAGAGAAGAGACAGATGGGAAATTGCCTGCACACTGCAAAACGAACACGATCGCATCTCTTCCTGGTGTGGGGGATCAGGTGTATTGATTAATCCTATTAAAGCATCAGCTGTATGGTTCTGTCTCAACAATCATCGTTAACACGGAAACACCGGTGGTCCGAATAGGAGCTGATGAGGTGACCAGAGACAGGGTGATGACGTACCTCGAAGTTAAGTTTGATAGTAGCCTGTGTTTTCGGGACCATGTCGACCATGTGATAACAAAATCCCGCAAAGGATTAGCCGCCTTGAAGGCCAAGGCAGCTGCCCACATCTAGCAGAGGCTACTTACCCTTCTGTTCCAGGGACTAGTCTTCGCACCAATCGAGTATGCCCTGGCAATTCTTACTGTCAGTACGACGCAAATTGACAGGCTGGAGAAAATACAGAATGAAGCTATGCACACTATCTTGGGGTGTACGAGGGACAAGCCCTGTGTAGAAATGAGGTATCTTCTTGACTTTCCAACCATGGATAACTGAATCAAGATCTGGAGGGCACGAGCATACCTGAAGATAAGGGCAGATAAAGAACATCTATTGCACCATGAGGTCAACACAGGGAAAGATGTCAGGCTACACGGAAGCAAATCATGGGTGGACCGAGCAGAAGATGTCATCAAACAGGTCTGTGGGCTTACCGAAATCAATGCTGGCGAGGAGTGGATACTGGTGCCTACGTAATTCAGGGGGACATTCTCGTGTATTGTCACACTCGACAGGAAATGTAGGGAACAGAACTCAGTCGTGGTTAATGCGGAGGTCAACGGTCTCATCTGAGATAATACCGATAAGTAAGATGCAGTCATCTATACAGACGGATTTGAAATATGACACCAAAATGAGTGGACGGACATTTATAGCACGCTCGCCAGGCGACAAAGACGACAGTTGTGCATACTATATGACCACGAGTAGCATGACGATGGAGGTCATGGCTGTGTCCAGGGCATTCATCTAGTTAGAGTCACAAGACTACACCCATGTCTGTATACTGAGTGATTCGATGAGCATGACAAGAATAGTGCAGGTGAGCTCTGTAGGCAGGCAAGGCAACGGAAATGAAAGAGCGGACAGGTTTGTTAGCTGTGCTGTCGTTGAAGACGGTCAACAAATAGATCGGGCGAACATCAATAATGCCCTCCGAGATATGGGAAGGGCACAGGACTTTGACAACCATGAGTCCACGTCACTCCTTGGGATGAAAGCGATGGCTTTTAAGATATGCACAGCCAGAAACGAGAAACTTAGTGGTCGTGTAAGAATACTTATAAACCAACGCAGAACTGGAGTCGTTAGTAGCTGGACACTGCGAAACTTGCTGAGGAGGGGATATGATCACTTATTACATGTTCGTATTACAAAGATGATCATCTAAAAAAAAACTCAATAACTCAATTATATTACTGAGAAATAAATACATTACTACAGAATCTAGATGTGCATGTTTCAATGAAATATTAATCTCAACGAGTCATTAATGTCATGCTTAAAAGCAAATTCTAGAATAATCAATAAGACACCAATCTCCGATTAAATGTTGCATGTATAATGGAAATGAGCTTAATGAACAAAACTATACATTAAGAGCTAAGAATATAGCTAGAACGTCACTCTCTAAGTAGAATATGTAAATCATCATCAACACATTGTACGTTTTGGTCAGGTGACTAAACGGACCTGCTAACATAATCCACACAGCTATCATCACACTCTACGAGAACTAGACAGAGAAGGCGGGCGTAATACCGACCTAATACCCCAAAAATCACGCGTCGAAGGTCTGTAAAAATTATTGTCACTAACACCATATTCCCTATACGCCACGTGGCGTGACACGAATTTACTTTTTTTTTCTTACGTTACAAAATTATGAGTCTAGATTAAAAACCATGTGTTCTTTTGTTCTATTTTCCACATGAATGTGCTTTCATAGAAGAGGAATGCTAAAACTAGGGCATTTTAGAAGAGGCCATTACAGAAGGAGAGATTACTACTATTAGGAGGAAAGAATCATATTTTAGCCATGAAATGGGAACACATAAAAACCACCGGCATATTCAAGTGAAGAAGAGACTGAGAATTAAACAATATAACTGCTAAATGTAAAAAAAAAAGCACAGTAGAAAGTCAACAGTAGAATTGATAAAGAACTGAAAAGACAGAAAATTGTAGAAATACATGATCATCTATTCTGTGAAGAGAAATAATTATCTACGTTGTGGAGATACATGTTCATCTACGTTGTGGAGAGATAGGACCATCTACGTTGTGGAGAGATAGGACCATCTACGTTGTGGAGAGATAGGACCATCTACGTTGTGGAGAGATAGGACCATCTACGTTGTGGAGAGATAGGACCATCTACGTTGTGGAGATGCATGAAGGTCTACGTTGTGGAGAGATAGGACCATCTACGTTGTGGAGATACATGAAGGTCTACGTTGTGGAGATACATGAAGGTCTACGTTGTGGAGATGCATGAAGGTCTACGTTGTGGAGATGAATGAAGGTCTACGTTGTGGAGATGCATGAAGGTCTACGTTGTGGAGATACATGAAGGTCTACGTTGTGGAGATACATGATTATCTACGTTGTGGAGATACATGATTATCTACGTTGTGGAGATACATGATTATCTACGTTGTGGAGATACATCATGATCTACGTTGTGAAGAGACATGATTATCTACGTTGTGAAGAGACATGATTATCTACGGTGTGGAGAGACATGATTATCTACGTTGTGGAGATACATGATTATCTACGTTGTGGAGATACATGATTATCTACGTTGTGGAGATACATGATTATCTACGTTGTGGAGATGCATCATGATCTACGTTGTGAAGAGACATGATTATCTACGTTGTGGAGATACATGATTATCTACGTTGTGGAGATACATGATTATCTACGTTGTGGAGATACATCATGATCTACGTTGTGAAGAGACATGATTATCTACGTTGTGGAGATACATGATTATCTACGTTGTGGAGATATATGATGATCTACGTTGCGAAGAGACATGATTATCTACGTTGTGGAGATACATGATTATCTACGTTGTGGAGATATATGATGATCTACGTTGTGGAGATACATGATGATCTACGTTGTGAAGAGACATGATTATTTAAGTTGTGGAGATATATGATTATCTACGTTGTGGAGAGACATGATTATCTACGTTGTGGAGAGACATGATGATCTACGTTGTGAAGAGACATGATTATCTACGGTGTGGAGATACATGATTATCTACGGTGTGGAGATATATGATTATCTACGTTGTGGAGAGACATGATTATCTACGTTGTGGAGAGACATGATGATCTACGTTGTGAAGGGACCTGATGATCTACGTTGTGTAGAGACATGATGATCTACGTTGTGTAGCGACATGATGATCTACGTTGTGTAGCGACATGATGATCTACGTTGTTGAGATATGATGATCTACGTTGTGTAGAGAGATGATGATCTACGTTGTGAAGAGACATGTTGATCTACGTTGTTGAGAGACATGATGATCTACGTTGTGTAGAGAGATGATGATCTACGTTGTTGAGAGACATGATGATCTACGTTGTGTAGAGAAATGATGATCTACGTTGTGGAGAGACATGATGATCTACGTTGTGTAGAGACATGATGATCTACGTTGTGTAGAGACATGATGATCTACGTTGTGTAGAGACATGATGATCTACGTTGTGTAGAGAGATGATGATCTACGTTGTGGAGAGACATGATGATCTACGTTTTCGAGAGACATGATGATCTACGTTGTGTAGTGACATGATGATCTACGTTTTCGAGAGACATGATGATCTACGTTGTGTAGAGACATGATGATCTACGTTGTGTAGAAACGTGATGATCTACGTTGTCTAGAGAGATGATGATCTACGTTGCGTAGAGAGATGATGATCTACGTTGTGAAGAGACATGATGATCTACGTTGTGAAGAGAGATGATGATCTACGTTGTGTAGAGTGATGATGATCTACGATGTGTACAGACATCATTATCTACGTTGTGTAGAGAGATGATGATCTACGTTGTGTAGAGACATGATGATCTACGTTGTGTAGCGACATGATGATCTATGTTGTTGAGACATGATGATCTACGCTGTGTAGAGAGATGATGATCTACGTTGTGTAGAGACATGATGATCTACGTTGTGTAGAGACATGATGATCTACGTTGTGTAGTGAGATGATGATCTACGTTGTGTAGAGAGATGATGATCTACGTTGTGTAGAGAGATGATGATCTACGTTGTGTAGAGAGATGATGATCTACGTTGTGTAGAGACATGATGATCTACGTTGTGAAGAGACATGATGATCTACGTTGTGAAGAGATATGATGATCTACGTTGTGTAGAGAGATGATGATCTACGTTGTGTAGAGACATGATGATCTACGTTGTGAAGAGACATGATAATCTACTCTAGCAAGCACCACAATTATTGAAAATTGGTCTTCCTGTGATACTTTATTAATCAATGAATTTATTACTTCCAACAGACGCACAGTTTTTATATTCCCGCTGGAAGCAGTGTGAGTTGTACTCGTGGTTAGAAAAAAATACCCCCGCAGTCAATCCAGCCGCTGGAAGAAGTTGGCACCAGTGCATTACTCTGGGAAGGCGAGGAATGCCGCCTCGCATCGTGAGTTTCGATGCTTGAAGTGCCACTATCCAGAAGTCTCTGAACATATCTGGATAGGCGGCCGAGCACATGTGGGTGAAAACTCGCGTGCTAAGACGACCGATTCAAGTCTCGCACTTTACCTTTATCTTTACACATTTTTGATGATATTAAATAATTTAATCTCCTCCACAGGAAAGTGACAGAATAACTGCACACGTCGTGATCTTCACCAAACAATGAGTAAGGGATGACTTCAGCCAGTACATGTTGACTGTAATCCGAGTGGTTATTATTAAATAACATAGTGATAAACAGTTACGATTAAAATGAAATAATAAAAATATACAAACTGTTTTCTTTACAGTCGTTTTATAACATTGCCTTTTCTATTTAGATCTCTGAAATATGTGCCATTTTGGCACGCAAGGTTTCTGTTTTTGAGATTGTGGTTCTGCCATATGTGCCGTCTTTAGCTCAAAAGGACAATAGATAGATAGATTTGCTATTTAGACGCAAACAATTATTGTGAAGTTTAATTATGTGATTCATTTAAGTTGTTCTTCATCTGGAGCGGACTGATTTACGTCCACCTTTCGGTCTGACCGTTAGATATCACTTCAGGGTAGCATTCTTCAGGATCAGAGTTATCTACCCTGTTTGATTTTCCGTTATTTTGTTATACCTGGTAAACCTGCTTACGGTATTATCCCAATGCTGGAGCAGCATCAAGAGTTGTGATATAAATAAAATACCAAAACCAAATGTTGTGATATAAAAAAAAATACCAAAACCAAATGTTGTGATATAAATAAAATATAAATACCAAATGTTGTCATGTAAATAAAATATAAATACCAAATGTTGTGATATAAATAAAATATAAATACCAAATGTTGTGATATAAATAAAATATAAATACCAAATGTTGTGATATAGATAAAATACCAATACCAAATGTTGTGATATAGATAAAATACCAATACCAAATGTTGTGATATAAATAAAATATAAATACCAAATGTTGTGATATAGATAAAATACCAATACCAAATGTTGGGATATAAATAAAATGCCACAACAAAGATTGTAATATAATTAACAGTACACCATAAAGAGTTGTAATATAAGGACAATGCTATCATTGAAACAAGAATTTTATTAAGAATACATTTTCACCAAAAATAGTTGCAATATAAATACAGTGGTCATTAAAATAAGTCTTCTTATACGCCCACTAAGTTTCTCGTTTCTTGCTGTGGGCACCTTAACTCAAATCGCTTTCATCCGAAGGAGAGAATTGGACTCATGTCTGTCGAAGTTTTGTGCTCTTCCCACATCTCAGATGGCATTGATGATGTCCGCCTGATCCATTGATTGACCGTCTTCAATGACAGCGCAGCTAACCATCCTGTCCGCTCTTTCATTTCCCGGTACTCCAGCGTGTCCTGGGACATAGACAAAGGTGACCTTACGTATTTTTGACTTCTGCAATGGCTTTACCCTTTGCATGCTTACAAAGCCGGCCTCAACTTTTTTTTTTAAATCATGGTTATCGAATCGCTCAGTATACAGGCGTGGGTGTAGTCTTGTGTCTCTAACCAGATGAAAGCCCTGGTCACTGCCATCACCGCCATCGTCATGCCACTCGTGGTCATAACGTATGCACAACTCTCTTCCTTGACTATTCTGCCTGCCGAGCGTGCTGTAAATTAGTGGGGTATTTTTTTTTATAGCTCAGTACTGTTAGTGATAGTACCGTACTGTTTGAAAGCTAAATTGCAAGATGGTGTTTGTTTACTCTCATTAAGCATCTATTTACCGTAGACAACTGGGAGTTTAGGTATATATATATATATATATATATATATATATATATATATATATATATATATATATATATATATATATTGCCCCTGTAATTGTGATAGAAAGAAGTCTACATTTGGCCAAAGACATTTGGGTAAACGAGTGAAACACGTGACAGTGTTACTTAAAGAGATGAGTGTGGTAAATAGCAATGGTAACAAAATGTCATAAGGAAAAATGGAATACGGTGTTAGTTCTTCTATTTTTATATGAACATCGGCTCATGTATGGGTGTCACGATCAGTATGGCGCAAAGTCGTCTCACTTTCTTAGAGAAAATATAATAAAATGTTTTGAGAGGTTGCGAAACCTTGAAGCACTGTCACTCTTCGTCCTGTCGGGTTTGTCTACTTTGTGGCGAGGTATGATCCATTATTAATCATCATTATTTGGCGATGCAATGAGAAGAGAACAGTTGTAATATGTTGTGACAACTGGGAAAATTGAGTGTCCAAGAGATAAGTGGAAGCAAAGAGAAAAGATACCAGACAGATTAAGAGAATGGCTTGCAGAAGATCAACAACAGAAATAATAAATTTACGATTGAAATAAAACAATAAAAATATACTGTTGTCTTTGCACTCTTTTTATAACATTGCATTTGCTATTTAGCTGCCAACAGTTAAAATGGAGTTTAATGAGTGGGGATCGAAAGTTGTGGAAAGACATGATCACCGACGCCAGCAGGCATGGTACCTAATAATGATGATGATAGTGATCCATTAAGGCTCACACTAAGTCTTCTAGTTTATATTAGACCGCATTTGCCACCCAAAAATAAAAGTGACAACTTTTTGTGTTGGTGTCCGCGTGGCCAGCTGCTTTACACAATTGTTTTAACAGTTGTTACTTCGCTACAGGTGAGAGTTTGTTCCAGACTAGCCATTTACAAAACGAGTGCTCTAACCAGCTCGCCACATCGGCTAAGATGCCTCGTGTTAGCTATTAAAGGAACAAAGTTCATTGCTTGTCGTCCACACAAATTACTAATGCGAAAATCTTAGATAAAGTCCAGCAAGCAATATCTGTATCTCAGTTAAATCATGTTTGACTGACATTTTAAAAATCCTTATCTTTACGTATTGAAAAAAAAAAAATCGTTGTAAACAGCTGGTTTGTCGTATTGTTAACTGGAAGGTTAGTGTAGTGAGAGTTTCCGGTCAGGCATGGGAAACACCATAAGGATCACGATTACGAAATGTGCAGGGTTTTTAAAGAGTCAAGAAAACAGCTGTGGAAAACAGCAGTCTGGTGACAAAACTGGTTATACATAGACTGAAACAGTTGACTCAGAGATGAGAGAAATAACCTGTACCATGTTGGTAAAAGATACATAACAGTTCTCCCTTCCTTTATTCGTTCCTTTCTTCTCTTCTTTGGAATCCTTTTCCACTATAGCATTTCATCCTAATTCCTTCCTTCTTTCTGCTGTGACGTTTTAGAATGTTCCATCTTGTTCAACGTCTCAGTGTTTTGTTTATATTTGTGTGGACCGTGGCTAATCAGGTAGCCAATAATATTTCCTTATATATTCACCTGATGAGGTGATCTCTACCTTTCTTCTTCGTTTATTCCCCAGGTAGAAAACAAGCGCCTCCCCCTTATTAGTGACGTCGCAGTGAACTTATACATGGTCAAGATATTATTATAATAATTAATATAATCTAAAAATATTATAGTCCTTTGTTTGTTTCGGTTACTCAAGTTACTGGCTTTGGAGATCTATAATTGGAAAGTATGAAAACAAGATAACAAGTAAACTTCTACGAGTCGCATAATCATCATTTACCCTGCCGGTTGGCGTAGGAGATCATGTCCCTCCACAATCTTCTATCTACAGTGCATCGTATCAGTTCTGTTGTTGACTGTTTTCCATGCCATGACACCAAGCTATCCAGTATTTTCTCTCTTTGTCGTCCGCGGTATCAGTTCTGTTGTTGACTGTTTTCCATGCCATGACACCAAGCTATCCAGTATTTTCTCTCTTTGTCGTCCGCGACGCATAGAAATTAGTAGAATGTCTGTGGACTGTTCTATGCACAAACAGTGTTAGACCTCCCCCCCCCTTCCATATTGCAGTGAGATTCGATGTCTAGCTTCTTAGGATGACGACGAAAAAAAACAGGAGTGTGCACACTGCGCACGTTAAAGAACTATTGAAAAATGAAAATCAGAAAGAGTATACTAAAAATATCCCCTGCCGAGACAAAATTGATAGGAAAAGTCTAGCCAGAGACGTTAAAACTTTCGACAATAGAAAGAAGTACTTCAGAAGTCGGAAAATAACTGCCTATGTGTGAGGGACACCTGACCACACGATTGCCAGTTTGAACAATGTGAACAATGTGATATTCATGTAAAATCCAATCCCTCAGGACTTCGCAAGAGTTAAAACTCGGATGTAAGCATAGAACAACAATAAGAGAATAAAGTGAAGAATAATGTATCTCAGCAAGGTAGCAATATGTGCCGCCAGTAGGTATTCCGTCTAGATAAATCAATCGTTTCAGCAAAACTGTTAAAATGTAATAAAAATAGAGTATGACATTTTTACGGACAGGCTCATACACCACATTCTCCTCTATAGAACATCACATACCGTTGCGCCCCCTTTACTTTTTCGCGGCTTCCTCGCCATTTCCGTGTTGGCCAAGAAAGTAGCGACTTCAAGCGTCTTGGATGAAATCTCATTTCAAACTTCTTTAGCGAACTCTGCCAGCAATGCTTATAATCCCTGTTTATTGTTTGCTATTGTCACGTTCTGAAAGAGGTGACTGCGTCCTAAGCAAAAAGAGAGCTAATTTCCAATATTAGGAAGGAACAATTATAATTTTTTTTTACCATATAATAAGAAGAGAACGGCGGAAATATATTGTAACAACTGGGAAAATTGAGGGACGAAGAGAAAAGATATCAAACAGCATAAGAGAATGGCTTGGCATAAAGTCAACAACAGAAATTATAAATAACTGTCGAGATCAAAAGTTGTGGAGAGACATGATCACCTAGTCAAGCAGGCCCGGTGCTAGATGATAATGATTGTCATGTTGTCTGATTCTCAATATATATGCTGCCGAGAAGGTATCATTTTCATACACTTTATCTACATACACAATTAAACATGTCTTTTTTTAAGCCGGAATGATTTACGTTAATTTGTATGACTTTAACAGTCTCTACATACAAGTTACAAACTCAATAAGTTATATTTATGTAATGCAAGTTCTCATGTTATTGTTACTGATAACAACACAAATGTAACAACACCAGAGCTGTGGATGTTTGGTATAACACGATTCTCTCTTTATATACGTTGAGATGATAGAGTTCCGGTTAACGTTTATCAAAAGAAAACATTTCTTAACCATAAAATAAAGTACAACATGGACATTAGGAAAGGAAACAGAACAGAGAATGGAAGCCTTTGAAATGTGGATTTATAGAAGAATAGGTAGAATTGGATGGAAAGAAAAGAAAACAAACTATGAAGTCTTAAAAAAAAACTACAAATGAAAAGAGAACAACTAAATACAATTCAAACAAGACAAATGCAATTTTTGGGCCATGTTAAAAGACACAACAGCCTACTAAAAGTAATCTTGGAGGGGAAAATACAAGGTAAACAAGGGAGAGGCAGACCAAGACTAGCTTGGACGAGTAAAATCAAAAGATAGACAAGTCAGCCTATGACAACCTGAACCATCAAAGCAAGAGACAAAGCAGAATGGCGCTCCAAGGTAGCCAATCTTCGCTGCAGAGATGGCACTCGATGATGATGATGATGAAAATCAAGTGCATACCATTAATTAATGTATCGATAAAAGTCTCCGATTCTGTCTTTTCTGGTCACTCCATCGACCTTTCTCAAACTTTCTCATTTCTACAATGACTAACCTTCATTTCTAACTCATTGTAAGTGATTATGTCTGGCACTGGTAACACAGAGTTTACATTAATTAAACAACACTTTAGTGAAAGAGGATAGATTGTTTGTATCGTGCACAAATATGAAAGTAAAAAAAGAAGTAAAGTTCTCCCGTCACGCCAAGTGGCGTATAGGGAATATGGTGTTAGTGACCATAAATTTTACAGACCTTCGGCACATGATTCTTGGGGTAATGTGTTCTGTATTACGCCCGTGCCGTTTTACTTTCCCAGAAAAAAAATCTGGTGCCCATTTTAAGGCTGGGTTAACCCGGAAGCCGTCGGTTGGGATCGAACCCTACCCCTTGTCCTTTGTAGTCCAGTTCACTAACCACTGAGCTATCGCGGCTCCCACAAATCTAAAAGGTGTTATATTATTTTTGATTCACGAGGTGTAATAAGGTTTCAATCAATATGCAAAACCTTATAACCTTAGGAGACACATTCCACAAAGACCCCCACTTCCATTCCAGTTGTGACAAGACAAGACTTGACATTCTGACATTCCACAAAGACCCCCACTTCCATTCCAGTTGTGACAAGACAAGACTTGACAATCTGACATTCCACAAAGACCCCCACTTCCATTCCAGTTGTGACAAGACTAGACTTGACAATCTGACATTCCACAAAGACCCCCACTTCCATTCCAGTTGTGACAAGACAAGACTTGACAATCTGACATTCCACAAAGACCCCCACTTCCATTCCAGTTGTGACAAGACAAGACTTGACAATCTGACATTCCACAAAGATCCCCACTTCCATTCCAGTTGTGACAAGACAAGACTTGACAATCTGACATTCCATAAAGACCCCCACTTCCATTCCAGTTGTGACAAGACAAGACTTGACAATCTGACATTCCACAAAGACCCCCACTTCCATTCCAGTTGTGACAAGACAAGACTTGACAATCTGACATTCCACAAAGACCCCCACTTCCATTCCAGTTGTGACAAGACAAGACTTGACATTCTGACATTCCACAAAGACCCCCACTTCCATTCCAGTTGTGACAAGACAAGACTTGACAATCTGACATTCCACAAAGACCCCCACTTCCATTCCAGTTGTGACAAGACAAGACTTGACAATCTGACATTCCATAAAGACCCCCACTTCCATTCCAGTTGTGACAAGACAAGACTTGACAATCTGACATTCCACAAAGACCCCCACTTCCATTCCAGTTGTGACAAGACAAGACTTGACAATCTGACATTCCACAAAGACCCCCACTTCCATTCCAGTTGTGACAAGACTTGACATTCTGACATTCCACAAAGACCCCCACTTCCATTCCAGTTGTGACAAGACAAGACTTGACAATCTGACATTCCACAAAGACCCCCACTTCCATTCCAGTTGTGACAAGACAAGACTTGACATTCTGACATTCCACTTCATCAGAAAAACAGTATCTCTAGCTGACAGTACATAATGAACATGATAACCCACACAACTTTGGGCCTTGGTAGCCTAGTTGTGAAAACCACCGGACTGGACTACCGACGTTCGGACAACCTGTGTTCGATTCCTGCTGGGAGCAATGTGAGTTGTACTCGTGGTCTGGAAAAAAAATTAAAAACCCCACGGTCGACTCAGCCGTTGACAGAAATGGGTACCAGTGTATTACTCTGGGAAGGTGAGGAATGCCGCCTCGCATCGTGAGTTTCGATGCTTGAAACGATACTATCCAGAAATCTCCGAACATTTCTGGATAGCGGGCGATCACATATGGGTGGAAACTCGCGTGCTAAGACGCCGGTTCAAGTCTCGTACTTTACCTTTAACCCACAAAGTGAAATGAAAAAACTGAGCTGGTAGTCGTGAATGCACCCATATATTTGACATGACACGGTCATAAAGTGCTGAAGTGCAAAAAGCTCTCAGACACAACCGGAAGTGTATTAGATGGAGCTAGATTAATCGTCCATTACCTTTATTTTATTGAGGGCTCTCAGTGTTGTACCCAGTAGCATGTAGTAGCATGTCCAGTTGAAGAATTTTTCTTTTGTTTTACGCTATCTGACAAAATTGCCATGTAATCTGTAAGGGCTTCTGGATATCTGGAGCCCATTGTCTACGCGATTTCTATGCCCAGCAGAGGAATTCTGTAGTTTTATGTAGGTCTACATCTTTGCATCGCTCTGTGGCTAGCGTAGATTTTGTTAGTGGTGAACTCTGTCCGCAGACCAATATCGTTATGAAAAGCGCTTGAGGTCTGTTTTATGAACGTTATAGAACTGAATGTGGACATAACGTCTTCAGCTACCTTCTCTTGGATGAAGGGGTGACAACTTCTTTCTGGCTTATTGTCAGTGAATACTTCTGCAGAATTCCTGCCATACTCGCAGCACATGATAAATAAAGAAGACGAAAACATGAATTACGTGCACAGTAATAAAAGCCAGCAACAATCAAGTTAGTGTGACAATCATTTTATTATAATCTAATGTGATACTAATATAACTGTCACGTGATGTGAACGATTCGTAATAATTGGATATTTGATGCATATCTGCCATTGTCTCGCACGTTTCTATGGAGATTACGTAGACACTGCTCTGTGGAATAGAGTTAACAAAAATGGTTAACATTCAGTGAAAAGCAATATAACAAGATCTATTATAATTGCATACAACCTCCATCAGAAAGGTTCTTATATTATAGTGGTATTACCTCCCCTCATACTTCTTCGGATGATGGAAATGGGAGTTGAGATGGGCACAGCCAGAAATGAGAAACTTAGTGGCCGTGTAAGAAGACTTATCAACCAACATCGAACTGGAGTCGTCAGTCGCTGGACACTGAGGGAATTGCTGAGGAAGGGATCTGAGCACCTATGGACGTGTTCGGAGTGCAATGATGATGACCCGCAAATAACTCAATAACTCAATACCTCCCCCAACCCCGCCAAAAAAAGGAACTACGTGAACTCGTGAAAGAGGGGGGTACTACCTATTTTTTTTAAAAAAAAAGAGAAAAACAAAAGATTAAGAATAATAAAAGATTTCCTGCGATGTAAAAATTTATGAGGTCATGAAACCGGAACAGAGAAAGTCAAGCAGAATTTAAAACTGGGGTTATAGATAGGAACATAGAAAAGCTCCGTCACGCCAAGTGGCGTGTAGGGAATATGGTGTTAGAGACCATAATTTTTATAGGCCTTCGGCACATGAATTGTTTTGGTAATCTGGTAGGTATTGCACTTGTGCCGCTTTACTTTCCCAGAAAAAAATGTCGGTACCCATTTAAGGCTGGGTGAACACGGAAGCCGTCGATCAGGATCGAACCCGACCTCATGTTCTTTGTAGTCCAGAAGATGGGGCTATAGACGGTGAAGAAAAATCCGAAAAATCTAATGATACTAAATTTACATACAATTTATTATATTTGCACCTGATCTGGATTGCCTACTTTGTAAAATCTGGTCTCTAGAGAATACTATTCTTTATAGTTCAAAGAAAGGGTTTGGCAAGACGATTACAATATTTTTTAAGAGTAGCTCACGAAAAGTGACGAGCAAGTGAATCCAATTGTAAAACGAGAGTAACGCAAAGTTGACACCACATTGGGTGATCCATTCTTAGAGACTTGTTGTATGGAACGGCAGAGAGGACTAAAATAAGGGGGGCGATGAGAATTTGTGATAAGCAGAACTGGCTACAAGATAACGAACACATAAAGCAAGAAATGAAGAAAACAAGATATCACCAATTCACATTTCAAGGGCATGTACGTCCAGATACACACACACATACATTCTCTCGCTTTCTCTCTCTCTCTCTCTCTCTCTCTCTCTCTCTCTCTCTCTCATATACACTTATACACACTTGAAAAACCACACCCAGTCAGCAACACAACGATTCTTATATTTGTTGCCATTCTTAAGTGTGCTGGCAAAGTGATGTGCGCACTTGTTTGTTCTCAAATAAACTCAACAAAATGACAACAAATCTTCTATTGATGCTTTAAGGATAAAAAACGACCTAACAAATCAACGTTTCAACTATATCATGTTAGATCTAAAATATCTTATTTTATTCCCTTTTGTAGCTATTATTCTTTATTCCATCCAAACCAGGTTTACCTCGGCTTCACATGCTTTCTTGTCTATTTCCACTGCTGATCCGATGGACAACTCCGAGCTTTTTTGTCTGGCGGACACAGTTTCTGGCCTTGCCAACCCTCTTTTTTCTCTTCCCATACCTCCTCCTTTCCCTATTCTTCCTCTTTTACTTCTTCAGTTCTACTTTCAGCAGACAACCACTTCTCTTAATCGTCCGCCATTAAAGTAAATGCGATGGCGCAGACCAGACAGAGTGTGTCATTAGTTTATGGCTAGTCGTGATAGACCAGACAGAGTGTGTCATTAGTTTATGACTAGTCGTGATAGACCAGACAGAGTGTGTCATTAGTTTATGGCTAGTCGTGATAGACCAGACAGAGTGTGTCATTAGTTTATGGCTAGTCGTGATAGACCAGACAGAGTGTGTCATTAGTTTATGGCTAGTCGTGATAGACCAGACAGAGTGTGTCATTAGTTTATGGCTAGTCGTGATATCTGCGCATTTCGGCCCGAAAAATCCGCGTTCAGAAAACTCTCTAATAACGAATATCCTATTTTATTTCTTTCTTCAAAACCAGTGCAGCCTGGCAATATGCCAAGCCCTGCAGCCTGGTGTGGTGCTGGCCACATTAATCATAAATGTGCCTGTGGCCATGCAAAGATATTGGTACTAACACCAAGCTGCTCAAAAGCTAATGACATGACTGATAATGTTATTTTTTTTTTTGATCACTTTTCTTGTGTTGATGCCGTATATGCGTTTACATCGTGCTAATTGTCGTCTACAATATGTGTCGTTCCCCAGCCATCGTGTAGCCAAATAGAAACGAAAGCTCTCTATTCTCATAAACTATAGTCCGTTTCAAAACTCATGCCCCCAAACCTTATCAAATCCTATAAAACCCATGAATATATTGTCATGAATTTTTGCATGTGATCTTAAATTGTCCATGCCGTTTTGACTTTATAATTTACATCAACGCAGGTAATACGGTTTCCTCAGTAATATTGCAATCTTTCCTTGATCTTTGTCGGCCTAACAATTATGTTCCTATTATTATGTTATTATTATTATGCACTTGTCATTAGTTTGGTTCGGTTATTCATATTAGCTCTATATTTTAGCTCTTTTTTTACGGATTGGCTGGGGTAGTAGGGTGTTGTGAGATGGTAGTGAAATATAAAAAAAAAAAGAGTTATGGTAATTGCCGTGCAATACTGATACAGGTCGATGAACTTAGAACTAGCATCTATGATGTTATTTACAATTACATGTTTTGAGTATTAAACATTCGAGTTTTTGTTTCAAAATGAACGAAAATGTTCAAATACTTGATTGTAGCGACTCTATACTTCTGTAGTATAGGTTATCATAACAATTCACAAATCAGCAGGTAGTCAAAAACATTCGATACTTACTGGCAAGAGTGTCCGCAGCCATTAGAAAGACATGCATATCCCTCTTTACATCCACCCAAACATAGTTCAGCGCACAAACCAAAGTGAACCGCTAAAAAACAGTAACGCAAATATAAATTATGATGTTATCCTAACAATAATTAAAATTAAGAATTTAACTTCACAAAATGAAGTAACATATACAGTGTATGACAATACATTGGTCGATGAAACACGCTATACAAGAAAAAGTTTTAATTGCGAAAAAAATACCATAATGCTTCAAGATAGAACGTTGTTGGTAGCATCATACATGGTTATAGCTATCGTATTTCACTTTCAATCAAACAGTTAAAAAGTTATGTCATAATGTGAAAACATATATTGGTCATTACACTGAAAATAAATGCACATTTGGGTTATTTGTGAAAGGTTCGACAGCGAGAAGTACATCCGGGATTTCCACCCCAAATGGCAATCTCTTGTAATTACAGCTATCATTTTTTATATTAATGATTTCATCCAAACAGGCTTTATGGTGCCTTGCTTCGCATCGTTACTGTTTGGCACTATGTCATCTATAAAATCTCACACTAGGTTTCAAGAAATTCTTTCTTGACAGAATCGACCCCCACTCCAAGTGGTGCCCAATTTCTGTAATATATAAGAAGGGAAAAAAAGGAGGACAATGGAGAAAAAAAGGAGACAAAACTGACAAATGCCTGTATATTATTTCAACCAAGAAGTCCTGGTGAGAAATTAAACACATTTATTATATTTCTGTCAATTGTTTAAAAAGAAAGGAACTGAAATAGTGAGACACAGAAAATCACTGTCAAGAAAAGCAAAATGGCAGGTATCGACTCACATGCAGAGACTTAGAAATGAAACCTATAGCGAGGGACAAGCATACAAGCCTTGTGTGACGTGTGACGTCACCGGAAGTGTGTTCGATTGAGCCAGATCGTTCTTTGCCTTTATTTTATTGAGGGCTCATAGTAGCATGTGCAGTTGAAGAATTCGCTTTCCTAACTGTCTTGTTTTACGCTATTTGGCAAAATTGCCATTTAATCTGTAATGGCTTCTTGACGTCTTGAGCCCTTTGTCTACGAGATTTCTCTCATCTAGTTCTTTTTAGACAATGTATCCAAATCTATTGATCTTGCAAGCTGAATTAGGCTTGATCTGGTTGTAAAAAAAATGTGTTTTCTTCGTTTGATTGAGTCCACTGGCAAGTTTTAATTTATTTTCATTTCCAATATAGGACCAATTACGAGGGTTGCATTGAGGCATAGGCTGAATATTACAATTAAAGCTGTATAGAGCTAAAGAAGAACTCCACACAACAGTCACATTTACAATGAGAACTTGTCTGAAGATGTGAGCAACAAGATACACACGCAAGAAGAGGAATCAAAATACATAGACACATTTTTCATAAAGTTGCTGGTACTTTTTCTATCCCTTTTTTATGAAAGAAAAAAAAAGGAAAGAGGTCCTTCGCACTGCATGATGGTGTCTAGAGAATATGGGAGAACTTTCGATTCCAAGATGGTGGAATGGAGTTTGTGTTCTATAGAACATGATGCAGTATTTGAGTTTGGAGACTGATTGAGTTCAGTTCTCTAATGTAGATCGTTGTGTTAAAGTCTTCCAGGAAGTTCCACATTAAGGTAAATCCATAGTTGACATACTTTGTGAGTACTAATTCATTGTGGTTCTCTTGCGATTGACAGATTTATAACCTAGGCGCACTAAAAGGAGAAGGGCGAGATGAAGATTCTGATAATGTTCACGATTAAACTGTAGCCTTGGTGAGACTGCCGGATCTTTCAGCCTAGAGGAATGTTTTTTATCTCAAAGAGTGCTACAGCGGGAACAGGAAAAGGCTCGCATTAATCAGTTCTTTAACACGCGGGATTAGCTGAGGAGGGGATCTGAGCACATAGGGACTTGTTGTTGGTGTACTATGAAGATAATCCGACGACTAAACTAAGCTAAGAGGATATGGTGTAAGTAACCCCCCCCCCCTATTTTAAACCGACCTTCGGTACATAATTTTTTTGGTAATGTGGTCGGTATTACGTCAGTGCCGTCTTGCTGTCCTAGAAAAATCCGGCACCCATTTAAAACTAAGTGAATCGAGAAGTCGCCATATCAGGATCGAAGCTGACCTCTTGACCTAAAGTGCAGTCCACTAACCACTGAGCTACAGCGGCTCACTAGTTTATTGGAAGTATAATATGTATTATATTACCGTAATACAGACGCCAGTAGTACAATCTAGGACTTTTCCATTTCAGAGTTCTTGATACGTTGCAAACGCTATCGTTATAATTTTGAAAAAATACCATAGTGCTTCCAGCCTTTAATGGGTACCGGATTGTTTTCTGGGAAAGTAAAGCGTAATACCGACCACATTACCCCAAAAATCATGTGCCGAAGGTCTGTAAAATTTATGGTCACTAACACCATATTCCCTATACGCCACTTGGCGTGACGGGGGTACTTGACTTTTGGAGCCGCGATATCTCAGTGGTTAATGAACTGGACTACAATGGACAAGGGGTAGGGTTCGATCCCAACCGACGGCTTCCGGGTTCACCCAGCCTTAAATGGGTACCGGATTTTTTTCTGGGAAAGTAAAGCAGCACGGGCGTAATACCGACCACATTACCCCAAAAATCATGTGCTGAAGGTCTGTAAAATATGGGGTCACTAACACCATATTCCCTATATGCCACTTGGCGTGACGGGGGTACTTGACTTTTTTTCTACTTATGCACACATTTTTTACACATATATGATTGTTTCCGTATTGGGTGTGCATATGCATGTACGTGTTCATATGTATGGGTATTGGTATATATATATATATATATATATATATATATATATATATATATATATATATGTATGCATGTATGTGTGTATGTATATATATGTATGTATATGTATATATATGTATATATATATATGTAAATGTAGATAGGTATAGGTATGTCCATGTATGTTTGTACGTGTATATATGTAAACACGCATCTGTGTGTGTGTTTGTGTGTATGTATTTGTTTGACCTTAGATACTTTTAGACATTGTCAGTGTCTTTGTTGTCGAGATACCTAAACAACTTTCTCCGGACCCTTTTAGAAGCCTTCACAGGGTCAAAACCAGCACGGTATAATTACAGCTACACCCGTGTGACTATCTCATTTCCATTCTGACCACGGTCCATGACACAGGGAAGTAATTTTTCTTTTCTTAAACCAGTTTCGATTATTTTGTTTTGGATGTTTCATTACTAGTTAGCTATGTAGGAATAGTTTTATTTACTTACATATCTGTGTGTGCGTGTTGTTTGTTTGTTCTTGCTGAAAGCCTATTGAGCCGAAACGTCGCTCAAATCTGTCTTCTTCTTCTACCTTTTAGCTCCCAGTGGAGCATAGGTCTTCAACAAACACTTTCCAAGTCGTTCTGTTTTTTGCAATTCTTTTAAGATCATTCCATGTCTTCCCCATCATCTTCATCTCTGCTTCAATCTGTCTTCTCCAAGAATTCCTTGGTCTTCCTCTTTGTCTTTTCCCCTGGGGATTCCAAAAAAGGGCCTGTTGTGTAATACTCTCAGTTGGTTTCCGTAGTGTGTGTCCTATCCATCGCCATCGTCTTCGCTGTATTTCTTTATCCACTGGTATTTGACTGGTACATTTCCATAATTCCACGTTAGTGACTTTGTCCTGCCATTTCCATCCCTTTATTCTGCGCAAGCATCCATTAATGAAAGTCTGTACCTTCGTGATTGTCAATTTTGTTATTCTCCATGTTTCACAGCCATATAATAGAACCGACTTAACATTGGAGTTGAAAATTTGTATTTTTGTATTTAGCCTAATTTCTTTGGATTTCCATATGTTTCCCAGTGCAATGAAAGCTCCTCTTGCTTTTGATATCCTTATTTTGGTATCGTTTTCTGTTCCTCCCTCTTTATCTATATTACTGCCCAGATATATATAAGATTGTACGTCTAGTAGAGGTATTTCTCCTAGTTTTATTTGGTTATTGCCAACTGCATTAATTCTCATAATGTTGGTCTTATCTCTATTAATCTTTAGTCCTAGCTGTTGTGATCTCTCATCTAATATACTCATTTTATCTTGCATCTGTTGGTGGCTGTGTGATAGGAGAGCTATGTCATCAGCAAAGTCTAAATCATCAAGTTGTTTGGTCAGTGACCACTGGATCCCATTTCTGTTGTTTTGAGTTATTTTCATAATCCAATCTATGGCCAGTAGAAAGAGAAATGGAGACAGAAGGCATCCTTGCCTTACTCCTGTTCTTATTTCAAATGCTTCTGTAAGCTGTCCTTCATGCACCACACTACATTTTGTTCCTTCATACATTGTTTTTATCAGGTTAATAAACTTTATGGGGATTCCATAATGACTCAGCAACTTCCAAAGCATTCTTCTGTCTAAACTATCAAATGCCTTTTCGTAATCTATGAATCCAATATAAAGTGGGGATTTTAGTTCTAAACTTTGTTCAACTATTATACGTAGAGTAGTTATTTGATCAGCACATGATCTGTTCTTCCTAAAACCTGCTTGTTCATCTCTCAAGTGTTTCTCTATAGCCTCTTTTAGTCTCTCCAAAAATCGCTCAAATCTGTGTCGTCTATTAATCACGTAAAGCTTTTACCATACCATAATTTTTTTTTTTTTCAATTCCCCCTCACATTTAGCTTTACTGCAGCTTCGCATTTTTATGCATTCATTTACATTGCTTTGCATTAAACCCCCCTCCCACTCCCCATGATATAATGTGTAAACATATGTTGGTCTTTAAACTGAAAATAGATGCACATTTGAATTATTTGTGAAAGGTTCGAAGTGAGAAGTGCGTCAGGAATTTCTACCCAAAATAGCAATCTCTTGTAACGTGCACTCTCAAAATTATTGTTTGTATCAACCACATGAAACACAACTACTCATAGTTTTCTTTACTCTTGTGCATTGCTGTTTTAGTCTTTACTTTTCAGAGGCGCCTCGTTTTTTATTTATTGAAATAATTATAAATCAACATTTTGCAAAATAAATGGCGGACGTGAACTTACCAGGGACTTTCTTCTGACATGTATGGCCGCATCCATTTGACCTGCACTCGTAGCCTTCAGCACACGATCCTCCTAGAGCACGTATGATGGCGCTATTGCTGCACTCTTCAACACAGATTCCAATAATTTGTCTTTTTTCAACGTTGGCTGAGTAGCAAAGAGAGCAAATTACAGCATATTAAATGGGTATCATGTAATTTCTAATATTGTAAGAGACTGAAGTATTAAGATTAAACGTGATAAGCCAAACATGTTGAGGTCATGGGAGGCCACAGCACTTTCTAGTTGATATTATCTTCCTTAACTCAGTGATTCTGATGTCCGCTATTTAATAATTCAACAGACTAGAAAGCGTTCACTAGTGATGAAGCCACGCTCGCTTTATCGTTAAACCAGCGATCTAATTACTTCTCCACTGAAGCGCAAGCTAAATTAAAAAAAAAAAAAACCATCAGAAAAAATGTTTGCAATGCACAATTACATTATATGCATTATTACAAATTAGCAAGTATATTCTACTGGGATGAAACGCAACGATTTAAGTAAAAGGCTAACGTTGCGCAGCTCTCCGTAACTTAAATAACATCTATGAGCAGGTCAACAAAGCGACATTTCGGTAACTGATACAAATATGTCTAATTTGTGATCATATATTTATTTCCGCTACATAAGTTATATTCGGCTTACAACTTGGTATCATTAAGTTTTTTAGTTATTTGTGGGTTATCAAAACTGCACTCCGACACGTTCATAGGTGCACTGATCTCCTTAGCATATCTCGCAGCGTACAGCGACGACCCAAGCTCCGTGTTCGTTGATAAGTCTTCCTATGTGCCCTCTAAGGCTCTCATCTCTGACTGTACCCATCTTAACTCTCATCGCTTTCATCCGTCATGTGGACTCATGGTTATCAAAGTTCTGTGCCCTGCCCGCATCTCGAGAGTATTAATAACGTGGACCTGATTTATTAGTTGACCATCTTCGACGACAGCAAAGCTAGCCACCCTGGCCGCCCTTTCCCCGAGGTATCAATGCTACCATGATATTGAATGTTAATTCGTGATAAAAAAAAAAAAAACTACTACTATTGTTCTACTGCCGATACATCCTCGATTCAATATTATCAATTAATACATCTATAAATAATTGCTAACACTATTTCTACTATTCAATTCTGACCTATGGAAGCGAATCAAGGACAGTAGACAAACAAATGAAAAGACGATTAGAGGCCACAGAGATGGGATTTCTCAGAAGAATGTTGAAAGTTCCCTGGACAGCTAAATAGACCAATGAAGAAGTTCTCTAAGAGTCCAACACAAAAAGGAAGCTCTTAAAAACAGCAGAAAGAAGCAATCAACATTTTTCGGGCACATCATGAGAAGAGGAAAGTTGGAATACTTGGTTACAACTGGCAAAATAAAAGGAAAGAGAGATCGCGGACGACAAAGAGAGACAATACTGGATAGTTTGGTGTCATGGCATGGAAAACAGTCAACAGCAGAACTGATACGATGCACTGTAGATAGAAGATTGCGGAAGGACATGCTCGCCTACGCCAACCGGTATGGGACATGATGATGATTTCTGCTATTGGTGGAACTCTTCAAGTCACTAAAACTGGAATTGTAAGTGTAGAACATGTAAGTGTTCTTTAACAAGGAAAGTCTCACTGAATGATAACTATCTGTTTCCGTCAAGTACTTTTAATTTTTTGTTGGCATGTGTGGCAAGCAGAACACTGGCCATGGTCAGGAAAACAAAGACTTGATCACAGTCACCTGCCAACATCGTAAGAACCTTTTAAGGACGTTGGGATCACGGTCTTCGCTAGTGATACGGAGTTTGCGCACCTGAGAAGAAACCAATTTCATCTCTTCACTGGTGTGTGACTGGCGTGCTCATACAGGTGAACGTGGCTGGTGAACGTGGCTGGTGAACGTGGCTGGTAATCGTGGCAGGTGGACGTGGCTGGTGAACGTGGCTGGTGAACGTGGCTGGTGAATGTGGCTGGTGAACGTGGCTGGTGAATGTGGCTGGTGGACGTGGCTGGTGAATGTGGCTGGTGAATGTGGCTGGTGGACGTGGCTGGTGAACGTGGCTGGTGAACGTGGCTGGTGAATGTGGCTGGTGAACGTGGCTGGTGAATGTGGCTGGTGGACGTGGCTGGTGAATGTGGCTGGTGAATGTGGCTGGTGGACGTGGCTGGTGAACGGGGCTGGTGAACGTGGCTGGTGAATGTGGCTGGTGGACGTGGCTGGTGAATGTGGCTGGTGGACGTGGCTGGTGAATGTGGCTGGTGAACGTGGCAGGTGGACGTGGCTGGTGAACGTGGCTGGTGAACGTGGCTGGTGAATGTGGCTGGTGGACGTGGCTGGTGAATGTGGCTGGTGAATGTGGCTGATGGACGTGGCTGGTGAATGTGGCTGATGAATGTGGCTGGTGAATGTGGCTGATGAACGTGGCTGGTGAATGTGGCTGATGAATGTGGCTGATGAACGTGTCTGATGAACGTGGCTGGTGAATGTGGCTGGTGAATGTGGCTGATGAACGTGGCTGGTGAATGTGGCTGATGAACGTGGCTGGTGAATGTGGCTGGTGAATGTGGCTGGTGAATGTGGCTGGTGAACGTGGCTGATGAACGTGTCTGATGAACGTGGTGAATAGGGGATCTGTCCGTTGTCCAATAAAAATGATCTGTCGAAAAAACTAAACTAAACAAACATTTTATTGCACTTTACTTTCTCTCTCTCTTTCTCTCTCTCTCTCTCTTCCCCCCCCTCTCTCTCTCTCTCTCTCTCTCTCTCTCTCTGTCCCACAGCACAGACTATATAAATTATGTACTTTAAACAGTTAAAAAGATGTCAATGAAAGTATATCAAGAGAGAACTTACCAGTGTCTTTTTGACAGGTATGACCACAGCCGTTAGACCTGCACACATAGCCTGCTGGACATGACCCGATTCCTAGAGCACTTATGGCAACGTTGTTGCTACATTCTTCAACACAGATTCCAATTTGTCTTTTGTCGACCTGACCTAAAATTAGAAACGAAAATATAATGTAGAGTTAGCAAATAATAATAACATTATGAATAAATTATAATACAATGTAAAGGTTCCTTCCAAGACTTGAGAGACGTATGGGGAATATGGTGTTAGTTAATGGGTGACATGGTCTGTATCACGCCAGGGCTGCCTTTACTTCCCAGAAAAAATCTCTGCTAATATATTTTAGAGGCTGGGTGAACCTCGGAGCCTTGTCTGTCAGAAAAAATCAACAGTTTCTGTGAATCGAGCCCGGACCATTGTAATCAGGAAACAAGCACATTCAACACTCAGCCAAGGGAGGCCTCGTTAGACTAGTTGGGAAAACCACCACACTAGATACCGACGTTTGGACAACTTGTATTTGACTCCCGCTGGAAGCAACGGGATTTATACTCGTACTAAAAAAAAATAAAAATACCTCTGCTGTCCACCCAGGCGCTGGCAGATACGGGTACATGGTTCATACTATGGGTAGGTGTGAAATGGCGCCTAGCTCGTGATTTACTATGCTTGAGGCGAAGCTAGACAGGAGTCTCCGAATATTTCTGAATAGGCAGGCGAGCACATACAGATTTACACCAGCGTGCCAAGACGCCGATTTAAGTCTCATACATTAACTAAGGCACGGAGTATCCTAAAACATTATATATTTAGAATAAATTGGTATTAAATTTAGAATACAAAATAATTTTAAAATAGTTTTTTCTTCTTCTGTTCATTTTAATTGTCTGTTATTGATTACAAAAAAAAAAAAAAAAACGGCCAATCTAAACGTTTTGTGGAATCTTGTAATCAACAAGTTCATCCATTTTGTACGATCTGTCCCTATTATATTTTTCATACAAGGTTGGACAAGTCTGACCCATGTTCTTCATTTCTTTTTCACTGTTCTCAGCTAAGCTGTCCTTTGGTTAGATTTTGATCCATTGAGCATGTTCTGTAGGTTAGATTTAGATCCATTGAGCATGTTCTGTAGGTTAGATTTAAATCCATTGAGCATGTTTTGTAGGTTAGATTTAAATCTATTGAGCATGTTCTGTAGGTTAGATTTTGATCCATTGAGCATGTTCTGTAGGTTAGATTTAGCTCCATTGAGCATGTTCTGTAGGTTAGATTTAGATCCATTGAGCATGTTCTGTAGGTTAGATTTAGATCCATTGAGCATGTTCTGTAGGTTAGATTTAAATCCATTGAGCATGTTCTGTAGGTTAGATTTAGATCCATTGAGCATGTTCTGTAGGTTAGATTTAGATCCATTGAGCATGTTCTGTAGGTTAGATTTAAATCCATTGAGCATGTTCTGTAGGTTAGATTTAGATCCATTGAGCATGTTCTGTAGGTTAGATTTAGCTCCATTGAGCATCTTCTGTAGGTTAGATTTAAATCCATTGAGCATGTTCTGTAGGTTAGATTTAAATCCATTGAGCATGTTCTGTAGGTTAGATTTAGCTCCATTGAGCATGTTCTGTAGGTTAGATTTAGCTCCATTGAGCATGTTCTGTAGGTTAGATTTAGCTCCATTATAGTTCCATAATAACGTGGAGCACACGATCTAATGTTCCTAACAGTTAATCTTTTTTATTTCATTCATGGGTCCTTTGAATTTTCTTTTAGTTACTGGTTTTGTTCGGTAAAATTTTCGTTTGGACTTTAATCAGAAATGTTTCAAAATATCTATTTTTACTTTATACACTTATTATAATGCACTAATGATTTATTATAATGGTGTCTTGGTTCAGCGTTCAAAACATTACCATTATAGTGTCTATTGTTACTGAAACCAGTAAATGATTATTCGTTATTCTGCATCTTTTAAATAGAGAGACAGAGATAGGGAGAGCGATATAGAGAGGGAGTGAGAGTGAGTGTGTGTTCCAATCAACTCGTCCCACTGTTTCAAATGTTGATACATTGTACTAAATACTTTCTATCTATCTATTTACCTTTGGAGCCACTGCCGCCCCATCGTTATTCTGCATTTTTTTAAAGTCCTACCAATATAGACGACCACAAATGTTTGTCCACGGTAATCAGTCTTTGCCACGATGGCATATTTACAGTATAAGTTTATGGAATGAAAACAGATGAATAGACTGAGGTAAATATTCAGAAATAATAAAAACAGATATTACATTGTACCTTGAACAATTGCCAGAAATGCAAAACAGAGAAGTGCTGCCCACATCATGTTTGTATTTTATTTCCAGAAGTCAGCAACTTGACCACTCTTAGACTGTAGCACTTTTAGTTCTCTGATCTGTAGTAAAGCTTTTATAGGAACAGTCTGAACCGCTATCACTGATAAGGACATGTGATGGACGTCACGAACCATCGTGACCAGCTATTACAGGCAGGTAATTACACTTATTAATTTATAGCTTTTGTTAAGATTATGTCTGATAGATATTTGACGAGGGTTATCACGTGTGATGACCTCTTGCATTACGGAATTTGTTGCATTAGCACTTTAACCTTTTTTTTTTTTTTTGTTATCCATCATTCTATGTGACAAAACTGCTGCTCGCTTTCATTGAGGTAGGTACACAGGAGAACACAACGATCCCTAAATGACGGATATCTAATATTGATGTCGTGAAGTAGGGTTATGTTATATTATGTTGTTATGTATTCTTGTTCTTTCTTTATTTTTGACTATGCGGTAAGAACAGGAAAATGGAATATGTCATGACAACAGGAAGAATAGAGGGAAGAGTAGAGAACAGTTTCATGATTTAATTAATTTCTATATGTTCCTACGATGTTGTCTCTCTACTCCTGCCACGTTTATTCCCAGTATCTTACAGTCACACGATTTGATCACTTTCTAGATGTTCCTTCAATACTGTCTCTCTACTCGTGCCACGTTTACTCCCAACACTCTCATGACTATAGTCATATAAACTCTTATACTCTCATCGAAACAAAAAATATTTGTCTTGAATTATTTCTTCCTAGCACTGAACTAATTTGGTCACATTAGTTGTAATCGGATATGATATCTCAGATCTCTCCATTCATATTTTTATTTTAATGTTCTCCGCATTTCTAGTTCCGCTATTTCAATACATCTTTCACCGACATGAACATTCTAGAGTCGGAGTGCCAGTGAGTGTCCTGAGGGGCGGTTATCAAAATGCTCTTAGATACGCAACATTTTTTTTTCGTTCGCCAGCTTTTACCTCTGACGAAGTTCCTAGAAACTATGAACTGAATTTTGCGTGTTAATCCATTTTTCCCTGGCAGCAGTGTGCACAGGGGTCCCTCGCCGCACAGGCAAATAACTCCGACATCGGAGGTCCTCATATTTTTTTCGTCCATGAGTAATTGACGTTTCAAGCCGGGCCTCGCTGCTGAGACTAGGGGTGGTTGCCGCAGAGAGAAATCATAAACAAAAGTGTAGCTGGGATTTGAACCCACAACCTCTCTGTCTCGAGGCCGGCGTCTTGCCTCGAGACCAACCACATCATCCATTGAATAAGGTAATTCTGACAGAAAAATGATGGACACTAACGCCATGTTTCCCATATACTACTAGAGCGTCATATATTCCTTTTCTCAAAAGTTAAATGTAGCCACGGCCTTTGGAGCCCGGCACCGGAACTTTCATGTGCACTGGGACCTGCATCCGGAAAATGTTCATGTTTTGTGACTTTTCTCCCGCTTTTAATTTCTGCATTTTCTGCTTTAAAAAAAGTATAGGTCAATGGGGTACTGGCCAGCTTTCCTACACCCGAGTAACATCACAGTCTGCTCTATCAAGTCAAGACTGGCCGGCTTTCCTACACCCGAGTAACATCACAGTCTGCTCTATCAAGTCAAGACTGGCCGGCTTTCCTATACCCGAGTAACATCACAGTCTGCTCTATCAAGTCAAGACTGGCCGGCTTTCCTATACCCGAGTAACATCACAGTCTGCTCTATCAAGTCAAGACTGGCCAGTCTTCCTACACATCACAGTCTGCTCTATCAAGTCAAGACTGGCCAGTCTTCCTACACACCACAGGTGCTGAAGACGGAGGCAACTTGAGATGGACACTTAGGCAGGTGCAGTGCCGAGTCTTCAGCCTCGAAAGGGCCAAACCACTGTTATTGAATGTCCTTCTCAAACTCCCCGTAGAGCAAGGATGCACAATAATAGATCTACTGGCCAATAAAAACTAAGATCATTCAAAATAATGCACAGGAATGCTGAATGCCTGAACAGCAAAAATAGATGTTTGTAGTAAAAAGATATAATTGGAAAATATCCTTCATCTGAAGAACAAATAAGAAAATGCTGCTTGCAGAATAGTACACCGAAAAAACCCAACGCCTCTGCAAAAATAATAAAAAACCAGTATAATTTATACAAGAAACGATAATGCAGATATAGGCAATCATCATTAAACACCATTTTATTATTTCTGTTGTTGGCCTTCTGCCAAACCATTCTCTTAAGCTGTCTGTTATTTGTTCTCTTTGCAACCCTTTTCTCCCTCAATTTTCTCAGTTGTCCAATATATTCCAGCTGTTCCTTTTTAACTGCATTACCTAAAAATTATGATTATTTTCTACTAATAGTGGAAACTAATTCTCTGTTTGTATTGGCCTATATAGATAATACTGCAGGCGATTGAAAGATAGGTAGATAGCATACATGTAAGAGTATGTCAGAGCTCATGTAGTAATATTTTCCTGATAAAAGTACAATTCTTTCTTGAACTCAATATTACCAGTCAGTGTAGTCACGTTTCTGTTTCTAGAAAACTCTGATCTGTACCTTCTTTGTAACATCAGAATGAAAGAATTTAGTTTTCGACCATCAAAATATGATCCAAATATTTGATTAACAAAGAAGAACATTTTTATTATATTTACTTTCCTCCGACACGCTACCTTCTCTGTCTATTTTTCACTAATTATAAGTGAGTTCATCACATTGTACGTTATTGAGCGCCTTATATATTGGAAGTCATGAAATGCGTGGTTGAAATAGAGTTGGCCACGACCTTTACTAAATAACAATACCTTAATTTTATAATATGTTTGTGAACTGTATTATATTTTTGTGTGTGTTTGTGCGTGTGTGTTTGTGCGTGTGTGTTTTTTGTGTGTGCGCGTGTGTGTAGCAGTATTTTTCTTATTGACTTATTGAGTTATATTATCATTGCACTCCGAACATGTTCATAGGTTTTCAAATCCCCTCCTCAGCAAGACTCGAAGTGTCCAGCCACTGACGACTCCAGTTCTGTGTTGCTTGATATGTCTTCTTATACGCCCACTAAGTTTCTCGTTTCTGGCTGTGCCCATCTTAACTCCCATCTCTTTTATCCGAAGCAGTGACGTGGACTTATGGTTGTTGAAGTTCTGTGCCCCTCCCACATCTCTTAGGGCATTGATGACGTCCCCCCCCCCCCCACCCGATCCATTGATTGACCGTCTTTAACAACAGCGCACCTAGCCAACATATCGGCTCTTTCATTTCCCCATACTCCCGCATGTCCAGGGACGTAGACAAAGGTGACCTGACGTATTTTTGTATTTTTCTTAATTTGTTGAAATGACTAGACTACGATTTCTCGTTCTGTTAATCGCTGCCTTGGACAGTGAGCTATCACAGGATTACTCTTACAACACATCACATTACGATTAGCCCATTCATAGGAAATGATAACTCACAATGTTTTGAACAAGATCAACATCAGTCTTTATTTTCATGTCTACAAGTCTGGGTGTAACACACAGCAATGGAATCATATCTCTGCTATACTACATTCGAATTGTGTGGGTTCGCCTAGTCAATCGATGGTGTATATGCGGACACGGCGTGAACGTCTGTCATATCTAACTTCTTTGAATGTTCTCATGTTGTATTATATCTAGCTTGACACTTGCTTGTGCAACTCAATTATCAATATTCTTAGTAATTCTGTAGACAACTCTTCTCTGGTTTATAATAACTCTATGGTTCTGGAAGTCACTGATAGATTCTATATCTCATTCTGACTCTATTACTATTCTAATGGTTCTATAAATCTGCTGATAACTTTTAATACTTTCTAATTCACAAACTATCTACACTCCTCTGCCTTAAGGCAGGTTCTTCAATCAGCCTAACTACATCTTCCTGGTATCTCCTACACGCTACAAAAAAGTAACTCAAAGCGTCATAAAACGTCTAAGGTTGGCGTTTTTGTTGCTAGCTCTGCTCCTATTTTTTGAGCATTTTGGGTATCTGGCGTGGTCAGTACTGGGAACTCAGCCTTACAATCCTAGCACTATCGTCTCACTTATTGATTGCTTGTCAATTGCCTATCAATTAATGAGAAGTCTTGACAAACATCTGACAATTACTCCTATCAGTTGACTCCTTAAAATAAAGCTGCCCTTGATCTTTCCTGACTACCCAGATTCGTAGAAGACTTTTGATCTCGTTCACTCTCGCTGGACATCAGAGAAACAAGGAAAAAGTCAAACGAAGAGTTTAATTTGTATATTCGATGAGAGCAGGCTGTTGAATGATTGCAGGGACATCATTTCGTCGCGGTCCATTGGTCAAATTTTTCAGGACTCTGCCATCATCTGGATACAATAAAAATACACAATTATATTAAAATATAGAGTCCTTCTGGCTAGCAAGTCCCTTTTCTCAATAATTCTAACCTTAAATTATAACTGAAATAATAAAATAACATTACCCTTCCAGGTAATACAAATAGAAATAATTTTACTCTACAAGTAATTAATGACACTACAAACATATTACAAGAAACAAATACAAAATATTGTGCTAAACTGGTAATCTCACCATGCAAAACCAAAAGCCGAAATCTCATCTGTCGGGCCTAGAAGTGTTGATATTGTAGTAGTGTAGTTAATGGTTAAACAAATTTACAAAACATTACCTTTGATTGGAATGAAAAAATGGGACAGAAATAAAATATACTTTTTTTTAAAATTTCAACATTTAAATTACTTCTTTATTGCCACAGTTAAAGTGTATTCTCCTAGAATATCATCGTCAAGTACCAGGCCTGCTGGCGTAGGTGATCACGTCTCTCCACAACTTTCGTTCTCGACAGTTATTTATCATTTCTGTTGTTGACTTTCTGCCAAGCCATTCTTTTAAGCTGTCTGGTAACTTTTCTCTTTGCTTCCCTTTATCTCTTCGCCCCTCAATTTTCCCAGTTGTTACAATATATTCGAACTGTTCTCTTCTCATTACATGGCAAAAAAAATGATGATTGTTTCTTCCTAATATTGGAAATTGTGGCGATTCATGATTGTTCAAAGAAATTACGACGGTGGTTTTCTGTTGCCCTTCGTCGGTTTGTTTATGGTTGGCTCCGCTAGCCTTTGACTAAAAAGTCTCACCCACAAGGCAGTGGGGTTGTTTTACTTCAGGGCACTCTCCCTTATCCTTTTACACTCCCGAGTATACCTGAAGGCAGCAGGGCAGCCGCAGGTTGTACTGTTTACTGCATACAGTAGCAGCTAAAATTACCCGTCCTGACAATACAAACATTATAATGTACATCAGTTTTATTATCTTGTCTTCATCCTCTCTTCCTCTTATATTTTTCATTCGAGGATTGCGGGAGATATAGATAGTTGTTATCGCACCCCTGACAGTCTAAACTATAATCACGTGATTCTGTTAATGAGATTCTCTGATATTGTTCACATCGGCTTGTGTTAAATCTCAAAATTTTGTTTTAGCTCTAATCCCCATCAATGTAATATTTATGAAGTTACCTTGAGTGACCTACACTCCACTCATTCTCGAGATTGATCTTTTTTAGGAGTGGTTTTGTGACACTGTACAATGATATGAATATTCTAGAACAGTTAGTTTCTGTTTATATGAAGAAATGATTTACAGTTTTGAGAAATGTGACCTCGTCAGGTGGTTACATTAATTATGTTTTTACAACAGAAGCTGTAAACATTTAGGTTACATCGTCTCTTATGATTAATTGTAATGTACCTAAACAAAATTATACTTAAAGTTATGTTTCAGAGCTGAACAAAATTTGCAAGAATATTACAAGTGTCGTTAACTAACAACTGTGTATTAGGCAAGGTCTGTTTCAGCTTCTATACGTCACTTGTCCATCTAAATACGATCTTATTTCGAATCTCGGCTTCATTAGATTTTTATTTATGATTTATTTCTGCGGTAACTACCCCTGGTTTCGGCTTGAAAAGTCGATTACTTATCGATGGAAAAAAAATAAGAGTAACTTCGAAGACGGAGTTATCTGCCTGTGCGACCAGGGGCCCCTGTGCACACGGCTGCCAGTTTTAAAAAAAATGGATTAACACGTAAAATTCAGTTCCAAGTCTCCAGGGACTTCGTCAGAGTTAAAACCTGGAGAACGGGAAAAAAAATGCACTATGATTGTTCATGTAAGGATTTGACTATAGAAACCTCTGCTTTTCCCACTGAGCACTCCGGATCGACCAGATCATTTTCCACATTTAGACTTCTCAGTCTCTCAATATATACATAATTGTCATACCTATTCTCCTCTCTTGTCTTAAGGAATGAAGAACTTGGCGATGTCCTCTTCGTCAAGTGTAAGGCCTCACTCAGTGCCAGAGCTGTCAGCGAACTTATCACTCCTTTACTTCCATGTACACCAGCGCGCGCAGGACAGTACACCCAGGTTAATGCGTTCACTTTAGAGTCGTCGAAGAGCTGCATCCACCCCTGCCGCAGACACCATCTGTCAATCTTCTGTAGCATACTTTGCGAATCAGTTACTAAGACTGCATGATCCACGTTCTATGTAACCAGTCATGTTATCGCCGTTGTTTCTGCTCCATTCTCATGCTGGATAACGCAATGCTACACTTGCCATATTCCTTAGTCACTTTCCCTGCCATGTTGGTTTGCCACAAAACCGCAAACACTGCTCTGTCCGCTGGATAAAGAACTATCCGTGTAGATGATCGGATCCTGAGGTGATGACATGTATTCGATGGATTCCCTCAATACGACCTCGGTAGCTCCATAGGCCCAGTTGCAATACTCCTTGTCGAGCTGAATAATTACTACTGAATGTTGCACAAGGGTATAGACAAAAAAAACGTAATATAACAAAAGTTGGCATCAGCATGATTTTAGAGCCAATAGCATTGATTTGATCTTCCCATACAGGTTTAAGCTTTGCTATAGCTGTTGTAATCTTCTCTGTTCTAGCCATATATTTCAGGTATTATAGGATGTTAATAAACTGCATCTTTGTGTTGAAGGCATCGCTTTGTGTTTTAGGAGAGCGTTTAAGTGTGCCAAACTGTGTTTGATGTACAGACTTCAATAAACACTACCTAAACATGTTACTTTTATAGGTTTCGCATATATTTGTCGATGTTTTTACCTTTGGCCTTGCATTGGCACACTGGACACCACGGTGTGTCCACCTTCGGGCCACCAGTACATGACACTTTGCAAAGTCGTTTACAAAGATCTGCAAATGAATAGTGTTAAAACATGTAATGATCGTATTGGATGGAGTGAATATATTGAAATAGTGATGATAGCCTTAAAGGTTAAAATAGAAATACGGCAATTGGTGGTGGGGTATTCATAAAATGTGAGACTACTGTAGACCAGACGATAGGGATGACAGCAAAACTATAGATAACAAAAATGGTGTTGTGATAGTTGTACGTAGGTTCTGTTTTTCTCATTATGTACATAATATATATACATACATATATTACCATCCAACAGGACAAATGAGGTCTACAAGACATCACTTTTGTCCAACTCTTCAATTATGTTTTTTTTTGTCACCTGTTTATTTATTTAACTCAATGCATAATCTGTATCAATATATACTGATCTCTTCAGTACATTCTAACTATTCAAACATCTGCCACTTGTTAATGCACATTTCACCTCAAACCTTTAGTATAAAGTGCCATAGAAATTAAACCAGGTCTGTACTTATGTTTCAAAGACTACATCGAACTATTTCACAAAGTGCTGGATTAAGAAAAAAAAAAAACTTTAGAAAGCATTTAATTTAACAACAAGCATTCGAGAATAATGAAAGTCACATTTTCTCCTTTCTTTCAATTTTCTCTGGAGAACATGTCTTCAACGAAACGCTTTCCAAAACGTCCTGTTTCTCGCCACTCCCTTAAGATCGTTCCATGTCTTCCTTATCCTCTTTTCTGTTTCCACATGTCTTCTCCCATAATATTTTAACCTTCCTATTTATCTCCTCCCCAGGGGATTCCAAAAAAGGATAGTCGTATAATACTCTCAGTTGACTTCCGTAGTGTGTGTCCCATCCAGCGCCATCGCCTTTGTCTTATCTCTTTGACCACTGGTATTTGTCTGAATGAAGAACATATACTGGCAACAAAACACATCTGTAAGCAAATGTTGGAGCAGAAAAAAAACAACGTGTTATAGTTGTGTACTGTCGTCAGATTTATTTCATTTGTACAGACAGACATAGTGACTGACAAACAAAATGACAGACATAAAGAAAAAACGACAGACATAAAGACAAACATACAGAAATACAGATAGACTAGTGGACAGACATATAAAAGAAAAGACTGACAGATAGAAGGACAAAGCATACAGAGACAGAAGTACATACAAAAGGACATAGAGAAAACAGATAGTCAGAAATAGGGACAAATACATACATACATAAGACAGAAGGTCATAATGACAAAAATGCAGCAACAGAGACGAACAGACAGAAAATACACACACACACACACACCCACAAACACACACACACACATATTTAAGCATATGGATAGATGGAGGTCGGTGGACAGACAGACAGACAGAAGGACTGACGGATAGATAGATAGATAGATAGATAGATAGATAGATAGATAGATAGATAGATAGATAGATAGATAGATAGATAGATAGATAGATAGATAGATAGATAGATAGATAGATAGATAGATAGATAGATAGATAGATAGATAGATAGATAGATAGATAGATAGATAGATAGATAGATAGATAGATAGATAGATAGATAGATAGATAGATAGATAGATATCAGTTTAATGATAATTATTATTGTGTATACCCATGTACGGCACTGTTAGATATACTGGTAGAATAACATGTTTCGTTGTGCTGTTGAGCACTGGTTTGTCGGAGAGGGATTAGGTGTCTAAACTTGTGTATAAGATAATAATTAAATAGTCGCTGTTCATAGCTGCTGTACATTGGTTTGTTTACTGTTAAGATTATTCTTACTTTTGCTCTTGCACTTGCAAACTGGGCACCCAGGTAGTTCACTCTTGGAACCACTAAGGCAAGCCTTTACGCAGTGCTGCTTACAGTGAACTGCAAATGGAAGGTGTGAACACATGTACTGTTTACATTGAAGTTTGTAAATATGACAATGATAAAATCTGTTAAGTTCTCTCAATGCAATTGGAATAAGAAAAACTATTTCTCTCTTCGATTATCTTTTTCTTTATCTGTTTAAGTCCATATAAATCCCTTTTTGTAGTATAGACCACGGACACGGTCACTCTGTATATTTCTATTCTGGAGTTGTTCTCCACTTGTCTCCAAGCTAGACCAAAGTGCTTTAGGGCGTCTTTTCCATGTATTCCTGGGTCTTCCTGGCTTTTTCTTCCCCTCTTGGCTCCATGACAGTGCCCTTGTTTTGCTGTGCTGGCATAAAGTTCTCAACATGTGTGTCTAGTCCATGTGCATTTTATATTCACCTGCTGCTTGTTTGTTTTTGCTTTGTTCTTTCAAAATTAACTTTATTTCTGATCTTGTCATACCGTTTGATGTTCAGAACATTCCTCAAACATTTGTTTACGAATATTTGTAATTCTTGTTTAGTTGGTTGTTTTATTTAACATCCATACTTAATTAAATTATATATATAATTGTGGAGATATATATATATATATATATATATATACACACATATATAATGCAGTAAACGGTGTTCTTACCTTTGGGCTTGCATTTACACACTGGGCATCCAGTTATGTCTGTCTTCGAACCATTAGCACACGCCGTTTTGCAAAGTTTTTTACACGAAACTGTAAATGAGTGGTGTTAAAGCTGTCAATCTTCACATTGGAGGTAACACATTTGTTGTAAAAAAAGTAAAGTAAAGTACCCCCCGTCACGCCGAGTGGCGTATAGGGAAATATGGTGTTAGTGACCCTATATTTTACAGACCTTCAGCACATGATTTTTGGGGTAATGTGGTCGGTATTACGCCCGTGCTGCTTTTACTTTCCCAGAAAAAATCCGGTACCCATTTAAGGCTGGGTGAACCCGGAGCCGTCGGTTGGGATCGAACCCTACCCCGTGTAGTAGTCCAGTTCACTAACCACTGAGCTATCGCGGCTCCTACTAATTTTTAGGGAATTAGTAAAACCCAGGTGTCCTCGCCAGGGTACGAACCCCGGCTGTTGCCGTGGTAAGCCAACCGCCTATCGATTGCGCTAACCGGACACCCAACACATTTGTTGTACTGTCAATTATTAGTTTTGTCTGCTCTGACACTGCCATAGAATATTGAGTTCCCTACACGTATTCTATTTTGTCCAACTCTCCAATTATCACTATTTCTTTCCAGCTTATTATACATGTTGACCCATTATCCGTATTAACAACTAGTGCAGAAATAAGAGAAATGACAAAGTCTATAATAAAGAGAAAACATATACTGGCCATATTATGTGAAGAGACAACAAAGATTATCAAAGCGAGCTAGCCCTCAGATCAAGATCAAGAGAGTAAACGAAATATAGATCAACCTAAAGATGGACTGAGTAAAACATTGAGGCGAGAGGCAACTACAACAGTCATCAATTCATTTGCTGAAGTTGAGAAGCGCGCCCAGAACAGGTGAAGTACAATGCAGGTCCTGTGCAAAGTGTGATACTTAATAGCAAAAACTGTTAGGCAGGGAGAGTCTAGAATTTCTGCCTTATGCGTCATCTTTAGCTCGAAAGGACACGAGATAGATAATCTGCATTTACATCTATCCTTAACTATAGCACTCTCTTTACACATCTTCTCTATCTTTCCATTTAAAAAGCTTTAGTTGATAGAATCATAAAAGTTGAACCGGATTTGTACTTTTGTAGACTATACCGAGGAATTTCACAAAGTACGATATCATGAGATAATAACAAAATTGTAAATGTTAAAAGCAAAGATCAAACAATAAAAAAGTAAACGTATTGGTATTAAATAGCAGTCATAATAGCTAGCAATCATTTTGAAATGTTTTACCAAATAAAGTAATGAGTTAGGCAATGTTGGGTACTATCATTAGATCTATTTAATATGTATTGTGAGTTTATATTTGGGGTCTCAGTCGCTACCTAACCCGTTATTTTCTCAATAATTCTAACACTAATAAGGATATTACAGTATGATTTGAAGATGTGCACGTTCATTGTATGGAAATGAAAAGGTTATCTGGAAAAACAATGAAGGTCAGTCTATTTTATTGGTGCTGCAAAGAAAAATGGATCGACTAGTGAATTTGTTGTACACGTAATAATATCACCATCATCAAATAACGGGCCTACTGGCATAGATGATCATGTCTCTCCACAACTTTTGATCTCGACAGTTTTTTATCATTTCTATTGTTAACCTTCTGCCAAGCCATTCTCTAAAGCTGTCTAGTATTTTTTCTCTTTGCTTCCCTCTGTCTCTTCGTCCCTCAATTTTTCCAGTTGTTAAAATATATTCCAGTTGTTCTCTTCTCATTACATGGCCAAAAAATGATGAATGTTTCTTCCTAATATTGGAAATTAGCTCTCTTTTTGCTTTGACCTCTTTCAGAACATTTTCATTACTCTTCTTAGCTGTCCATGGTATTCTCAACATTCTTCTGTAAAACCACATTTCTACTGACTCCAGTGATTTTCATATCTGTTGTCCTATTTTATCCACGATTCACATTCATATGTCAAGACAGGCTCTACATACCATTTAAGAACTCTTTTTCTTGTTTCTATTGTCAAAAATGGAGTGCATAGTATCTTCCTCATTTTTTGGAAAGCTGCTTTTGCCTGAACCATTCTATATCTCACCTCTGTTGTACATGTTCCGTATGAGGTTAACATAGTTCCCAAGTATTTAAATTAATTTACCAGTTTTAATATTGTTCCACTTGTCTTTATTTTGCACTGAGGTGATGTCTTTTCCTTTGTTGTTAGTAATAGCAAAAGTAATAACATAATGAAGCTAAAGAAAGTATTCGAGTTGTCTACGTATTTTTTTAAAAAAACATGAAATGCAACAACTCATCACGTCCTGGCCTCCTCAAGTTTCCAAACCATCCGTCCGTCGCTGGTGTGTAGTACCTGCAATTTTCACAGGATCGCTGTTAAATGGTAAAGCCACAGGACCAGATGAAATTCCTTCGGAAGTCATCAAAGCAGATATTAACACCTCTACCAAGATGTTACATGATCTGTTGGATAAAATTTGGGAGAGGGAAGAAATACCCAAGGACTGCAAAGAAGGTTATATGGTCAAACTAATAAGAAAGGACGTTTACAGGAGTGCACAAAATGTAGCGGTATTAAGCTACTATCAGCTATTATGATCAGAGAATCATAAAAGCGGTCATAGAGAACGTTTGAGAGATAAACAAGCAGGGTTTTCTTTTAAATTTTTATTATTTTGCGTTCGCCAGCTTTTTACCTCTGATGAAGTCCTTAGAGACTAGGAACTTAATTGTGTGTGTTAATGCGTTTTTCACTGGCAGCCGTGTGCACAGAGGTCCCTCGCCGCACAGGCAGATAAATCCGTCTTCGGAGGTACTCATACTTTTTCCTTCCATGAGTAATTGACGTTTCAAGCCGGGCCTCACTGCTGAGACCAGGGGTGATTGCCACAGTGAAACATCATTAATAAAAATCCTAACTGGTGCAGCCGGGATTTGAAACCATAACCTCTCTGTTTCAAGGCCAGCGTTTTGCCTCGAGACCAACCAGTCCCCCACAAGCAGTTGTAGGAAGAACAGATCATTTGCTGATCAAATAACTGCCCTACATATATTAGTTTTAAAAAGTTTAGAACTACAGTCCCCACTATATTGGATTCATAGATTACAAAAAGGCATTTGATAGTTTAGACAGAGGAATGCTTTGGAAGTTGCTGAGTCATTACGGAATCCCCACAAAGATTATTAACCTGATAAGAACAATGTATGAAGGAATGAAATGTAGTGTGGTGCATGAAGGGCGGTTTACAGAAGCATTTAAACTAAGAACAGGAGTATGGCAGGGATGCCTTCTATCTCTATTTCTCTTTCTACTGCGCAGAGAGGTGGGATTTGAAAATAACTCAAAACAACAGAAATGGAATCCAGTGGTCACTGACCAAGCAACATGATGATTTAGACTTTGCTGAATATATAGCTCTCCTATCACACAACCATCAACATATGCAAGATAAAATGAGCATACTTGAAGAGAGATCACAACAGATGGGACTGAAAAATAAATAGAGACCAATATTATGAGAATTAATACAGTTGGCAGTAACCAAATAAAACTAAGAGAAATACCTCCACTAGGCGTACAATCTTATATATATCTGGACAGTAATATAAACAAAGAGGGAGGAACAGAAAATGATACCAAAATAAGGAAATCAAAAGCAAGAGGAGCTTTTGTTGCACTGTAAAACATATGGAAGTCCAATGAAATTAAGTTAAATACTAAAATAAACATTTTCAACTCCAATGTTAAGTCAATCTTATTTTATTGCCGTGAAACATGGAGAACAACAAAAATGACAACATGAAGATACAGACTTTCATTAATGGATGCTTACGCAGAATAAAAGGATGGAAATGGCAGGACAAAATCACTAACATAGAACTATGGAAATGTAGCAGTCAAATACCAGTGGATAAAGAGATACAGCGAAGACGATGGCGCTGGATAGGATACACACTGAGGAAGCCAACTGCGAGTATTACACAACAAGCCCTTTTTTGGAATCCCCAGGGAAAAAGACAAAGAGGAAGACCAAGGAATTCTTGAAGAAGACAAGTGGAAGAAGAGACAAAGATGATGGGGAAGACATGGAATGATTTTAACAGAATAGCAAGAAACATAACAGCTAGTAAAGTGTTTGTTGAAGAACTATGCTCCACAGGGAGCAGAAAGGTAGAAGAAGAAGCTGGAAAATGTATTTTTATACTTTGGATGAGAGTGTTTAGTGGCAAAATTGAAGATATTCCGGGTTCTGTAACAAGTGAGACACACTTTACTAACAGTCACAAAGGACATGCCTGGAATATTAGTCGCTGACCATATAATAACCAACTTGAAGTATGTGCCGATGATATGAGCTTAATTTCCAAGAGTAGAACTCCTGATTTATTGACATGAAGTGACGGACAGTCAAATTAAGGGTCTTAGCCTGAACAGTAAAACGACAAATGAAATGGTCGCAGCAAAGGAAAAGACTTCCTCGATATCGATATGTTCAACTGAAGTAAATTGGGCAATATTAAAATAAATTAATAAATCACGTGTTGAATGTCACTGTACAACAGAGCCGGAATGCAGAATAGATAAGGAAAAGGCTATTTTCCCAGGAGTGAAAAGACATCATGAAACTAATTTAAAGACAATTGGAATAAGAAAACTCGTTCTTCAGCATTATGTAGAACACATTTTGAATAATTGGAGTGAATCATGGACAATAAAAAAAACAACATGCAGGAAAATTGTTGTAGATAAATTAAATTTCTTCTTCTTCTCTCTACCTTTTTAGCTCCCAGTGGAGCATAGGACTTCAACAAACACTTTCCAAGTCGTTCTGTTTTTTTGCCAATCTTTTAAGATCATTCCATGTCTTCCCCATCATCTTCATCTCTGCTTCGATCTGTCTTCTCCAAGAATTCCTTGGTCTTCCTCTTTGTCTTTTTTTCCTGGGGATTCCAAAAAAAGGGCCTGTTGTGTAATACTCTCAGTTGGCTTCCGTAGTGTGTGTCCTATCCAGCACTTCGTCTTCACTGTATGTCTTTATCCACTGGTATTTGACTGGTACATTTCCATAATTCTATGTTAGTGATTTTGTCCTGCCATTTCCATCCTTTTATTCTGCGTAAGCATCCATTAATGAAAGTCTGTATCTTCGTGATTGTCAATTTAGTTGTTCTCCATGTTCACAGCCATATAATAGGACTGCCTTAACATTTGAGTTGAAAATTTTAATTTTTGTATTTAACTTAATTTCTTTGGATTTCCATATGTTTCCCAGCGCAACAAAAACTCCTCTTGCTTTTGATATTCTTATTTTGGTATCATTTTCTGTTCCTCCCTCATTATCTATATTACTGCCCAGATATATGTAAGATTCTACGTCAAGTAGAGGTATTTCTCCTAATTTTATTTGGTTATTGCCAACTGTATAATGTTGGTCTTATCTCTATTAATCTTCAGTCCTAGCTGTTGTGATCTCTCATCAAGTATGCTCATGTTATCCTGCATCTGTTGATGACTGTGCGATAGGAGAGCTATATCATCAGCAAAGTCTAAATCATCAAGTTGTTTGGTCAGTGACCACTGGATCCCATTTATGTTGTTTTTAGCTATTTTCATAAACCAATCTATGGTCAGGAGAAAGAGAAATGGAACAGAAGGCATCCCTGCCTTATTTCTGTTCTTATTTCAAATGCTTCTGTAAGCTGCCCATCATGCACCACACTACATTTCGTTCCTTCATACATTGTTTTTATAAGGTTAATAAACTTTATGGGGATTCCGTAATGACTCAGCAACTTCCAAAGCATTCTTCTGTCTAAACTATCAAATGCCTTTTCATAATCTATGAATCCAATATAAAGTGGGGATTTTAGTTCTAAACTTTGTTCAACTTTTGTACGTAGGGTAGTTATTTGATCAGCACATGATCTGTTTTTCCTAAAACCTGCTTGTTCATCTGTCAAATGTTTCTCTATGGCCTCTTAATTAAATTACATTTGGTTACAGAATAATGCTGAGATCTACATGTCCATTTACTAGAGCAATGAGAACGTTCTGAAAGGGATCAAAACAAAATGAAAGTTTATTATCAATGATAAGAGGAAGCACTTATCACGTTTTGAACAAGTAATGAGTAGGAAACATCCACAATACATTGTGACAGCTGAAACAAATCGAAGGAAGAAAAGTTGGAGGAAACAGAGAGACGATATACCGAATAATGTAGGAATGGTTAATTTTGTTAGGAAGTCAACAGCAGAAATGATATACTCTAGAAGTGGAAAGTTATGGAGAGACTTACATTTACGCTAGCGCCTACGGTACTTGATGATGCTAACAATCTATATTTTCATGTCATCTTCTTTTCTCTTTAGATCTGTTTTTGTATGTTACATGTTGATAAATGTTGTTATAATCTTACATGCTGATAAAATTCGTTTGCTGTGATACCGAGGCCTTCCATAACCAATAATAATAATAATAATAATAATGCTGATAAAATGTTGCAAAGTATATTTGTCATAGGATTCGCCTTTACCACAATCTCCATCGTTGTAGCAATCTCCTGTAAAAATACATTTTGGCATGTCAGATGTAAGGCAGGTCTTCCCTTCGCGGCATTTCTGAACGAACATTAAAACAAAGTTCATTATAATGACGAACATTCTCATACATTTTAATTAGTAACATCATGGACTATAAACGTAGTTATCATCATCTTGTGATATCTCTGCTGGGAATGTTTACAACCCTGGAGCATCCATTTTCACTGTTTCTTGTCTTGACTGATGACGCGGTGATATGTTTTTCTACCCATCTCTTGACGTTATCATTTCCCTTTGTCAGGCAAGGCAACAGACAGCAACAAAGCTAGAGGCTGTCACAGACTCACATCTGATGACTTGCGTGAGGATCGATGAACCAGAACCATCCAGACCCTACTTCATGTCTCCGCGGTGCCTCTAGAATCAGACTAATCAGTCTAGTCTGGCCAAGTGAATATTGATCAAAGAGGTAAGGCAACACACTACCCAAAAATGTCGCGCTGAAGCCGGATGTGTTGGGTCGAAATGCGCAAGTATCACAATTCTACTACAAACATCACTACAACAAACCTCAACGAACGCATCCACCCCCACTTAAACACTTCATAAGGACGAACGGCGAGGGAGTCAATCATTTCCTTCAGCAGTCATCTGGTGAACGCCAGAAAGAAGAGAATTAGATTCCACTTTGGTCTTTGTTCCAATCAACACCGCGAGCTTTGTATGTTCACTTACAAGATGACAGACAGTAAGTTATTGTGTCTCTTTATATATCACAATTCTTTAACTAAAGTAGTAAATGTGCTTTAAACCGTAACGTTTTACAAGTGTATCAGACGTGCATGCAACAATGGCTCTAAAAGTTGTAGTAGTAAACACTGATAATTATAATCAATTTTATTATAGGATTAGTTACAATGTTAAAACTGTATATACATTTACTGACAATAGGGTTTTTAAAAATATTATGACCTGGGGTTTTTTGTTGTTGTTTTTTTGTTTTGTTTGTTTGTAGATTGTACCTAAAATCAATTGAAACACTTAATCTCATAAAGCAAGAAAACCGAGATATGCCAAGCTTAGAAAGATCTGGCGAGCTTACATTTATCATGAGAGTGATCAAGAAAGCGACTCACATTTGCTAATGAATTATATACTCTCTTTTCCAAAGTCGCTCATTCAAAGTTGAAATTTTCAACTACTCCAACAATTTGAAGTTAAAAATGGCTCGCTCTTAATTTGTCTGCTTTCACATAGCTCTACGTGCAAGGATCAGTGATTTTGATAGTGAGAAATTTAGAAGGTACAATTCTATTGCAGATTCGGCATATCGAGATCAAAGGGGGATGTATTTTGTCTTTGGGGTCGGTGTACTTTTGTAAAAGGCATGTCCCTGCATCCAGTGATTGTTGAGCACTGGGCACAGTAATGTAAAGTGCCCCGTCACGCCAAGTGGCGTATAGGGAATATGGTGTTAGTGACCCTACTTTGTAAGACATTTGGCACATGCTTTTTGAGTTAATGTGGTCGGTATTACGCCCGTGCCGCTTTACTTTCCCAGAAAAAAATCCGGTACTAATTTAAGGCTGGGTGAACCCGGAAGCCGTCGATAAGGATCGAACCGGACTTCTCGCCCTTTGTAGTCCAGTTCATGACCACTGAGCTATCGACTGGACACAGTAATTTATTATTATTATGCCTATTAATAATTACAATATTATTATACAACTGTTGTTGGGTCTTAAAACACGAACTCTACAACTCTAATTAAAAATTATTTATAAAAAATGGTTCTCTAGGTTGAAAAAATCATAAATAGGTCACTGGAAAATAATAGAAAATGCTGCGATTACAAATAATTAAATGATCTCATTTGTGGAGTCTGCTGTAGACGTTATGGCTGAAGTCAAAAGGCCACAAAGGAGATGTCGAATAGAAAGAAAATAAATTTAACTAATAGCATGATTATTAATGACAGCAGGGAATTTTGTGTTGAATTATTTTTCTCTTCTTCCTCGTCTTCTTCTTCGTCATCTTCATCATCATCATATGGTCATGGAAGTCATTGGAGTAACACTGACAAACACAGTCAACCTTCCCCGTTTAAGTCTTAGATGATACCAATTATTTTTAATCTCCTTCTATACACCTTGTTTTTGGTAAATGTATATCCAACATGAAAGAGTTTATTTTTATGAAACGTGTCAATAAAAAGTGTCAAAATCTCTGGGTGTTGAAGTCTAGAGGTTTATCTTTTTTCAGTTGAAATGAAAATTGCAGGTTTTAATGACTCCTTTATGATTATATTCACTACATGACAGCCGGTGGAAATGATAAATGTTGCTACAAGTCCCAAGTGTAAACGATTACTGTCACTATACCTTATTTTCACATAAATTAGTTGTAATATTCACTGGGTAGAAACAAAACTTCTTGCACCCCCATTGACAGCATTTTTCACTGTCTCTGCAGTCTCCATCATGTAAACAAGTATCAGCACAGAAAATGTCATCGCTGTTTCCAGCCGATGGGCATTGTCCAGGTTTGATAATTGTGGCTGTTAAAGAACAAAATTATAATTGGTCGTAGATTAAAAAAAAATATCTGTGTAAATATATGTGTAAATATATTTGTGTAAATAATATTAATCAAATAATAATAATAAATGCAATTATGTAACAAAAATTGAAATGTATTCATCGTCATGTCCCATACCAGTTGGCATAGGCGATCACAATTCCATAATTCTCTGTCTTCAGTGCATTGTATCAATTCTGCTGTTGATTGTTTACCGTGCCACGACACTCAACTACATCGTATCTTTTCTCTTTGTCGTCCGCCGTATCTCCTTCTTTGTATTATGCTAATTATAGTTAAGTATTTCCACTTTCCACTTCTCATGATATGTCCGAAAAAATGTCGATGCTTCTTTCTGAATTGTTTAGGTGCTCTCTTTTTCTATTGGCTTTATTGAGAATTTCGTCTTTGATCTTTTTTGGCTGTCCATGGAACTCTGAACGTTATTCTGAGCAACCCCAACTATGACCCTCAAATCGTCATTTCATTTGTTTGTCAACTGTAAGTGTTTTAAAGCAAGAAAATTACAGAAGCATTACTAAAAAAAAAAACTAATTGGAGTTATTATGATGTGTACAGTAAATAGGATATAATCATATACGTGTGTTTTTTGTAAACAATACAAACTGCAGCCATTTTTGGTAAAACTAATAAAAGTCATGAAAGAGATGCAGAACTGCACAATACCCTATGATAGATACAATCAATATCAACAAAATGTTTATTATGTTTTTATATATTTTTACAAAAAGGCCGCCGATAAACATGGATTTTCTACTACAACAATTGACACAAATCACAACATTATCAACAGTATGCTACAGCTATTATAAATTAGAAACTCCTTAATTATCTGTGTAACATAGTACTTTTTAAGATTCAACCTTGAACCTGATCAATTTTTATAATTTCTTCGCATTTTGTTGGTTTGTTCGTACCCACTCTGCTATTATTATGCCGTCTTGTTCTTTCTTTAACACATTCGTTAAGTGACTTCTTATCCTCTCGACCCTGACAATCGACAAAAGCTTGAGGTATATAATATACCAACACATAATTATTTATTTAATATGTACAGTTCAATGATCACAAATTACATTAACACATTTCTGATTTATTCCAACTATACTTTCTTTCTAGCCTACCGTCAATATCGATATTACTTGGCAGTTTGGGTTACCTCTGAATCATACACTCCTAGAATCATTTAACACATCACAGGTTATGCTTTTTTATATCTATCCACAATTCCTGTGTTGGCTCACTAGATCAGTTAATCTATTCACTTGGGTCTAAAATTGATCATGTTCGAACGTCTTGTCTAGCTGAACTAACTGCCAGTCATACTAATAGCTCTGCCCTAGTTTCCTGGTGATCCTTCCTCACTAATGTTCTCACTGTGACTAAGTACTGCTCTCTGTGTGTGAGTCATCTTTCTATCCGCGTGTGTGAGAGTGAGTGAGTCTCTCGGCGTATCTGCCTTGGATTATCTCTGTCGGCATATCTCTGTCGGCATATCTCTGCATCTCTGCGTCTCTGCGTTTCTGCGTCACTTTCTCGACGTATCTTTCGTCTCTGCCCGCCTTTTAGTAAGATTTCATATTTATATTGTCGCCACTTTCAATTTCTGTTAATGCCTATTCTCCCCACAATAATTATTTCTTTACTTTGTGTCTATCTACCTAAGATATCTGATGCCACTTTCGCATTGACTACAAGTTTTTTGACCATATAAATTATGGCTATCACTAAAGCATCAGCATGGCTTGAAACACAGACATATGCACGTGTTTCCTCAGTGTATCAATGAGTATGCTCAGGAAGACCACACCTGGCTGGGCTCGACGGCAGTGGTTGAAGCCACGAAAGAGGTCTTTTCTAACAAAGATCTGTCTTATTTTCATGAAAGAGCATATGGGTGTAAGAGGTAATGACAGATTTGCTGTAAATCTTGCCAGTTTGGCAGACGTGAGTACGAAAAGGTAACGGACCACGCTGACTTTCTAAGTGCAATCAGGGACGCTGGACGAATAAAATAACTAAAACATTACCCATGAATCAGCAACCGTGACTGCAGACTGCGCGAATATTATCTCAAGGTGAGAGATACCAGACATGAACGTTACATAGGAATAAAAAAAGACTTATCAACGAGCACAACACCCATGTCGTTAGTCGCTACACGTTGAGGGATATACTTCAGAAGAGATCTAAGCTCTTTTGGACTTGTGCAATGTGCAATGAGAATGACTCGTCGACTAAACTAAACTAAACTAAACTAAACTAAACTAAACTAAACTAAACTAATACTTTTGAACTTTTAAAATCAGGGAAGCCACGATATTATAAAAACTAAACATTTAGTTTATAGAAAGAAGCTTGTTATCATAAAAAGAGTATTGACCTACTTACTTGGGTTAGATCTACAGCATGTTGAGTACGTGTCCATGAGTTCTATGTTACAGATGCTCGTATCTGGACACGGTATTGTCTTACCACCGCAGTAAGTATCATCCCATGCACCATCGCGCATAATTAGAATAGGTTGTCCAATCTGGCATACCCCAGTATGACTCCATCGTGGGGGCTTTTCTGTGACAGGGGAAAATAGATAGCCCACAAGTAAAGCCAAATCAATATTTCTTATCAGCTTGCGAAATTAAATTATATAGTGGTATATAAACTGAGATACTGAATATTTGGTGAATAAAGTGCAGATCGGCATAACAAATACACTTTTTAAAAATGCAAAGAGAGAGAGAGAGAGAGAGAGAGAGAGAGAATAAAGAGGGAGAGAAGTGAAGGAAGGGAGAAAGAGTGGTGTGTGTATTGCAGATTTACAGTAGCAAGATTTCTTATTGCAAGATTCACAGTAGCAAGATTTCTTATTGCAAGATTTACAGTAGCAAGATTTCTTATTACAAGATTTACAGTAGCAAGATTTCTTATGATTTGTGAATCATAGACGGTTATCTATTACCACAGTGAAGAAACACAAAACGCATGATACTCTCATATAATTGAGTAATTGAGTTATTTGCGAGTCACCAAATTGCGCCCTGAGTATGTCCATAGGTGGTCAGATTCCCCTCCTCAGCAAGTCCTGCAGTGTCCAGCGACTGACGATTTCAGTTCCGTGTTTGTTGATAAGTCTTTTATAACCTACTAAGTTTCTCGTTCCTGATTGTGCCCATCTTAATCCTGTAGCTTTCATCGAAGGAGTGACGTGGACTCATGGTTGTCGAATTTCTTTGCCTTCCCACATCTCAGAGAGCATGATGATGTCTGCCCGATCCATTGGTTCACCATCTTAACGATGTCATGTAATATACTCTAATAGGTCTGACGAAAGTCATCATGCAGGAGGGAACTGTGAGACTCAGGCAATTACACAGAGAGATATGTGAGGCTCAGGACAGACAGAGCGATATGTGAGGCTCAAGGACAGACAGAGAGATATGTGAGGCTCAAGGACAGACAGAGAGATATGTGAGGCTCAAGGACAGACAGAGCGATATGTAAGAATTAAGGACAGGCAGAGAGATATGTGAGGCTCAGGACAGACAGAGAGATATGTGAGACACAAGGACAGACAGAGAGATATGTGAGGCTCAGAACAGACAGAGAGATATGTGAGGCTCAGGACAGACAGAGAGATATGTGAGGCTCAGGACAGACAGAGCGATATGTGAGGCTCAAGGACAGACAGATATATATGTGAGGCTCAACGACAGACTGAGAGATATGTGAGAATTAAGGACAGACAGAGAGATAAGTTAAGCTCAAGGGCAGACAGAGAGATAAGTGAGGACAGATAGAGACAGAATTGGAATGACACCATAAAAAATAACGAGTCACGAATTCCGGCTAATTCATCTATAACAACAAGAGTCATGGTAACTTGCAAGAGCAAAGTCGCATCCTTATAGCTCATCAATCATGGGACAGGTGAGATGTTACCAAGTTATACTTAGATGTAGCTTATGTTAATTTGGAACAAATGTCAAGGAAATGATTTAAAATTTAAATCGAGGTTCTTAAGAATTTTTTTTCCCCATAGCAACATATGGTTGTGAAAATGGAACTAACTACAGACCGTAGAGCGGATATGTTGAATTCCTGACTGCATTGAAACTGGTTCCAGGGATCGAATAGAATAGATACTGAAAAGTACTTCAATGCCTTAGAATGCAAGTGTTACAGATACATATTGCCCTTTTCGTCCTGTCAAGAGGTCTAGTGGAGGCTATGGTTTTTTTTTGGAGTTTTGTTTTTGTCGAAAAGCTTCTCTCGCGGCCAATTCTACCAATGTTTGACAAACGCACACGGCCACACAATGAACAAGTCAGGCCCACTGATCCAGAGGGTTTTCCATCCTTTTTATGAGTCTTATCTCTTCTAAGTTTTGCCTTAGCACAGTCTCAAATGATGTTCAAAAAAAAGTAAAGTACCCCCGTCACGCCAAGGGGCGTATAGGGAATATGGTGTTAGTGACCATACATTTTACAGACCTTCGGCACATGATTTTTGGGGTAATGTGGTCGGTATTACGCCTTGCCGTTTTACTTTCCAAGTAAAAATCCGGTACCAACATAAGGCTGGGTGAACCGGAATCCGTCGGTTGGGATCGAACCCTACCTCTTGTCCTTTGTAGTCCAGTTCACCAACCATTGAGCTTTCCAAATGATGTTATACTATTTCTTATACATAATCTCCATGATGTGCGTCACTTGCCTGATGTTCCCAGTCATTTTCACAGATGGAGAAATCATTCAGTGATGATTTACAGATATCTCTATATCGTAGTTTAGGTCTGCCGATTTGTCTTTTCTGTGTATTAGTTCGCCATTTAGTGTTTGCTTGGGGATGCTGGACGTGCCATGATTGTTGGGGGTCTTAGCACATTGCAAGACAGTTAAGTTGGTTATTTTGTTCTGCCATTTTATGTGCATTATTCTGAGGAGACATCGCATGTGGAAGACAATACTCTTTTTTCGTGATTTGAGTATGTTGTCCAGGTTTCAGTTCCATATAATAGTGTGCTCTACCTTTTAGCTCCCAGTGGAGCATAGGTCTTCAACAAACACTTCCGAGTCGTTCTGTTTTTTGCAATTCTTTAAGAGAATTCCATGTCTTCCCATCATCTTCATCTCTGATTCGATCTGTCTTCTCCAAGAATTCCTTGGTCTTCCTCTTGTCTTTTTTTCCTGGGGGATTCCAAAAAAGGGCCTGTTGTGTAATACTCTCAGTTGGCTTCCGTAGTGTGTGTCCTATCCATCGCCATCGTCTTCGCTGTATTTCTTTATCCACTGGTTATTTGACTGGTACATTTCCATAAATTCCACGTTAGTGACTTTGTCCTGCCATTCCATCCCTTTATTCTGCTAAGCATCCATTAATGAAAGCCTGTACCTTCGTGATATCAATTTTGTTATTCTTATGTTTCACAGCCATATAATAGGACCGACTTAACATTGAGTTGAAAATTTTTAATTTTTGTATTTAACCTAATCTGTTGGATTTCCATATGTTTCCAGTGCAATGAAAGCTCTCTTGCTTTGATATCCTTATTTTGGTATCATTTTCTGTCCTCCCTCGGTATCTATATTACTGCCCAGATATATGTAAGATCTACGTCTAGTAGAGGATTTCTCCTAGTTTTTTTTATTATTGCTAACTGCATTAATTCTCATATGTTTGTTTTATCTCTATTAATCTTTAGTCCTAGCTGTTGTGATCTCTCATCAATATACAATTATCCTGCATCTGTTGATGGCTGTGTGATAGGATAGCTATGTCATCAGCAAAGTCTAAATCATCAAGTTGTTGTCAGGACCACTGGATCCCATTCTATTGTTTTGAGTTATTTTCATATCCAATCTATGGCCAGTAAAAAGAGAAATGGGGATAGAAGGCATCCTTGCCTTAATCCTGTTCTTATTTCAAATGCTTCTGTAAGCTGTCCTTCATGCAACACATACATTTTGTTCCTTCATACATTGTTTTTATCAGGAATAAACTTTATGGGATTCCGTAATGACTCAGCAACTTCCAAAGCATTCTTCTGTCTAAACTATCAAATGCCTTTTCGGAATCTATGAATCCAATATAAAGTGGGGATTTTAGTTCTAGACTTTGTTAACTATTGTACGTAGAGTAGTTATTTGATCAGCAACATCATCTGTTTCTCGTAAAACCTGCTGTTCATCTCTCAAGTGTTTCTCTATAGCCTCTTTTAGTCTCTCCAGAATGATTCTGCCTATATTTTTCCGGCACTGATAGTAGCATAATTCCCCTATAGTTTGTGCACTCCTGTAAACTTCCTTCTTTGGTAGTTTGATCATATAACCTTCTCTCAGTCTTTATGTTATTTCTTCCCTCTCCCAATTTTATCCAATAGATCATGTAACATCTTGGTAGAGGTGTTTAATATCTGCTTTGATGGCTTCCGAAGGAATTTCATCTGGTCCTGTGGCTTTACCATTTTTAATAGTTTGATGGCTTTCATATTTCTTCTTTGCTTGGTTTTCCGCAGTTAACGTGTAATCTTCTTCTGCTGGTAGTATATCTGGAGGATTATTGAGCTGGGTCTTTCAAAAGTTCATCAAAGTGCTCTTTCCATCTCTCCATTGTTCCCCTTATTTAATAAGCAGATTTCCTTTCTTATCTTTGATAAAGGCGTGATCTGTTTGTATTTTCCACCTAATTTCTTTGTGCTGGTGTACAGTTCTTTCAGATTCCCTTTATTTGCTGCTTCTTCTGCCTCTTAGCTAGTTCATCTATATATTCCTCTTATCCCTTTTAATGCATCTTCTCACTCTTGTTTCACTCTGTGTAAGCTTCCGTGTCTGGCTTTATTAATTTCTTGTTTTGCTTTTATTTATGTCTGTCTTTTCTTGTTCTTTCTTCTTTAATTTTATCCAAGGTCTCTGCTGTTATCATGCCTTATTCTGGCGTTCTCTTTTTCCCCAATGTTCTTCGCATGTCTCTTTCCATATATTTTTTACCTGTTTCCAATGATCTTCTATATTTATTGTATTTCTAGTTGTTGGAGGACTGGTATTTGTTTGATATTGTGACTGCGAATTTATCTTAATTCCTTGTTCTTTAGAAACCCTACATTGAAATACTTTCTACCCTTATTCGTTGTAGTATACCTTTTAGTTTAATTTTAAGGTTGGCTAACAGAAGATGATGATTGAAGCTTCATTGCCCCTCTATATACTTTTACATGTAAGGATGACTTAAACTTATTATTAATACATATGTGATCAATGATTTTCCGTTCTATGATCTGTGACACCCATGTAGCTTGTGTATTTTTATGTTGGAATATGGTTCCTCTAGGCTCATTTGATTAAGGCGCAGAAATCACAAAAATATCTCTCCATTCTCGTTATATCTCCAAGTTCCAGTTTTCCCATAATCTCTCGAAGCCTCTGTTGTCTGATCCTACCTTAGCATTAGGTCTCCCATCAAGATTATAATATCCTTGGCTCGTCTTGCATCCATCTGACATTGTAGCTGTTTATAGAAATCATCTTTAACCGAATCATCCTTATCGGTGGTTGGTGCATAGCATTGATAAGTGTAATTTTATTTGTTTTGGTTGTTTTAAATGTTGCTCCACCAGTCTTGTTCCCACTGCCTCCCATTCTATTAGTGTCTTCTGTGCATTCTTTGATAGCATTATAGCTACCCCTTCGCTATGTTGTGATCCTGGTTCATGGTGTCCGATGATAAAATCATCTCCCCTGTATTCAGTGTTTATTCTCTCCACTCCCGCCATCTTGTTCAACATTCCAGAATATCTATCTTGTAGTTGGTCATTTCTATAATAATGTGCTAAGCACATAAGTTTGATAATTTGCCAGAAGTCGTAATGTCTTACCAATTCGGCTGTTTATTTCATCTCAAGAGAAGTGGTTTGCGTAATTGTGGATTTCAGATACGTGAATTTCTGAACTGATTCTAGTGGACAATGTTTTGTTTTGCTCTTAGTCGTGCTGAACAGTGAGCCATCTGATCTTATGCGAATGTAAATATCTCCTGAGCTGTTTTCGAAGGCGTAATTTAGACGGCAGCAAAAAATATACCAAAATGGTGGGAGCGAATATACATACCTGTTTCACTCCATTGTAACTTTAAAACTCTTTGATGAACTCCTATCAAAGGATTTTAGCATTCATGTTTTCATGAAGGGACATACTCAGCTAAATAAATTAGGTGGGCAGCTATGCTTTCTAACACCCTGTAGAGCCTATCTCTATTTACTGAAGTCGAAGGCCTCGTGAGATCCACAAAGGCAACATAGAGTGGTATTTGTTGCCGGGAACAGAATATGCCGCTCTATATTGCCTTTGTGGATATAACAAACTCATCAACAATGCCAAAGAAGCAAAGGAAGGTAGGCGACATATGCTGCAATATTATAACCAGCCAATTAAAGTATTTCTAGTTGTACAATCTTTATTAAAACAAAGTGCCATTGAATGGAACACTTCTAGCGAACAAGAAACAAATACTTACCCATACACAGAGCTCTGAGGGGACAAGAAATAGCTTGTTCATGACAATCTGTCACAACGCGGCAGGTCGTGTTTGCTGGGACAACCCTGCAATTCATATAACAGATATCATATTAAGATAGTTGTTTTAATAGGAAATGTACATACATGGAAGGGGGGCAGTGGGGCCTGGGTGGTCTAGAGGTAAGATGCCGGCCTCTGGACAGGAAGGTCACGGGATAGAATTCCACACAGGAAATGTTTCTGTTGCAATTCGTGGATTTATCTTGCTTTACTCTTCCCTCGTCCATTTAGTGAGATCCGATGTACATACCCACGAAACAAGACAAAAAACAGAATGCCACGTGTGCACTTTGGGCAAGTTAAAGATTTCTTGGAACTTAAATATCGAAAAGCGTATTCCCATTACAGCCGGACAAAACAATTGCTGGAGATATAACTGTACCCAAACAGATACTCCAGTTTCCGATATTTCGCTGGTGCTACAGAGTGTGTACATCCAAGTTAAAACCATCTTCCGTGCCTTCGCTAGCGTGTATTATCGGTGCTGTACGCTTGGGTGTTTCTGTGGAGTGGGATCTGAGCACTATGGAGTTGTCCAATGTAGTAAGATGATGATCTATCGAGCAACTTAACTAATACAGATTATGTCATGTGCACGCAGTGTCATAGATTGTGGGAATAGTCTAGCAGTTAGAGCAATAATCTATGATCCAGACAGTGATTTTCTAAAACAACGGTTATTCCTTTTGGAAACTCTCACCCCAGAAGTTAAGATTGTTACGTGGTCACAGTGGTACAGAGAGCTACACTAGCGTGTTGTTAACGCACTGGCTTGACGAAACAGATGATCAGGGTTCAAATCGAAACCAGACATTAGCTAAAGATTTAAAAAAAAACAGAGAGAGACTGATCAGTGTTGATAAAGTTGTTGCTCTTGTCAATGCGTGTCAATCAGAGCCATGTTTTTATTATCTTTTAATGAACTTTCGAAATAGGTTGACGATACCAATACGAGCCCCGAAGAGCCTGCTGCAAAGAAAGCATGACTGTGCTGACTGTTGATCTCTCAGGTGTACTGGTGATGTGCTGAAATTTGACAACCCTGAGATATTTTAGAAATATATTTTTAGAATATAAACTTATATAATCAACTGAAGCCATACTGCTGATATAACTAGCTGTGTTCCGTCGAGTTTAAATAGCAATCCTATGATTGTATGCACGGTTCAAGCGCTCTAAGTGTTAGATTTTCTAGGGTCATTTAGAACATCCTGACCTGAACAGTCAGAGACGTCCCGCAACATATAAAGTGGTAGAGTATTTAAGTGACATACTTTACCGTACCAGGCCGCACCGTTTGAGGCAGAGAATGTAATGTCTCGTTTTTTGTCACAATGTCTTCTCCGTCTTTGTTAGTGAGGTAACCATTATTAGTTTAATTCACGATGAACCGAGTAGCATTGAACTGGGGTTGATTCACGATCACCTCTAAGTCGTAAGCCAACCACTACGTCACTGACAGTAAAGTAGACCAAGGTTTAGCAATTAGCGACAGTCTCACTAATAACCACCTGACAATCTTTACACAATGGTCTGTTATAGAACTACATTAACCAGCACATTATTCCCATATTTATTGTGATATTGCTCGATCTTTAATGTATTCTGTCCATTGTTCCCTTACGCTTTCTTGTTCAATCACAGTTCTTCTTAAACATACACTTTTAGCTTACGTTTTTCATTCTGTTAATTATTCAGTTTGTTTGTATATAGTTTGGGCATCTCTTTTTTTTAATTGCATTTCAATCTCTTTGCATTTCTGTGTTACCCCTGTTTCTTTTGCGTTATTGCATTTTATTACAATTTCTTTATTTAATCTCTTATACTCATTTTTTTTTATCCTTACTTATTCTTCTTATACCCCTTAGCTGCAAAATGTCATGTATTCATTTCTTTCTTGAAATTCTCCTACCTGGTGGGATTAATTCTTTTTATGTTTGATGCATTGATTCTTTTAGTTTGTGATGCGCATCATTTTAAAAATGTTAATTTATATCCTATCACAACCATTTGAATTAATAAGTGTCTTATTTTTAACTCTCGTATCCAATGGGTATGCAATTTGTTATCTAACTTCTTACCTTTCAACACACAGCGGGTCCTCTGACCATTGTCTAGCAAGAGTTATCCCAAAAACAAACGGTTAGCTGAGGATAGAGAACAAAATAAAGTGCATTTCTTAGAACTTTAGGAAAGTACCAGACAAACACCAGTGGATAAAAAGATAGACAAAGACGATGACGCTGGTTATAAAACACACACGGAAGCCAAATGAGAGTATTTCACGATCAGCGATTTTTGGGAGAAGGAGACAAACTGGGAAGACTTGCAGAAAACAGGTGGAATGTTGGATGAAAAAGATGGGGAAGACATGTATGGATTTTAAGAGGATGGTAGGAAATAGGACACCTTGGAAAGTGTTGTTGACGCCCTTTGCTCCACAGGAGGCTCAAAAGTAGAAAAAGAAGAAGCATGTGTATCGTTATCTGCTACTGTATTTGTTAAATAATATCACGTGGTTAAACTGTTTATTCGAGAAATGAGGTTACGGTTATTTTTAAAAACAAACATGTTTGACATCTCTCTCTCTCTCTATCCGCGATCAAGACTCAATAAGAGTAGGATTCCAGACTCTCTCATGAAGTCAGCTGTCTGTTTAAGCGAATCGATTGCCCCATATAGTTTTTTCTTCCAGAGAGGTGGGCGTGGACCACATTGCTCTTCTCAGGTCTGTGTACTGGGGCATCCTGTAGAACATGTTTTGTAGTCATATTGTCCAGTGTACAGTGGCATAGACATTACCCCAAAAATCATGCGCTGAAGGTCTGTAAAATATAGGGTCACTAACACCATATTTCCCTATACGCCACTTGGCGTGACGGGAGTACTTACTTTTTTTTTTTTTACAGTGGCATAGGCTGGTTGTACCTATTTTGAATTTGGTGAACACGTGATTTCTCATTCTATTGTGGCCAGTGCGTAGGCGATGTATGATGACTTGATCCCTCCTTGATAGTTGGTGGTATCCGTCACTCTCGTTATGCTTTGGGTGTTCTCGTTTCCATTTTTCATGGAACTGACCTTTGAGGATGGATTTGGCTTCATCATAACTGAGCGGATGGTTCTCTTGTGGTAATCTCCCTCCCTCTTTAGCTAATTTGTCTGCGCGTTCGTTCCCGTGTATATTACAGAGTGATGGTATCCACTGAATGACTACTCTCTGGAAGTTATTGCATAGTTAGTCTAGGGTTGTTCTCAAAGTCATCTAGTCCATTGTTCTTGTGGCTTTTTAGAGCTGATAGTACTGACAGTACATCAGTCAGAATCACCAATTTATTGTGCATGTTATTTTTGTGTTGAGTAGCCAGTGTTCTGATTTTTCCAAGTCATTCTGCGATTCATGGTGACGCCAAGATATGTTGGGTTTTGGTTAATAGGTAGTGTATGGTCTTTTATCTTCAAGTTTGCAAAGAGTGTGTTTCTTGATTGGCTGGAAATTGTATATGTAGTTTTTTTTCGTTGATTGGTAAGAACCAGGTGTCGTCCATTTTTCAAGTTCACCTAGGGCATCTTGCATCCTGGGTCCAGCCACCGACATACTTTCCTCGAGAGCCCATAACGCCAGATCATCTGCATATATCGCTGAGTGTATTCTGGTGGAATTTTCCATTACGATGTCATTTATGAAAATTAAAAAGAGTGTTGGGGACAAGACTCCGCCTTGTGGGACACCTTGTTCGATAGAGGCTTCTTACTTAGTTGACCTTGAACTTGTACTCTGGCCATTCTATCCTGAAGGTATTGAGAGACCCAATTGAATAAACGACCCTGGATGCCAAGTCTAAAAAGCTTGTTGTTTAAACCCTCTCGCCATACTCTATCAAAAGCCTTCTCCATGTCGACCCACACTACCAGTATGTGTTTCTTTTCTTGTAGAACATCCTCTATTTCCTGTGCAATGTAGGTGACCAGGTCTTCAGTTGATCTGTGCTGACGGAAGCCACTTTGTTGTGGTATGATTTATTGTTTTGTCTCCAAATGCCACATAAGTCTTGTGTTAACCAGCCTTTCCATGAGTTTACTCAGGCAGTTCAGTAGGCTAATTGGTCTATAGCTACTTGGTTCTAGTGGGTCTTTTCCACACTTGAGGATGGGCACCATAATAGCTTCTTTCCAGATCGCCGGCACATGACCTCTCTTCCAGCTAGCATTTATTATCCTTAAAAGCTGGCTCTTGGCTTTCTATCCCATATTTAGGAGCATTTCGTTGAAGATTCCATCTTTACCAGGGGAACTTTTGAGTTTCAATTCTTTGAGGGCAACATCTAATTCAGTTGGGGTAAAGATGGTCGTCTGATGCTCTTCTGGTGCTAAATGCATGTGTTTTGCATCTTTGTTTTCCCGCCTTGCAGCTTTCTGTTTGTCTATTGGAATGTTTATTCTACTAATGTTTTTGTAAGTCTCTGTCAGTAGATTTGCTGCCCTTTTGCATGTGAGGATGTTCTGATTGTGTGCTAATGATATTGGAGGTCGGCAGTTGTTTTCGTCCCTCAGAGCTTTCGCAAGTTTCCATAGTTTATGAACATTTTTGTCTAGATTAAGGCTCTTTGTTTTGTCTGTCCAGCTCTGTCTTGCTGATATCATGACCTCACGTCTGTATTTGGCCGAGACTGCTTTGTAGGCAATGTTGTTTACTGTGCTGTGTGATGTTTCAGCTAGTTCTCTGGCAGAGTCCAGTTCCTCTTCTAGTCTTTGTATTTCCTTGCTCCAGTATGGCTTGTAGTTTCTACTTGCTCCTCTAGGAATGGATTCTTTAGCAGCTCTCAGATTCCATTGTTAACCGCTCTATTATATTATTGACCTTCTTTTCGTGGGTGTTGATCGGCGCAGTATATGCATCAGTGAGCCTTGCAAACTTTGCCCAATCTGCTCTCTTGTAGTTCCAGCGGGAAGAGGTATTGCAACTCCTGTTTGTGAGCAAGATCCACTGAAAGTTTGACTGGTCTATGGTCACTATCTCCAAGTTGGTTCAGCACTTTTCTGGTTATTTTGAAAGATATGTCTCCAGTTGCAAATGGTAGGTCGGGAGTTGAAGTTGTTTTCCATCTTCTTGAGTACAAGGTTGGGGGGTCCTCCTTAGAGTTTATGAGGAATAGGTTGTTGTCTGTTTCCCATTTTTCCACTTCTTCACCTCGAACATTGGACTCCTTATATCCCCATCTTTCAGAGTGGCTGTTAAAGTCCCCTACTACCAGATACTTTGATGGTGTTATTTCCATTGACTCCAGCTTCAGTAACTTGTCATTTGGACAGTATATATTAAATGTCCTTATACTAGCGGAGTTAATGTATAGGTCTGTACCAATGATCTCTGCCTCTCCGTTTGTGACTACATCTATCAGTTTTGCTGGGATGGAATTTGTAATAAGTATAAGAATTCCACCCTTGTGACCTTCTCTGTCTTGTCTAAATGTTTGGTAGCCCCTGATCATAAATCTGTGATGAGGATTAAGATGAGTTTCCTGGATGCAGGCAACATCTATCTCCTCCTCTGCTAATCTGATTGTTAGAGCTTGAGTAGTATACAAGGGTGTAACTGAGTCGCATTTGGCCGTAAATTAACAAAGATATATAGTGTGGTGCGCAGCGCACCACATGTACACGAGAGACAGGGGGAGTTAACCGTGACCTTTCGTGTCGGTGACCCCGGAGGTGACGTGTTTATGTCTGGTGTGTGCTGACTTTTGTGCGCTTGGTGTACTTGAGCGATAGTGATAGGTTAGTAGATTATACAACATCAGGTTTCTCATAATGAGGTTCTTCTGGGCGCCTAATGTACTGTAGGCGCAGGGGGAGTTAACGGTGACATTTCGTATCGGGATGTTGACTGGGGGTGTCTGTCGGCGTGACCTCGGCGCTCCGTATTTTAAAAATTCCGAATTATTTTTGAACTGTGACATTTCGTGTCGGGATGTTGACTGGGGGTGTCTGTCGGCGTGACCTCGGCGCTCCGTATTTTAAAAATTCCGAATTATTTTAAAAAAACAGTCTCCATCTGATTTCGAACACGGGTCTACGGCGTGCCAGGCCAGACACTTACCACTATGCTACAGGCGATCACAGAATTAGAGGCTGAATGAGACAGGTGAATCGTGAGGCTTTTGTTGGTGCCTGACAGCTAGCTAGTAGTAGAGAAAGATTGACCCGCATTTAGGCGCTAAATTAACGAAGATATATAGGGCAGCGCCCCGCGCGCATAACGCATGCCGCGCAGGGGGAGTTAACCGTGACATTTCATGTCGGGATGCCCGGTGACCTCTCGTTGACCTCTCAACCTCTCGGCGCCATGGTCGGGTGAGCTCTCCCAGTAGGGGACCTGTTATGATCAAAGACCCTATTTCTCTGTGAAATTTCTCACTTGGGTAACTTAAGCTGGTCTAGCCGTCTAACAGAGAGACAGTAAATTAATGTACTTTTGATATTCTATTACTGTAGTGTTTTTTTTTTTTTTTTTGTAGTGGTTGTAGTAATAGTAGTAGTAGTTAAACTACTACTTTTTTTTCATGTATAGTAGAGAGACGGTAGAGTCTTATAGTTATTTTTATGCATGACAACTTTAATGTATCTATAAAATTCATTTTGAAATATATTTAACCCGTGGAAACATAAGCATCATGAGACTTATTAATGTCCAAATTGACCGCTTGTTCATAACACGGATACGACAGCGATGATGACTTTAACGGGTACACAATCAAAGATCCCGTGGGTTTTGTTTTAGTCGATGACAACTTTTGAAATAGTAGCTGACAACTTTTGTATTAACAGATGACAGCTTTCAATGACTGTTTACATGCTATGTCATTGTAGCAGTCATGTATGTCATGTCGAGGTAGTAGACACGTATGTCATGTCATTGTAACAGTCATGTCAATGTAACAGTCATTTCGTTGTAATAGTCAGCTCGTTGTAACAGTCACGTGTGTCATGTCGTTTTATCAGAGACGTATGGTATGTCGTTGTAACAGTCATTTCATTGTAATAGGCATCTCGTTGTAACAGTCACGTATGGCATGTCGTTTTATCAGACACGTATGGTATGTCGTTGTAACAGACATGTTGTTGTATCAGTCATGTCGATGTAGTAGACACGTATGTCATGTCATTGTAACAGTCATGTCAATGTAACAGTCATGTCAATGTAACAGGCATTTCGTTGTAATAGTCATCTCGTTGTAACAGTCACGTATGTCATGTCGTTCTATCAGACACGTATGGTATGTCGTTGTAAAAGACACGTCGTTGTATCACCGATGTCGATGTAGTAGACACGTATGTCATGTCATTGTAAAAGTCATGGCAATGTAACAGTCATGTCAATGTAACAGGATTTCGTTGTAATAGTCATCTCGTTGTAACAGTCACGTATGTCATGTCGTTTTATCAGAGACGTATGGTATGTCGTTGTAACAGACATGTCGTTGCATCAGTCATGTCGATGTAGTAGACACGTATGTCATGTCGTTGTAACAGACACGTATGGTATGTCGTTGTAACAGACATGTCGTTGTATCAGGCATGTCGATGTAGTAGACACGTATGTCATGTCATTGTAACAGTCATGTCAATGTAACAGTCATGACAATGTAACAGGCATTTCGTTGTAATAGTCATCTCGTTGTAACAGTCACGTATGTCATGTCGTTTTATCAGACACGTATGACATGTCGTTGTAACATACATGTCGTTGTATCAGGCATGTCGATGTAGTAGACACGTATGTCATGTCATTGTAACAGTCATGTCAATGTAACAGGCATGTCAATGTAACAGTCATTTCGTTGTAATAGTCATCTCGTTGTAACAGTCACGTATGTCATGTCGTTTTATCAGAGACGTATGGTATGTCGTTGTAACAGACATGTCGTTGCATCAGTCATGTCGATGTAGTAGACACATATGTCATGTCGTTGTAGCAGACACGTATGGTATGTCGTTGTAACAGACATGTCGTTGTATCAGGTATGTTGATGTAGTAGACACGTATGTCATGTCATTGTAACAGTCATGTCAATGTAACAGTCATGACAATGTAACAGGCATTTCGTTGTAATAGTCATCTCGTTGTAACAGTCACGTATGTCATGTCGTTTTATCAGACACGTATGGTATATCGTTGTAACAGACATGTCGTTGTATCAGTCATGTCGATGTAGTAGACATGTATGGCATGTCAATGTAACAGTTATGTCAATGTAACAGTCGTGTCAATGTAACAGTCATTTCGTTGTAATAGTCATCTCGTTGTAACAGTCACGTATGTCATGTTGTTTTATCAGAGACGTATGGTATGTCGTTGTAGCAGACATGTCGTTGTATCAGGCATGTCGATATAGTAGACACGTATGTCATGTCATTGTAACAGTCATGTCAATGTAACAGTCATTTCGTTGTAATAGTCATCTCTTTGTAACAGACACGTATGTCATGTCGTTTTATCAGACACGTATGGTATGTCGTTGTAACAGACATGTCTTTGTATCAGTCATGTCGATGTAGTAGACACGTATGTCATGTCATTGTAACAGTCATGTCAATGTAACAGTCATGTCAATGTAACAGTCATTTCGTTGTAATAGTCATCTCGTTGTAACAGTCACAGATGTCATGTCGTTTTATCAGACACGTATGGTATGTCGTTGTAACAGACATGTCGTTGTATCAGTCATGTCGATGTAGTAGATACGTATGTCATGTCATTGTAACAGTCATGTCAATGTAACAGTCTTGTCAATGTAACAGTCATTTCGTTGTAATAGTCATCTCGTTGTAACAGTCACGTATGTCATGTCGTTTTATCAGACACGTATGACATGTCGTTGTAACATACATGTCGTTGTATCAGTCATGTCGATGTAGTAGACACGTATGTCATGTCATTGTAACAGGCATGTCAATGTAACAGTCATGTCAATGTAACAGTCATTTCGTTGTAATAGTCATCTCGTTGTAACAGTCACGTATGTCATGTCGTTTTATCAGAGACGTATGGTATGTCGTTGTAACAGACATGTCGTTGCATCAGTCATGTCGATGTAGTAGACACATATGTCATGTCGTTGTAGCAGACACGTATGGTATGTCGTTGTAACAGACATGTCGTTGTATCAGGTATGTTGATGTAGTAGACACGTATGTCATGTCATTGTAACAGTCATGTCAATGTAACAGTCATGACAATGTAACAGGCATTTCGTTGTAATAGTCATCTCGTTGTAACAGTCACGTATGTCATGTCGTTTTATCAGACACGTATGGTATATCGTCGATGTAGTAGACATGTATGGCATGTCAATGTAACAGTCATGTCAATGTAACAGTCATGTCAATGTAACAGTCATTTCGTTGTAATAGTCATCTCGTTGTAACAGTCACGTATGTCATGTTGTTTTATCAGAGACGTATGGTATGTCGTTGTAGCAGACATGTCGTTGTATCAGGCATGTCGATGTAGTAGACACGTATGTCATGTCATTGTAACAGGCATGTCAATGTAACAGTCATTTCGTTGTAATAGTCATCTCTTTGTAACAGACACGTATGTCATGTCGTTTTATCAGACACGTATGGTATGTCGTTGTAACAGACATGTCGTTGTATCAGTCATGTCGATGTAGTAGACACGTATGTCATGTCATTGTAACAGTCATGTCAATGTAACAGTCATGTCAATGTAACAGTCATTTCGTTGTAATAGTCATCTCGTTGTAACAGTCACAGATGTCATGTCGTTTTATCAGACACGTATGGTATGTCGTTGTAACAGACATGTCGTTGTATCAGTCATGTCGATGTAGTAGATACGTATGTCATGTCATTGTAACAGTCATGTCAATGTAACAGTCTTGTCAATGTAACAGTCATTTCGTTGTAATAGTCATCTCGTTGTAACAGTCACGTATGTCATGTCGTTCTATCAGACACGTATGGCATGTCGTTGTAACAGACATGTCGTTGTATCAGTCATGTCGACGTAGTAGACACGTATGTCATGTCATTGTAACAGTCATGTCAATGTATCAGTCATGTCATATGTTACAGTCATTTCGTTGTAATAGTCATCTCGTTGTAACAGGCACGTATGTCAAGTCGTTTTATCAGAGACGTATGGTATGTCGTTGTAACAGACATGTCGTTGTATCAGTCATATCGATGTAGTAGACACGTATGTCATGTCATTGTAACAGTCCTGTCAATGTAACAGTCATGACAATGTAACAGTCATTTCGTTGTAATAGTCATCTCGTTGTAACAGTCACGTATGTCATGTCGTTCTATCAGACACGTATGGCATGTCGTTGTAACAGACATGTCGCTGTATCAGTCATGTCGACGTAGTAGACACGTATGTCATGTCATTGTAACAGTCATGTCAATGTATCAGTCATGTCAATGTAACAGTCATTTCGTTGTAATAGTCATCTCGTTGTAACAGTGACGTATGTCATGTCGTTTTATCAGAGACGTATGGTTTGTCGTTGTAACAGCCATTCGTTGCATCAGTCATGTCGATGTAGTAGACACGTATGTCATGTCGTTGTAACAGACACGTATGGTATGTCGTTGTAACAGACATGTCGTTGTATCAGGCATGTCGATGCAGTAGACACGTATGTCATGTCATTGTAACAGTCATGTCAATGTAACAGTCATGACAATGTAACAGGCATTTCGTTGTAATAGTCATCTCGTTGTAACAGTCACGTATGTCATGTCGTTTTATCAGACACGTATGGTATATCGTTGTAACAGACATGTCGTTGTATCAGTCATGTCGATGTAGTAGACATGTATGGCATGTCAATGTAACAGTTATGTCAATGTAACAGTCGTGTCAATGTAACAGTCATTTCGTTGTAATAGTCATCTCGTTGTAACAGTCACGTATGTCATGTTGTTTTATCAGAGACGTATGGTATGTCGTTGTAGCAGACATTTCGTTGTATCAGGCATGTCGATGTAGTAGACACGTATGTCATGTCATTGTAACAGTCATGTCAATGTAACAGTCATTTCGTTGTAATAGTCATCTCTTTGTAACAGACACGTATGTCATGTCGTTTTATCAGACACGTATGGTATGTCGTTGTAACAGACATGTCGTTGTATCAGTCATGTCGATGTAGTAGACACGTATGTCATGTCATTGTAACAGTCATGTCAATGTAACAGTCATGTCAATGTAACAGTCATTTCGTTGTAATAGTCATCTCGTTGTAACAGTCACAGATGTCATGTCGTTTTATCAGACACGTATGGTATGTCGTTGTAACAGACATGTCGTTGTATCAGTCATGTCGATGTAGTAGATACGTATGTCATGTCATTGTAACAGTCATGTCAATGTAACAGTCTTGTCAATGTAACAGTCATTTCGTTGTAATAGTCATCTCGTTGTAACAGTCACGTATGTCATGTCGTTTTATCAGACACGTATGACATGTCGTTGTAACATACATGTCGTTGTATCAGTCATGTCGATGTAGTAGACACGTATGTCATGTCATTGTAACAGGCATGTCAATGTAACAGTCATGTCAATGTAACAGTCATTTCGTTGTAATAGTCATCTCGTTGTAACAGTCACGTATGTCATGTCGTTTTATCAGAGACGTATGGTATGTCGTTGTAACAGACATGTCGTTGCATCAGTCATGTCGATGTAGTAGACACATATGTCATGTCGTTGTAGCAGACACGTATGGTATGTCGTTGTAACAGACATGTCGTTGTATCAGGTATGTTGATGTAGTAGACACGTATGTCATGTCATTGTAACAGTCATGTCAATGTAACAGTCATGACAATGTAACAGGCATTTCGTTGTAATAGTCATCTCGTTGTAACAGTCACGTATGTCATGTCGTTTTATCAGACACGTATGGTATATCGTCGATGTAGTAGACATGTATGGCATGTCAATGTAACAGTCATGTCAATGTAACAGTCATGTCAATGTAACAGTCATTTCGTTGTAATAGTCATCTCGTTGTAACAGTCACGTATGTCATGTTGTTTTATCAGAGACGTATGGTATGTCGTTGTAGCAGACATGTCGTTGTATCAGGCATGTCGATGTAGTAGACACGTATGTCATGTCATTGTAACAGGCATGTCAATGTAACAGTCATTTCGTTGTAATAGTCATCTCTTTGTAACAGACACGTATGTCATGTCGTTTTATCAGACACGTATGGTATGTCGTTGTAACAGACATGTCGTTGTATCAGTCATGTCGATGTAGTAGACACGTATGTCATGTCATTGTAACAGTCATGTCAATGTAACAGTCATGTCAATGTAACAGTCATTTCGTTGTAATAGTCATCTCGTTGTAACAGTCACAGATGTCATGTCGTTTTATCAGACACGTATGGTATGTCGTTGTAACAGACATGTCGTTGTATCAGTCATGTCGATGTAGTAGATACGTATGTCATGTCATTGTAACAGTCATGTCAATGTAACAGTCTTGTCAATGTAACAGTCATTTCGTTGTAATAGTCATCTCGTTGTAACAGTCACGTATGTCATGTCGTTCTATCAGACACGTATGGCATGTCGTTGTAACAGACATGTCGTTGTATCAGTCATGTCGACGTAGTAGACACGTATGTCATGTCATTGTAACAGTCATGTCAATGTATCAGTCATGTCATATGTTACAGTCATTTCGTTGTAATAGTCATCTCGTTGTAACAGGCACGTATGTCAAGTCGTTTTATCAGAGACGTATGGTATGTCGTTGTAACAGACATGTCGTTGTATCAGTCATATCGATGTAGTAGACACGTATGTCATGTCATTGTAACAGTCCTGTCAATGTAACAGTCATGACAATGTAACAGTCATTTCGTTGTAATAGTCATCTCGTTGTAACAGTCACGTATGTCATGTCGTTCTATCAGACACGTATGGCATGTCGTTGTAACAGACATGTCGCTGTATCAGTCATGTCGACGTAGTAGACACGTATGTCATGTCATTGTAACAGTCATGTCAATGTATCAGTCATGTCAATGTAACAGTCATTTCGTTGTAATAGTCATCTCGTTGTAACAGTGACGTATGTCATGTCGTTTTATCAGAGACGTATGGTTTGTCGTTGTAACAGCCATTCGTTGCATCAGTCATGTCGATGTAGTAGACACGTATGTCATGTCGTTGTAACAGACACGTATGGTATGTCGTTGTAACAGACATGTCGTTGTATCAGGCATGTCGATGCAGTAGACACGTATGTCATGTCATTGTAACAGTCATGTCAATGTAACAGTCATGACAATGTAACAGGCATTTCGTTGTAATAGTCATCTCGTTGTAACAGTCACGTATGTCATGTCGTTTTATCAGACACGTATGGTATATCGTTGTAACAGACATGTCGTTGTATCAGTCATGTCGATGTAGTAGACATGTATGGCATGTCAATGTAACAGTTATGTCAATGTAACAGTCGTGTCAATGTAACAGTCATTTCGTTGTAATAGTCATCTCGTTGTAACAGTCACGTATGTCATGTTGTTTTATCAGAGACGTATGGTATGTCGTTGTAGCAGACATTTCGTTGTATCAGGCATGTCGATGTAGTAGACACGTATGTCATGTCATTGTAACAGTCATGTCAATGTAACAGTCATTTCGTTGTAATAGTCATCTCTTTGTAACAGACACGTATGTCATGTCGTTTTATCAGACACGTATGGTATGTCGTTGTAACAGACATGTCGTTGTATCAGTCATGTCGATGTAGTAGACACGTATGTCATGTCATTGTAACAGTCATGTCAATGTAACAGTCATGTCAATGTAACAGTCATTTCGTTGTAATAGTCATCTCGTTGTAACAGTCACAGATGTCATGTCGTTTTATCAGACACGTATGGTATGTCGTTGTAACAGACATGTCGTTGTATCAGTCATGTCGATGTAGTAGATACGTATGTCATGTCATTGTAACAGTCATGTCAATGTAACAGTCTTGTCAATGTAACAGTCATTTCGTTGTAATAGTCATCTCGTTGTAACAGTCACGTATGTCATGTCGTTTTATCAGACACGTATGACATGTCGTTGTAACATACATGTCGTTGTATCAGTCATGTCGATGTAGTAGACACGTATGTCATGTCATTGTAACAGGCATGTCAATGTAACAGTCATGTCAATGTAACAGTCATTTCGTTGTAATAGTCATCTCGTTGTAACAGTCACGTATGTCATGTCGTTTTATCAGAGACGTATGGTATGTCGTTGTAACAGACATGTCGTTGCATCAGTCATGTCGATGTAGTAGACACATATGTCATGTCGTTGTAGCAGACACGTATGGTATGTCGTTGTAACAGACATGTCGTTGTATCAGGTATGTTGATGTAGTAGACACGTATGTCATGTCATTGTAACAGTCATGTCAATGTAACAGTCATGACAATGTAACAGGCATTCGTTGTAATAGTCATCTCGTTGTAACAGTCACGTATGTCATGTCGTTTTATCAGACACGTATGGTATATCGTCGATGTAGTAGACATGTATGGCATGTCAATGTAACAGTCATGTCAATGTAACAGTCATGTCAATGTAACAGTCATTTCGTTGTAATAGTCATCTCGTTGTAACAGTCACGTATGTCATGTTGTTTTATCAGAGACGTATGGTATGTCGTTGTAGCAGACATGTCGTTGTATCAGGCATGTCGATGTAGTAGACACGTATGTCATGTCATTGTAACAGGCATGTCAATGTAACAGTCATTTCGTTGTAATAGTCATCTCTTTGTAACAGACACGTATGTCATGTCGTTTTATCAGACACGTATGGTATGTCGTTGTAACAGACATGTCGTTGTATCAGTCATGTCGATGTAGTAGACACGTATGTCATGTCAATGTAACAGTCATGTCAATGTAACAGTCATTTCGTTGTAATAGTCATCTCGTTGTAACAGTCACAGATGTCATGTCGTTTTATCAGACACGTATGGTATGTCGTTGTAACAGACATGTCGTTGTATCAGTCATGTCGATGTAGTAGATACGTATGTCATGTCATTGTAACAGTCATGTCAATGTAACAGTCTTGTCAATGTAACAGTCATTTCGTTGTAATAGTCATCTCGTTGTAACAGTCACGTATGTCATGTCGTTCTATCAGACACGTATGGCATGTCGTTGTAACAGACATGTCGTTGTATCAGTCATGTCGACGTAGTAGACACGTATGTCATGTCATTGTAACAGTCATGTCAATGTATCAGTCATGTCAATGTTACAGTCATTTCGTTGTAATAGTCATCTCGTTGTAACAGGCACGTATGTCAAGTCGTTTTATCAGAGACGTATGGTATGTCGTTGTAACAGACATGTCGTTGTATCAGTCATATCGATGTAGTAGACACGTATGTCATGTCATTGTAACAGTCCTGTCAATGTAACAGTCATGACAATGTAACAGTCATTTCGTTGTAATAGTCATCTCGTTGTAACAGTCACGTATGTCATGTCGTTCTATCAGACACGTATGGCATGTCGTTGTAACAGACATGTCGTTGTATCAGTCATGTCGACGTAGTAGACACGTATGTCATGTCATTGTAACAGTCATGTCAATGTATCAGTCATGTCAATGTAACAGTCATTTCGTTGTAATAGTCATCTCGTTGTAACAGTGACGTATGTCATGTCGTTTTATCAGAGACGTATGGTTTGTCGTTGTAACAGCCATTCGTTGCATCAGTCATGTCGATGTAGTAGACACGTATGTCATGTCGTTGTAACAGACACGTATGGTATGTCGTTGTAACAGACATGTCGTTGTATCAGGCATGTCGATGCAGTAGACACGTATGTCATGTCATTGTGACAGTCATGTCAATGTAACAGGCATGACAATGTAACAGGCATTTCGTTGTAAAAGTCATCTCGTTGTAACAGTCACGTATGTCATGTCGTTTTATCAGTCACGTATGGCATGTCGTTGTAACATACATGTCGTTGTATCAGTCATGTCGATGTAGTAGACACGTATGTCATGTCATTGTAACAGGCATGTCAATGTAACAGTCATGTGGCCAGTGTGCCACGAGGGATCATGTAGGTTGTCTAGTTGGCCATGATGGATCATGTAGGTTGTCTAGTTGGCCATGATGGATCATATAGGTTGTCTAGTTGGCCATGATGGATCATGTAGGTTGTCTAGTTGGCCATGATGGATCATGTAGGTTGTCTAGTTGGCCATGATGGATCATGTAGGTTGTCTAGTTGGCCATGATGGATCATGTAGGTTGTCTAGTTGGCCATGATGGATCATGTAGGTTGTCTAGTTGGCCATGATGGATCATGTAGGTTGTCTAGTTGGCCATGATGGATCATGTAGGTTGTCGACTGTTCCATCTCGACACAGTCGACAACATACAAACAGCCATCATGGAACAGTCGACAACCTACATGATCCATCATGGCCAACTAGACAACCTACATGATCCATCATGGCCAACTAGACAACCTACATGATCCATCATGGCCAACTAGACAACCTACATGATCCATCATGGCCAACTAGACAACCTACATGATCCATCATGGCCAACTAGACAACCTACATGATCCATCATGGCCAACTAGACAACCTACATGATCCATCATGGCCAACTAGACAACCTATATGATCCATCATGGCCAACTAGACAACCTACATGATCCATCATGGCCAACTAGACAACCTACATGATCCCTCGTGGCACACTGGCCACATGACTGTTACATTGACATGCCTGTTACAATGACATGACATACGTGTCTACTACATCGACATGACTGATACAACGACATGTATGTTACAACGACATGCCATACGTGACTGATAAAACGACATGACATACGTGACTGTTACAACGAGATGACTTTTACAACGAAATGCCTGTTACATTGTCATGCCTGTTACATTGACATGACTGTTACAATGACATGACATACGTGTCTACTGCATCGACATGCCTGATACAACGACATGTCTGTTACAACGACATACCATACGTGTCTGTTACAACGACATGACATACGTGTCTACTACATCGACATGACTGATGCAACGAATGGCTGTTACAACGACAAACCATACGTCTCTGATAAAACGACATGACATACGTCACTGTTACAACGAGATGACTATTACAACGAAATGACTGTTACATTGACATGACTGATACATTGACATGACTGTTACAATTACATGACATACGTGTCTACTAAGTCGACATGACTGATACAACGACATGTCTGTTACAACGACATGCCATACGTGTCTGATAGAACGACATGACATACGTGACTGTTACAACGAGATGACTATTACAACGAAATGACTGTTACATTGTCATGACTGTTACATTGACAGGACTGTTACAATGACATGACATACGTGTCTACTACATCGATATGACTGATACAACGACATGTCTGTTACAACGACATACCATACGTCTCTGATAAAACGACTTGACATACGTGCCTGTTACAACGAGATGACTATTACAACGAAATGACTGTTACATTGACATGACTGATACATTGACATGACTGTTACAATGACATGACATACGTGTCTACTACGTCGACATGACTGATACAACGACATGTCTGTTACAACGACATGCCATACGTGTCTGATAGAACGACATGACATACGTGACTGTTACAACGAGATGACTATTACAACGAAATGACTGTTACATTGACAAGACTGTTACATTGACATGACTGTTACAATGACATGACATACGTATCTACTACATCGACATGACTGATACAACGACATGTCTGTTACAACGACATACCATACGTGTCTGATAAAACGACATGACATCTGTGACTGTTACAACGAGATGACTATTACAACGAAATGACTGTTACATTGACATGACTGTTACATTGACATGACTGTTACAATGACATGACATACGTGTCTACTACATCGACATGACTGATACAACGACATGTCTGTTACAACGACATACCATACGTGTCTGATAAAACGACATGACATACGTGTCTGTTACAAAGAGATGACTATTACAACGAAATGACTGTTACATTGACATGCCTGTTACAATGACATGACATACGTGTCTACTACATCGACATGCCTGATACAACGACATGTCTGCTACAACGACATACCATACGTCTCTGATAAAACAACATGACATACGTGACTGTTACAACGAGATGACTATTACAACGAAATGACTGTTACATTGACATGACTGTTACATTGACATGACTGTTACATTGACATGCCATACATGTCTACTACATCGACGATATACCATACGTGTCTGATAAAACGACATGACATACGTGACTGTTACAACGAGATGACTATTACAACGAAATGCCTGTTACATTGTCATGACTGTTACATTGACATGACTGTTACAATGACATGACATACGTGTCTACTACATCAACATACCTGATACAACGACATGTCTGTTACAACGACATACCATACGTGTCTGCTACAACGACATGACATATGTGTCTACTACATCGACATGACTGATGCAACGACATGTCTGTTACAACGACATACCATACGTCTCTGATAAAACGACATGACATACGTGACTGTTACAACGAGATGACTATTACAACGAAATGACTGTTACATTGACATGCCTGTTACATTGACATGACTGTTACAATGACATGACATACGTGTCTACTACATCGACATGCCTGATACAACGACATGTATGTTACAACGACATGTCATACGTGTCTGATAAAACGACATGACATACGTGACTGTTACAACGAGATGACTATTACAACGAAATGCCTGTTACATTGTCATGACTGTTACATTGACATGACTGTTACAATGACATGACATACGTGTCTACTACATCGACATGCCTGATACAACGACATGTCTGTTACAACGACATACCATACGTGTCTGTTACAACGACATGACATACGTGTCTACTACATCGACATGACTGATGCAACGACATGTCTGTTACAACGACATACCATACGTCTCTGATAAAACGACATGACATACGTGACTGTTACAACGAGATGACTATTACAACGAAATCCTGTTACATTGACATGACTGTTACATTGCCATGACTTTTACAATGACATGACATACGTGTCTACTACATCGACATCGGTGATACAACGACGTGTCTTTTACAACGACATACCATACGTGTCTGATAGAACGACATGACATACGTGACTGTTACAACGAGATGACTATTACAACGAAATGCCTGTTACATTGACATGACTGTTACATTGACATGACTGTTACAATGACATGACATACGTGTCTACTACATCGACATGACTGATACAACAACATGTCTGTTACAACGACATACCATACGTGTCTGATAAAACGACATGCCATACGTGACTGTTACAACGAGATGCCTATTACAATGAAATGACTGTTACAACGACATACCATACGTCTCTGATAAAACGACATGACACACGTGACTGTTACAACGAGCTGACTATTACAACGAAATGACTGTTACATTGACATGACTGTCACAATGACATGACATACGTGTCTACTACCTCGACATGACATACATGACTGCTACAATGACATAGCATGTAAACAGTCATTGAAAGCTGTCATCTGTTAATACAAAAGTTGTCAGCTACTATTTCAAAAGTTGTCATCGACTAAAACAAAACCCACGGGATCTTTGATTGTGTACCCGTTAAAGTCATCATCGCTGTCGTATCCGTGTTATGAACAAGCGGTCAATTTGGACATTAATAAGTCTCATGATGCTTATGTTTCCACGGGTTAAATATATTTCAAAATGAATTTTATAGATACATTAAAGTTGTCATGCATAAAAATAACTATAAGACTCTACCGTCTCTCTACTATACATGAAAAAAAAGTAGTAGTTTAACTACTACTACTATTACTACAACCACTACAAAAAAAAAAAAAAAAAAAAAAAAAAAAAAAACACTACAGTAATAGAATATTAAAAGTACATTAATTTACTGTCTCTCTGTTAGATGGCTAGACCAGCTTAAGTTACCCAAGTGAGAAATTTCACAGAGAAATAGGGTCTTTGATCATAACAGGTCCCCTACTGGGAGAGCTCACCCCGACCATGGCGCCGAGAGGTTGAGAGGTCAACGAGAGGTCACCGGGCATCCCGACATGAAATGTCACGGTTAACTCCCCCTGCGCGGCACGCGTTATGCGCGCGGGGCGCTGCCCTATATATCTTCGTTAATTTAGCGCCTAAATGCGGGTCAATCTTTCTCTACTACTAGCTAGCTGTCAGGCACCAACAAAAGCCTCACGATTCACCTGTCTCATTCAGCCTCTAATTCTGTGATCGCCTGTAGCATAGTGGTAAGTGTCTGGCCTGGCACGCCGTAGACCCGTGTTCGAAATCAGATGGAGACTGTTTTTTTAAAATAATTCGGAATTTTTAAAATACGGAGCGCCGAGGTCACGCCGACAGACACCCCCAGTCAACATCCCGACACGAAATGTCACAGTTCAAAAATAATTCGGAATTTTTAAAATACGGAGCGCCGAGGTCACGCCGACAGACACCCCCAGTCAACATCCCGATACGAAATGTCACCGTTAACTCCCCCTGCGCCTACAGTACATTAGGCGCCCAGAAGAAACCTCATTATGAGAAACCTGATGTTGTATAATCTACTAACCTATCACTATCGCTCAAGTACACCAAGCGCACAAAAGTCAGCACACACCAGACATAAACACGTCACCTCCGGGGTCACCGACACGAAAGGTCACGGTTAACTCCCCCTGTCTCTCGTGTACATGTGGTGCGCTGCGCACCACACTATATATCTTTGTTAATTTACGGGCCAAATGCGACTCAGTTACACCCTTGTATACTACTAGCTTGTTTTTTGTGGTATATTCCCTCCGCTTTTCAGTGTATTATATTCAGCTGTTTCTTGAAGCCTTTCCGGTCAGCGGTAGTTTCTATCATAATTAGAGTCTGTTAGATCCAGTCTGATTGATTACTTGTTAAAAACGTTGCACTGTGTTCATGCGCCAGTGACCCAGTGCATCCGATTTCAGCCTGCATTTTATTCAGGTTTGCTTTCCTTAGCCTTTGATTGTCCCCAATCTTCCTGCAAGGCAGCATTTTGTCTTTTCTGTAGGGGGATTCTGCCCTTAGATAGTCGGCCCTCCCAGGTTTACGAGCACCATCTGGACAAGCTTGATGTAATAATTAGTTGGTGATTAGACCATCACCATCACACATCAAACAACAGACTATAAGACCCTCCTAACTATCACGAACTTCCAGGAGTCTCACTGATGCTGACAAGTCATGTAAAAAACCCTACTCCGTCTTTCATTGATTAGAGTACGACCGTCCTAGGGCTATGCAACTGACTTGATGACGTAGCTCACACAACAATGGCTGCACTCGCAATATCCCAGTTACTATAGTAAAAGCAGCCAACAGCACACGAAAAGTTGATGCACAATTTCAAAAGTGAAAACTACTACTGGCTAGACAGAGCAGAGCTTAGCAAGGAGTTGTACCATGCAAGAACTTGGCGTCATACAATTACATCGACGGTTTTGGAACATCACATGATGTGTTGACGTAATTCGCATATATCGCTAGGCAGGGGAAGGTCGTATTCACAAACTTTTGACTTGACAATGAAGAACAATGATGTGATTAGAACCTGTTATCATCGGCGAACTTTGCTAACTGGATCAGTTGATTAGCTCAGACGCAGAAAATTACACCGTAGAGCCGAAGCTAATCAGTTCTCTAATGCGACTTCTGCAGCGGTCCAGCGAACGTGACCTCATTTCACCATGTTAGGAAACGGAAGTCATGTCTGACATGACTTGTGCGATGAATTATAGTTCTTGAAAGTATTTGAGGCTCCGATTCGATCGTTCCTTGACGAATTTCATCCATTATTTCCTTATTATGTTTCAGTATCGTATTTTAATGTTTTACCTGTCCAGTCTATGATATCACCAATCCATTTCCTATTTGGGGACAGGGTTGGTTGCCTGGAGGTATGACGTCTGACTCTAGACAAGAAGAATCCTGAGCACAGACAGTGGGGATTTTTCACTTTGTATCCATGGATTCTTGTTGTCATTACCTCCACTTTATCTGTATAGTGAGATGAGATTTCTAGCCCTCTCAGATAAAGTCGGACAAATTAGCTGAAGATGGAGGGAGATTACCACAAGAGAACCATCCGCTCAGTTATGATGAAGCCAAATCCATCCCCAAAGGTCAGTTCCATGAAAAATGGAAACGAGAACACCTAAAGCATAACGAGAGGGACGGATACCATCAACTATCAAGGAGGGATCAAATCATCATACTTCGCCTACGCACTGGCCACAATAGAATGAGGAATCACATGTTCACCAAATTCAATATAGGTACAACCAGCCTAATATGTTCTACAGGATTGCCCCCAGTACACAGACCTGAGAAGAGCAATGTGGTACACACCCAACTCCCTGGAAGAGAAACTATATGGGGCAATCTATTCGCTTAAACAGACAGCTGACTTCATGAGAGAGTCTGGAATCCTACTGTGATTGAGTCTTGATCGCAGAGAGAGAGAGAGAGAGAGAGAGAGAGAGAGATAAAATCGAAAAACAGGAGGTCCTGTTAAACGTTAAAGAATCATTAACAGTTGAATGTTGAAAAGAGTAAGACAATGCTGGTTGCTCGGGAAAACGTATTAAGCCAATTTACGCATGTCGAAAACGGATGTTTCGGGCTGAAATAAGCAAATATCACGGAACTAGCAACGCAGCAGCATCCATCGCAACCATTTCACGAGTGAGCACTCAGAAGAACATTTCCTATTTTATCATATTCTCTCTCACACCCATATTTATGTCATGCCTATTTCTTTATCCAAGTAAAACAGCACTAGTATGTTTATTTTTATTTTCCTTTCCTGACTGTCTCATTTGTATTTTGGTCTCTGTTTGATGTACAGCGAATCTTATGCAAACAACTCAATACAGAGCTTGATTTCATTTCCTGAATGGACATCTGTTTGTGGGGAAGGGGGATGACGTTAAGCAAACATTAAAATAATTAAAAGTGTTGTTGAGTACTGTTCTTATCTAATTAATCGAATGGCAGAATTTTTGTTCAAGCCTTTCTACTATTGTTGTCTTTTTGATTTATCTCGAACTTGATGATGTATGTTAGATAGATGTTTTAAACTGTACGGTTTCTGAAAAAGAGTTAAGTCTGTCATTTATTATGATTGATGCTGCTATGGAAATGTTACTTTTTAATATTACATATTGCATATCGTGTATATTTTAGCAATGAACATTGTGTTTTTTTTTTAGAGATAAAGGAACAAGCAATGCCATTTATATCATAAGATCTTTAGTAGAAAGAGCCATAGAGGTGAAAACAGATCTATACCTATGTTTCATAGATTACACCAAGGCATTTGACAAAGTAAAGTACCAATAAATAATCAAAATTTTAGAAAGCATAAACGTAGACTGCAAAGATCTAAGAATAATACAGAACATGTACTGGCAACAAACAGCGGCTATAAGAACTGGAAACCAACTGGGAATGTTTCAAAAATAAAACAGGGTGTTAGACAAGGTTGTGTGCTGTCACCAGATTTGTTTAATATTTATAGTGGGATTATTTTAAGATCCATAAGGGGCATGCATGGAATTACAATTGGAGGTCATAATATAAATAATCTAAGGTATCCTGATGATACAGTCTTAATCGCTAAGAGTGAAAATAAGTTACAAGAAATGTTGGACATTATAATGAAAGAAAGTAAAAATAAAGGACTCAGCCTTAATAGAAAAAAGACAGAGGTAATGATAACAACAAAGAAAAAGGCATCACCTCAGTGCAAAATAAAGACAAGTGGAACAATATTAAAACAGGTCAATGAATTTAAATATTTGGGAACTTTGTTAACCTCAGACGGAAGATGTACAACAGAGGTGAGATGCAGAATGGCTCAGGCAAAAGCAGCTTTCCGAAAAATGAGGAAGATAATATGCAATCCATTTTTAACAATAGAAACAAGAAAAAGAGTTCTTAAATGTTACTAGAGCCAGTCTTAACATATGGATGCGAATCATGGACAATAGGACAACAGACAAGAAAATCACTGGAATATGTGGAAATGTGGTTTTACAGAAGAATGTTGAGAGTACCATGGACAGCTAAGAAGAGTAATGAAGATGTTCCGAGAGAGGTCAAAGCAGAAAGAGAGCTAATTTCCAATATTAGGAAGAAACAATCATCATTTTTTGGCCATGTAATGAGAAGAGAACAACTAGAATATATTGTAACAAATGGAAAAATTGAGGGACGAAGAGATAGAGGGAAGCAAAGAGAAAAAATAACAGACAGCTTAAGAGAATGGCTTGGCAGAAGGTCAACAACAGAAATGATAAATAGCTGCCGAGATCGAAAGTTGTGGAGAGACATGATCACCTACTCCAGCAGGCCCGGTACTTGATGATGATCGTGTATATATATATATAGATTAGACACAAAAACTGAATTTGAATGACTGTGTAACATTGTCAACACCTGCCGAAAGCTCGTTTTCTTCTATGCCCCTTACCCCCAAAAGCACTATTTCTCAGTGCTCAGGATGATCACGATAAACCAATGATATATCAAATAATAAGATAAATATCATGCAAGAGGCACACAAAATAAGATTGACCAATACACACAGTTGCAATCATTGGAAGACTACAGGGGTAAGGAAAAGTTAAGTAAGCAATTCCCAGAAATGAAAATAATATAGAATACTACTCTGTAGAGGCCAAACTTTGAAAGAAAAATGAATAGCATATTACAAGAATGATATTTTCTATATAAACAATTAAATTAATAAATTATTGTTAGATTAACTAATGTGGCGATGTAAAGAGTGGTAATGTCTTTAGATCTTCATGTTGTTAAAAGGTATCTGATTGTAGCATGGCTATTGTTCAATATAAGACAACTAATGATAGTCACAAAATTCACGGTACATTACTTACTATTAAAGTTTTGATTCCACTCATTTTAAATGAGTGTGGCTTGTAATAATTTGTGTGGTTTTCCTGGTAAGGTTATGTCTGGGGTAACAGGTCCTCAATCGTCTTGTAGTGAACTATGGGAATGTGAGTTATACGCAGTCTGTGTCGTCTCTTAATGACACAAACAACTAGGATACATTGGACGCAAATGCTCTGAAGGGAAACAAAGAGCACTCAAGTGGGTGGATACTTAAAAAAAACCAGCGAATAAAAAGCAGGTTACATAAGTGTCCACTTACATTTAAAATGAGCAACAACGGGTTAGTTAAGTTTGAAGTGCATACAAACAACACAACGTTTAGTTTGTTCGATGTAGTAACTAAAGTTCCCTGACAAGATTTTAAAGTTCACCACTTTAGATAATCTACATCTACTCTAGCCATCAAAAGCTTTGTTATGAGACTTAATCAACTTATATTTGTTACAGAATCTCGCGGATTGTTACAAAATGTTTTGAGTTCAAAACTCGACTTAATAAACAAAAGACGCTATATTTGTTACGTGAACAGAACAAGTTGAGTCGGCGAGCTTTGCTAGTATCCTGTGCAATAGTGTGAAGACCCTTGACATCTCTCATCTATTTATCTAAGCAGGATGTCAGGATGTACAAGCTTGAACCAGGAGACAATATCAGATATAGAATGACAAAAACTGGTGGTGGAACGAACTGGTGGTGGGACGAACTGTTGGTGGGACGAACTGGTTATAGGACGAACTGTTGGTGGGACGAACTGGTGGTGGAACGAACTGGTGGTGGGACGAACAGTTGGTAGGACGAACTGTTGGTGGGATGAACTGGTGATAGGACGAACTGGTGGTGGGATTGTCTGGTGGTCAGACGAACTGGTGGTGGGACGAACTGGTATTGAGACGAACTGGTAGTAGGACGAACTGGAGGTGGGACGAACTGGTGGTGGGACGAACTGGTGGTGGGACGAACTGGTATTGAGACGAAATGGTAGTAGGACGAACTGGTGGTGGGACGAATTGGTGGTGGGACGAACTGGTAGTGGGACAAACTGGTATTGAGACGAACTGGTAGTGGGACGAACTGGTGGTGGGACGAACTGGTGGTGAGACAAACTGGTATTGAGACGAACTGGTGGTTAGACAAACTGGTATTGAGACGAACTGGTGGTGGGACGAACTGGTATTGAGACGAACTGGTAGTAGGACGAACTGGTGGTGGGACGAACTGGTGGTGGGACAAACTGGTATTGAGACGAACTAGTGGTTAGACAAACTGGTATTGAGACGAACTGGTGGTGGGACGAACTGGTATTGAGACGAACTGGTAGTAGGACGAACTGGTGGTAGGACGAACTGGTGGTGGGACGAACTGGTATTGAGACGAACTAGTGGTTAGACAAACTGGTATTGAGACGAACTGGTGGTGGGACGAACTGGTATTGAGACGAACTGGTAGTAGGACGAACTGGTGGTGGGACGAACTGGTGGTGGGACAAACTGGTATTGAGACGAACTAGTGGTTAGACAAACTGGTATTGAGACGAACTGGTGGTGGGACGAACTGGTATTGAGACGAACTGGTAGTAGGACGAACTGGTGGTGGGACGAACTGGTGGTGGGACGAACTGGTAGTGGGACAAACTGTTATTGAGACAAACTGGTATTGAGACGAACTGGTGGTGGGACGAATTGGTGGTGGGACGAACTGGTAGTAGGACGAACTGGTGGTGGGACGAACTGGTGGTGGGACGAACTGGTAGTGGGACGAACTGGTGGTGGGACGAACTGGTGGTGGGACGAACTGGTAGTGGGACAAACTGGTATTGAGACGAACTGGTAGTAGGACGAACTGGTGGTGGGACGAACTGGTGGTGGGACGAACTGGTCGTGGGACGAACTGGTGGTGGGACGAACTGGTGGTGGGACGAACTGGTGGTGGGACGAACTGGTGGTGGGACGAACTGGTATTGAGACGAACTGGTAGTAGGACGAACTGGTGGTGGGACGAACTGGTGGTGGGACGAACTGGTAGTGGGACAAACTGGTATTGAGACGAACTGGTAGTGGGACGAACTGGTGGTGGGACGAACTGGTGGTGAGACAAACTGGTATTGAGACGAACTAGTGGTTAGACAAACTGGTATTGAGACGAACTGGTGGTGGGAGGAACTGGTATTGAGACGAACTGGTAGTAGGACGAACTGGTTGTGGGACGAACTGGTGGTGGGACGAACTGGTAGTGGGACAAACTGGTATTGAGACGAACTGGTGGTGGGACGAACTGGTGGTGGGACGAACTGGTGGTGAGACAAACTGGTATTGAGACGAACTGGTGGTTAGACAAACTGGTATTGAGACGAACTGGTGGTGGGACAAACTGGTATTGAGACGAACTGGAAGTGGGACGAACTGGTATTGAGACGAACTGGTGGTGAGACAAACTGGTATTGAGACGAACTGGTGGTGAGACAAACTGGTATTGAGACGAATTGGAAGTGGGACGAACTGGTGGTGGGACGAACTGGTGGTGGGACAAACTGGTATTGAGACGAATTGGTGGTGGGACGAACTGGTGGTGAGACAAACTGGTATTGAGACGAATTGATGGTGGGACGAACTGGTGGTGAGACAAACTGGTATTGAGACGAACTGGTGGTGGGACGAACTGGTAGTGGGATGAACTGGTGGTGGGACGAACTGGTAGTGGGATGAACTGGTGGTGGGACGAACTGGTGGTGAGACAAACTGGTGGTGGGACGAACTGGTGGTGGGACGAACTGGTGGTGAGACAAACTGGTATTGAGACGAACTGGTAGTGGGACGAACTGGTGGTGGGACGAACTGGTAGTGGGACGAACTGGTGGTGGGACGAACTGGTGGTGAGACAAACTGGTATTGAGACGAAACTGGTAGTGGGACGAACTGGTAGTGGGACGAACTGGTGGTGGGACGAACTGGTGGTGAGACAAACTGGTATTGAGACGAACTGGTAGTGGGACGAACTGGTAGTGGGGCGAACTGGTGGTGGGACGAACTGGTGGTGAGACAAACTGGTATTGAGACGAACTGGTAGTGGGACGAACTGGTGGTGGGACGAACTGGTGGTTTGGACGAACTGGTTGTGAGACAAACTGGTATTGAGACGAACTGGTGGTGAGACAAACTGCTGATGGGATGAACTGGTGGCGAGACAAACTGCTGATGGGATGAACTGGTGGCGAGACAAACTGCTGATGGGATGAACTGGTGGCGAGACAAACTGCTGATGGGATGAACTGGTGGCGAGACAAACTGCTGATGGGATGAACTGGTGGTGAGACAAACTGCTGATGGGATGAACTGGTGGTGAGACAAACTCCTGATGGGATGAACTGGTGGCGAGACAAACTGCTGATGGGATGAACTGGTGGTGAGACAAACTCCTGATGGGATGAACTGGTGGCGAGACAAACTCCTGATGGGATGAACTGGTGGCGAGACAAACTGCTGATGGGATGAACTGGTGGTGAGACAAACTGCTGATGGGATGAACTGGTGGCGAGACAAACTGCTGATGGGATGAACTGGTGGCGAGACAAACTGCTGATGGGATGAACTGGTGGTGAGACAAACTCCTGATGGGATGAACTGGTGGCGAGACAAACTCCTGATGGGATGAACCCTCACATAAGAGTCAGTAATAAGGAAAAAAAAGACAACAATAAAGCTCTACTTACAATGTAAAATTCTAATTTGAAATCTGTTTAAAGAAAAATACATAAAAAAATTATCATCATCATCGTGTGCTATACTGTTGTAGGCGATCATGGTCTTCGACAATTCTCTACCCAGAGTACATCGGATCAATTCTGTTGTTGACCGCTTTATGTGACATGACACCAAGCTATCCAATATCTTCTATCTTTGTCGTCCGTGAACTCTCTTTCTCTGTATTTTGCCTGTTGTAACCAAGTATTCCAACTTCTCATGATGTGCCCGAAAAAGTTGATTGTTTCTTTCTAATGTTTTTTAGGAGAACTTCTAACATTCTTCTATGAAATCCCATCTCTATGGCTTTTAAGCCATAGTAAATAAAAGAAATATTGAGGAATTGAGAGATCATCAAGTAAAAAAATAAATGTATACAAATATGTCGTGCCAATTATAACAGAGTAATTTGTTAAGTCAATCACTGTTTATTTGTCAAATCCCTTGGCCTCATGATGATCACAATTATAGGACTGATTCTTGATAGAAAACTGTTGATGATAATTAAATAATTAATTGTTCCACTTACTCTACTGAACTTGTTCCTCTCAATTCCTCGAATGGATAATAAATAACATATACTCTACCTTACCGTGTTGGGATGAGAAGTAGACTATCGTTGTATGTCACACCCCTAAAATGCCGTACAGTTACAGTTCTATTTATTGTTTGCTCTGTCTCTGTACCACTTGTAGACCGACTGACGCAAATAATGTACTAGTATTTCTCTATTATCTCTATAGACTGCATCTAACTAACTCTAACTCACTTCTAGTTTGGTTAGACTCTAATTTCTGATACTAAACTCGCACTGATTGTCTCTTGCCTCATGGCTCGGTTAAATTGGAAGTAAATCTAATCGTAGAATCACCAGAATTATTCAAATCAACGAAGTCTCTCAAATACATTCATCTCTACAAAAATCATTCAAATCATTCTGTGCTCAACTATTTACAAATATGTCCCCTGTTCTAGTCATCCAATGAAAAGAGGTGTTAGTGAGTGTCTACGAGTGACTACCAGATGAACACGGTGGAGATGTGTCTGTTTTCCTGGTTGACATGGTCATTCTCGGGTCATTAGACTAGAATCTTCTCTATATTTCCTTATTGCTATTCTAGATATCATGCGTTCACCAAGTGACCCTTACGGTCAATGGCTTCTCAATTTTAAGATGAAAATATCTAGTTATTGTCTTATTTTGCTCGTGACTTTTACCTCTAAGTGAATTCTCAGCTTAACCTGCCAATATTTTTTAGGACTTAACTTGAACTATTTAGTTGGTGTGAAGTTCTTTTTTTTATCATCTCCACTTTTCTTTCTTTCTATCCACCATATCTCATTCTACAAGTGTCGTCTTAGTCCTATTAGTTATATGAATACCATTGCCTCAATGAATAATGTTACGTTTAATCGTCTTTTCATCTGTGCAAACACATCATACCCTAACCATGGACCAACTGTAAAAATGAAGAAAAAAAATAATCCCAGATGTTCCAGGAATAATCTCCAAAAAAATTAGCTATCCGATACATAATAGCCTTACCACGCGGGCTCCAAGAAAAATAACCCAGGGGTACATGGACACAGATAGATCTGCAACTTCCATATTGTAGAGTCTTCCATATTGTTTTCAACTTAATTGAAAAATTGAACTGTAGGAAATAAGAGAAGTTCATTTCACCATCAGTTATGCAACTTCTGACATCTGTAGAAGATAGTGACTCTAACTCCACAACAAAATTTAACAGCGGTTTCTTGCGAATTTGATAGAAATGATGTTCTATATCTCAGTGATTTCTTGCGAATTTGATAGAAATGATGTTCTATATCTCAGTGGTTTCTTGCGAATTTGATAGAAATGATGTTCTAAATCTCAGTGGTTTCTTGCGAATTTGATAGAAATGATGTTCAATAACTCAGTGGTTTCTTGTGAATTTGATAGAAATGATGTTCTATATCTCAGTGGTTTCTTGTGAATTTGATAGAAATGATGTTCTATATCTCAGTGGTTTCTTGTTAATTTGATAGAAATGATGTTCAAAATCTCAGTGTTTTCTTGTGAATTTGATAGAAATGATGTTCAATGTCTCAGTGCCTGGGTTGTTCATTCACACAATAACAAAACTATGGACCGTGATCTATTGAGATCGCCTCCAGAAAGGGAGAAATATGAAGAATCTGCTCATTACCTTTCTTTACATTTAGATGACCTTGACTTGAATGAAGAGAATTTGTTTGACAACATTTCTTTCCTGAAGCCACGTAGGTGACGTCAGAAGAAGTATCGAATAAAGAAAATATCACACTTTGTTCAGAGCTAGGGAAAGTTTTTAAATTCTACTTTGGAAAAAAAAAAGTGATTCATATGCAGAACTCCAAATGCTCACTGAACTGTCAATGTGTCTTCCTGGAACTAATGCTTCAGTGGTGAGAGATTTCTCTTCAAAGAGTATGATGTGGTCATCCCAAAAGTCGAACATGAGTTTAAAAATGTTCGAGTCATACTTGCCATCTTAGCAATCTTTAATATAACAAAATTAGGGTCCAGAGAAAACCTGCTGAAGCAAATTCACTCTTCGGAAAAAAATACATGTAAACTGTAGTGGTAAGCAGTGTGTAAGTACTGTAAGCATAATGAAATCATATTCACATACACACATATATATATATACATATACACATACACATACACACACACGCACCGATAAATAGAATGGGTATTTAAATTCTTTAAAACGTATCGGAAACTATATAACTGGATGGAAAACTAAAAAAAAAATATAAAAATATAAGATATATATCACAAGAAGTTTTTATTATATGTTATATCTGTCCCCGGAAATTGTGGAAACAATCCGGTAACCTTAATTTATGGTGTTCTGCACTCTTCCCTTAAAACCTTAATTGCTACCATTATTTATACTGTACAACATAAAGGCATTATAATCGTTTATTCCCACAGTTATCTTCTTCTTTAAATATAATTTGAAAAATACTTTTAGACTAAAATGTCCAAACAGCGCCTGTAAATCTGCAATTGAAAGCACTCATTAGTCACTTTTTGACAAGTATTACCACATCCATTAGACATGCGGTCGTAGTCTCCTGAATCGCGCTGTATATTATCCTGTTTGTCTAGGATTTACATTCACCAACAAAGATTCCAGCTCTTTCCATAATGCAGCGCGCTTTGGAGACGGGAAGAGATTAAGGGCAGACAAGTTAATGAGATTGAACCATGTTTCTGCGGCTTCCTTGAGAGAATTCTCTATCAGCGGAAGAAACTGAGAAAATCTGGTGTCAGATTGCAACACATGGAGAACAACAACAAACGGCACAACAACAAACGGCACAACAACAAACGACACAACAACAAACGGCACAACAATATTCGAGAAAGAGATGATGTCCAAATCAGAAGTTAAAAGGCGCTAAAGAAAAGAGATAAACCAATGCATATTGACCATCATCTTCTGCTGTGATCATGACGTCATTCAAATTAGGATTCCGGACTCTCTTATGAAGGCAGCTGTCTGTCTAAGTGATTCGGTTGCTCCGTATAGTTTTTCTTCCAGGGAGGTGGATGTGGACCACATTGTCCTTCTCAGGTCTGAATACTGGGGGAAATCCTGTAGAACATGTTTTGTCGTCATGTTATCCAGGGGTACAGTGGCATAGGCTGGTAGTTCCTATTTTGAGTTTGATGAACATGTGGTTGTGGCGTGTGCGCAGGCGAAGTATGACTTGATCCCTCCTTGATAGTTGGAGGTATCCGTCCTTCTCGTTATACTATGGATGTTCTTGTTCCCATTTTACATGGTGCTGGCCATTCATGATGGATTTGGCTTCATCGTAGCTAACCAGATGGTTCTCTTGTGGTAAACTTCCTCCTTCTTTAGCTAATTTGTCTTCGCGTTCGTTTCCGTGTATATTACAGTGTGATGGTATCCATCATAAACTAAGAAAATTCTCAAGACCTACAATTAAATATCACAGTTGAGGGAATACATCTGGAGACAGTCCAGAATTAAAACAACCTAGGACATACTATAACCAATGATGGAAAATGCAAAACTGAAATAAACAAAAGAATAGGTATGGCAAAGGTAATTTTAATGCCATGAAAAACATACTAACAACAAAACAAATATCAGCAAGGCTGAAACTAAGAATGGCAAAATGTTACATCTTCTCAATATTCCTGTATGGTGCAGAAACATGGACATTAGACAAGAAAACAGAATAGAAAATTGAAGCCTTTGAAATGTGGATTTATAGAAGAATAGGTAGAATTGGATGGAAACAAAAGATAGCAAACGATGAAGTTTTAAAACAACTGAAAATAAAAAGAGAACTGCTGAACACAATTAAGACAAGACAAATGAAATTTTTGGGGCATGTTAAAAGACACAACAGCCTACTAAAAGTAATATTGGAAGGAAAAATACAAGGCAAAAGAGGCAGAGGCAGACCAAGACTAACATGGACGAGTAACAACAAAAGATGGACAAGTCAATCTATGTCAGCCTGCACCATCAAAGCAAGAAACAGAGTAGAATGGCGATCCATGGTAGCCAACCTTCGTTGCGGAGAGGGCACACGATGATGACGATGATGATGATGATGATGGTATCCACTGGATGACCCCTCTCTGGAAGTTATTGCATAGTTGGTCTAGGTTGTTCTCAAGTCATCTAGCTCACTGTTCCTGGGGTTTTTAAGAACTATTAGGACTGACAGTGCATCAGTCAGTATCATCAGTTTCTTGTGCATGTTATTTTTGTGTTGGATAGCAGTTTTGCAGCGTCTTTGAGAGCTTAAGTTTCTGCTTCATAGTTGTTTGAGAATTTCCTAGTAGCTATTGACTTGATGATCTCTTCCTGGTTATTCAGTCTCAAGAGCACACCTACTCCATTATTTCAGGTGGCATTTGTAGCAGAGCCATCTGTGTATGTGTGACCAGGAGTCCTGTGGGTAGTTGTCGTATGTGCGTTTTTCTGTTATGTGTTTTCTGTCTGTTTCTGGTTGGGTGCCTTTTTAATGATTCCTATTATGTCTTCCTTAAGTTCTGGTATTTTGTGTTTCCCATGAGGAGTCATTTATGGCTTTCGGCATTGTTTGGGACAGTACTGGGTCACTAGTTGTCAGTTCTTTGGAGATTGCAGCAAAGTTGCTCCTCTTTAGTCTTCCTTTTCCGAAACCATTTATTCTTTGGTGCATGGGGTGGATACCTTTTCCTCCCCAAATTCTTCTTATTTTAGTTTCTTCTGTTCCACTTTCAGCAGACAACCGCTTCTCTTAGTCGTCCGCCATTAAAGTAAATACGATGGCGTAGAGCAGATAGAGTGTGCCATTAGTTTATGGCTAGTCGTGATAGAGCAGACAGAGTGTGCCATTAGTTTATGGCTAGTCGTGATAGAGCAGACAGAGTGTGCCATTAGTTTATGGCTAGTCGTGATAGAGCAGACAGAGTGTGCCATTAGTTTATGGCTAGTCGTGATAGAGCAGACAGAGTGTGCCATTAGTTTATGGCTAGTCGTGATAGAGCAGACAGAGTGTGCCATTAGTTTATGGCTAGTCGTGATAGAGCAGACAGAGTGTGCCATTAGTTTATGGCTAGTCGTGATAGAGCAGACAGAGTGTGCCATTAGTTTATGGCTAGTCGTGATATCTGTGCACTTCGGCCCGAAACATCCGTCTTCAGAAAATTATCTAATAATGAATAACATGTTTTGTTTCTTTTTTGAAAACCAGTACAACCCGTCACAGTACATCCGGAATTTCCACCCCAAATGGCAATCTCTTGTAATTACAGATATAACTTTTTATATTAATGATTCCTTCCCAACAGGCTTTATGGTGCCTTGCCTCGCATCTTTACTGTTTGGCACAATGACATCTACCACAAATCTCACACTAGATTTCAAGAAATTATTTCCTTGACAGATTCGACCCCCACTTCATGTGGTGCCCAATTTCTGTAATTTATAAGAAGGGAAAAAGGAGGAAACAAACAAATGCCTGTATATTATTTCAACCAAGAAATCATGGTGAGAAATTTAACTCATTTCTTATATTTCTGTCAATTGTTTAAAAAGAAAGGAACTGAAATAGTGAGACAGAAAATCACTGTCGAGAAAAGCAAAATGGCAGGTATCGACTCTCATGCTGAGACTTAGAAATGAAACCTTTAGGGAGGGACAAGCATACAAGCCTCGTGTGACGTCTGAGGTCACCGGAAGTGTGTTCGATTGAGCCAGATCGTTCTTTGCCTTTATTTTATTGAGGACTCATAGTAGCATGTCCAGTTGAAGAATTCGCTTTCCTGTCTTTTGTTTTACGCTATTTGGCAAAATTGCCATTTAGTCTGTAATAGCATCTTGACGTCTTGAGCCCATTGTCTACAAGATTTATCATTTCTAGTTCTTTTTGTATGTATCAGATGTATCCAATGTATCAGATGTATCCAATGTATCAGATGTATCCAATGTATCAGATGTATCCAATGTATCCAATGTATCAGATGTATCCAATGTATCCAATGTATCAGATGTATCCAATGTATCAGATGTATCCAATGTATCAGATGTATCCAATGTATCAGATGTATCCAATGTATCCAATGTATCCAATGTATCAAATGTATCCAATGTATCAGAAGTATCCAATGTATCAGATGTATCCAATGTATCAGATGTATCCAATGTATCAGATGTATCCAAATCTGTTGATCTTGCGAGATGAATCTGGTTTTAAAAAAATGTTTTTTTCTTTGTTTGATTGAGTCCACTGCCAGTTTTAATTTATTTTCATTTCCAATTTAGGACCAATTACGAGGGTTGCATTGAGGCATAGGCTGAACATTACAATTAAAGCTGTATAAAGCTAAAGAAGAACTCCACACAACAGTCACATTTATAATGAGAACTTGTCTGAAGATGTGAGCAACAAGATACACACGCAAGAAGAGGAATCAAAACACATAGACACATTATCATTAAGATGCTGGTACTTTTTCTATCCCTTTTATATGAAAGAAAAAAAAAGGAAAGAGGTCCTTCGCACTGCATGATGGTGTCTAGAGAATATAGGAAAACTTCCGGTTCCAAGATGTTGTAATGGAGTTTGAGTTCTATCAACCGCTGCAGTATTTTAGTTTGGAGACTGAATGAGTTTAGCTCTCTAATGTAGATCGCCGTGTTAAAGTCTACCAGGAAGTTCCACTTTAAGGATTCTGCGAGAGTGTTACGGTCTTTTCAGTAAATCAAGCGTTGTGGGTAAATCAATAGTTGACATACTTTGTGAGTACTAATCCATCGTGGTTCTCTTGAGATTGACAGATTTATAACCTAGGCGCACTAAAAGAAGAAAGGCGAGATGAAGATTCTGATAATGTTCACGATTAAACTGCAGCCTTGGTGAGACTGCCTGATCTTTGAGCCTAGAGGAATGTTTTAACTCAAAGAGAGCTACAGCGGGAACAGGCAAGAACTCGTATTAATCAGTTCTTAAACACCGCGGAAAGCTGAGGAGGGGATCTGAGCACATATGGCACTTGTTGTTGATGTTAGAGGATATGCTGTAAGTGCCCCGTTTTTTTAACCGACCTTCGGCACATAATTTTTTTGGTAATGTGGTCGGTATTACATCAGTGCCGTTTTGCTCTCCTAGAAAAATCCGGCACCCATTTAAAACTAAGTGAATCGGGAAGTCGTCATGTCAGGATCGAAGCTGACCTCTTGACCTAAAGTCCAGTCCACTAACCACTGAGCTACAGCGGCTCACTAATTTATTTGAAAGATAATATGTGTTATATTGCCGTAATATAGACGCCAGTAAGTAGTACAATCTAAGACTTTTACTTTTCTGAGTTCTTGATAAGTTGCAAACGCTTTCGTTATAATTGTGAAAAAAAAACACATATTGCTTCAAGGTAGAACAATGTTGGTAGCATCGTACATGGCTATAGTTATCGTATTTCACTTTCATTCAAACAGTTAAAGAGCTATAATATAATGTGCAAACATATATTGGTCTTTACACAGAAAGTAGATGCATATTGGGTTATTTGTGAAAGGTTCGACAGTGAATAATAATAATTTGCATTATTACAAATTAGCAAGTATATTCTACAGGGATGAAACGTAACTATTTTAGTAAAAGGCTGACGTTGCACTGCTCTCCGTAATTTAAATAACATCTATGAGCAGGTCAACAAAGCGACATTTCGGTAATTGATAGAAATATGTCTAATTTGTGATCATATATTTATTTCCGCTACATAAGTTATAACTTGGTATCATTGCGTTTTTTGAGTTATTTGTGGGTTATCATAATTACACTCCGACACGTCCATAGGTGCACAGATCTCCTCCTTAGCATGTCTCGCAGCGTCCAGCTACGACTCCAGCTCCGTGTTGTCTTCCTAGTGCCCTCTAAGCCTCTCATTTCCGACTGTACCCATCTTAACTCTCACAGCTTTCATCCGAAGGAGTGATGTCGACTCATGGTTATCAAATTTCTGTGCCCTACCCCCATCTCGAGAGTATTAATGATGTGGACCTGATTCATTAATTGACCATCTTCGACGACAGCACAGCTAGCCACCCTGTCTGCCCTTTCCCCGATGTACCAATGCTACCATGATATCGAATGTTAATTAGGGAACGTGGCTAATGAACGTGGCTGATGCACGTCCCTGGTGAACGTGGCTTATGAACGTAGCTGGTGAACGTGGCTGGTGATCGTGGCTGATGAACGTAGCTTGTGATCGTGGTTGGTGAACGTGGCTGATGAACGTGGCTGGTGATCGTGACTGGTGAAAAGGCAGGTGAACGTGGTGAATAGGGGATCTGACCACTACGGAGTTGTCCGTTGTCCAATAAAGATGATCTGTGGACTAAACTAATCCAAACATACATTTTATTGTACTTTACTTTCTCTCTGTCACACTCTTGCTCAGACTATATAAATTATGCTCTCTAAACGGTAAGGTCATGTCTTTGAAAGAATATGAAGTTGCTACATTCTTCAACACAGATTCCAACTTATCTTTTGTCAACCTGACCTAAAAGTAGACACGCAATTATGATGCAGAATTAGCAAATAATAAAAAAAAAATTTGGGTAAATTATAATACAATGTACAAGTTCTTTACACACTTTTATAGACGTATTGGGTATATGGTGCTAGTTAATGGGTGATATGATCAGTATTACGTCAGAGCTGCCTTTACTTCCCAGAAAAATCCCTGGTAACAAATTTTAGAGGCTGGGTGAACCTCGGAGCCTTGCCGGTCAGAAAAAATCCACAATTTCTGGTAATCGAGCCCAGGCCCTTCTAATCAGGAAGCGAGCACATTAAACACTCAGCCAAGGGAGGCCTCGCTAGACTAGTTGGGAAAACCACCACACTAGATACCGACGTTTGGACAACTTGTATTTGACTCCCGCTGGAAGCAACGGGATTTGTAATCGAACTTGGGGGAAAAAAATACATCTGCTGTCCACCCAGGCGCTGGCATAAACGGGCGCAGGATTCATACCCTGGGTAGGTGTGCAATGGCGCCTCGCTCGTGATTTACGATACTTAAGGCGACGCTAGACAGGAGTCTCCGAACACTTCTGAATAGGCGGGCGAACACATACATGTTTAAACCAGAGCGCTAAGACGCCTATTTAAGTCTCATATCTTTATCATTTACTCAGCCACGGAGGTTCCTAAATTATCATATTTTAGATTAAATTGGTAATAGATTTAGAATCATCATCATGTGCCATACCGGTTGGCGTAGGTGATCATGTCCCTCCACAATCTTCTATCTACAGTGCATCGTATGATTTCTGTTGTTGACTGTTTTCCATGCCATGACACCAAGCTATCCAGTATTTTCTCTCTTTGTCGCCCACGGTCTCTCTTTCCTTTTATTTTTCCAGTTGTAACCAAGTATTCCAACTTTCCTCTTCTCATGATGTGCCCGAAAAATGTTGATTGCTTCTTTCTGATGTTTTTTAAGAGCTCCCTTTTTGTGTTGGCCTCTTTGAGAACTTCCTCATTGGTCTTTTTATCTGTCGAGGGAACTTTCAACATTCTTCTGAGAAATCCCATCTCTGTGGCCTCTAATCGTCTTTTCATTTATTTGTCTACTGTCCATGATTCGCTTCCATAGGTCAGAATTGGTTCTATATAGCACCGATGAACTCGCTTTCTAATTTTTATTGACATAGATTTGTTGCATAAGATATTTTTCATTTTCTGAAATGCTATTTTGGCCTGAGCTATTCTGCTTTTTATTTCTGTGGTGCGTCTCCCATCTGATGTAATTATTGTGCCCAAGTATTTGAAACGTACTTGTTTCAGATTTGTCTCGCTTATTTTTATGCTGCATGATGGTGATGGTAGATTTAGAATACAAAATAATATTTGTATCGCTTTTTCTTCTTCTGTTCATTTTAATAGTTTGTTATTAATAAACAAACGGCCAGTCTAAACGTTTTGTGGAGTCTTGTAATCAACAAGCTCATCCATTTTGTACGATCCGCCCCTATTATATTTTTAATACAAGGTTGGTTAAGTCTGAAGCATGTTCTTCCTTTCTTTTTTCACTGTTCTCAGCTAAGCTGTCCTTTGGTTAGATTTTGATCAATTGAGCATGTTCTGTAGGTTAGATTTAGATTCATTGAGCACGTTCTGCAGGTAACTTCTAGTTCCATAATAACGTGGAGCACACGACCTAATATTCCTAACAGTTAATCTTTTTTATTTCATTCATGGGTCCTTTGCATTTTCTTTTAGTTACTGGTTTTGTTCGGTAAAATTTTCGTTTGGACTTTAATTACAAATGTTTTAAAATATCTATTTTTACTTTATACACTTATTATAATGCACTAATAATTTATTATAATGGTGTCTTGGTTCAGCGTTCAAAACATTACCATTATAGTGTCTACTGTTACTGAAACCAGTAAACGATTATTCGTTATTCTGCATCTTTTAAATAGAGAGACAGAGATAGGGAGAGCAAGATAGAGAAAGAGTGAGAGTGAGTGTGTGTTCCAATCAACTCGTCCCACTGTTTCTAATGTTGATACATTGTACTGAGTACTTTCGTGAGTGTGTGTTCCAATCAACTCGTCCCACTGTTTCTAATGTTGATACATTATACTAAGTACTTTCGTGAGTGTGTGTTCCAATCAACTCGTCCCACTGTTTCTAATGTTGATACATTGTACTAAGTACTTTCGTGAGTGTGTGTTCCAATCAACTCGTCCCACTGTTTCTAATGTTGATACATTGTACTAAGTACTTTCGTGAGTGTGTGTTCCTATTGCAGGGTTTCTTCATGCTTCTTTCTGACCTTACTACTTGTACTTTCATTTGACACACATATATAACTCATCAATCTTTTTAATACAAGTATAAACAAGGTCTTTATTGGTGTTACTTGACATAGCCTATCGGCGATGATGAATTGTCAAATAACGTTTGTGTGTGGCCGTTTCGTATTCATAAAGTTCTATCTGTGGTTATCTATCTATCTTGTTGACCGTATACTCCGTATAGTATTCTTAAGTACATCTGCATGTCTCTTTCTGATAGTGCTGAGGAACTAGTATCTGAATGTGCTCAGTCTGGCCGAGTGTGGCCGAATTGTCTCGAGTCTGGCTGAGTGTAGCTGAGTCTCCCGAGTGTAGCTAAATGTCTCTCTAGCTACTGCTCCTCGCCCCCAAAAGCATTCTGGGGCTCTCCTCTCCTAAATCTCCCCAGTTCCCAGGGTCTCGGGTTTAAGTCCCCGGTGACCACACCCCCCCGACCACTGATACGGCCTAACCTACGTCTCTTGACCGTCACTATCTCTCTAGCTCCGCCTTTTTTTAATTATCTCTAAAGTCTTATTACTTTAGGAGTCCTGTCGAACCTGTCCATCTTCCTAAGTCCGTCCCCTAACAACTAAAACTCGAGGCGATTTCCAATTCAGAGACTCAAAGAGTAATCACTGCTGAACGTAAAGATAACCTGGTCTTTTGATTACGCGGGGCAGTTTAGTTGTCCGCTTTCATCTCAGGTCTTCACTGGACTTCAAGGCGTCTGCCGATATAAGAGTTTCCTAGGAACCAGCGGCCGTGTCGTTGCGTTACGCAACTTTGTCGACCAGAGCAAACATCTGTCGGCTTTAGGCTGACCACCTGTACGCATTTCACTGGTAATCTTCAAGTTGATTACGACTCAGCGACTGAGTTGGGTAGACTTAACGTCTCCTTCCTAATCCTCTGAAGAGTGTCTTTTCTACGCCGCCTAAAACTATCCTACTTCACATCGTCATCGCCTCATTCTTTTATTCTTGTCTATCGTCATATTCTTCTATTCTTCCATTATCGCCCATGACTGAGTCACACTATAACATATATCTCCGTCAACATTTCAGTTGAATTGATATATTCATAGATCAATTTAACTCAAAATAAAAACATAGTGTGACTGCTCTCTTTCTACTTCCTTAATGGGCTAACTAATTTCCTTTTTCTCATTGTACATCAATTATTACAACAATTAGAAATACAAATTCAACATCTATAAACTGGAATCTCAAAAGAAAAATCCATCATGTATACAATCATCTTACAACATCGCTCTGCCATGCCACTTTGTTTTGCTTTGAAGCCTCTGACTAACGTGACGTCACTCTGGACCTAGCCTGAATGTAGGCCAGCTAAATTGAGGTCATCGTCTGTTTTGTCTATGTCTAACCCACATTTCTTTCCGTCTCTTAATTTAAACTGGTAGGTTCTGTAATTGGTGTTTACATATACAACATTCATAATTCTACAACAATATCATGACATTCAATAAACATCTTTGCGACACAACATGTGTCTCATGTATACAAAACATTTTGTGGAAACATCAATTCTGAAATATTTAAGGCTCGATCGGCCTTCGCACTGTACTCTCTTAATTGCCTAATAAGACGTGTTTAGTCTTTCTTCGGCATCATATCTGTGCCAGTTCTGAAAAAGAAACAAGACCCGTCTACTCTGTTCTCTTATTCTCCCTGAACACGTGCTCTTCTGGCACTGCTAATAAAGTTGTCTGCATAGCAATACGCTTTCTTACAGAATCTCTTAGCCACAGGCTTAATTTACTGGTCAACTCATGTCGGGTCGACAGTCTTCTTATCTGTTCCTTCTCCCCGCATATTCCTAAATTTTAGGCAATTCTCCCCGTCAACATATAATTACATTTTCATAAAATTGTATTTTAAAAAATGTGCATTTCACAACATGTTTCTCCTCAAATCATACACCCCACAGTCTTGGACAGACCGAACATTGAAGCATAGAGTAATCACAAACACATAGCAATCAAAATTATGACTTAAATTTGATACAGAATCTAGTCTGTCTAGACTTCCATTAAACTATCCACAACACACTTCATACACACATGTGTACATCTCACAATGCTGTTCCACACTTGGAATTCCTATATAACTCATAGAGTCTCTCCAACTCGGGTCACTGACTCACTCTTCTTAGTTCCCTATGTTTTTCTCTCCATGAATACTCTATTTTCTGTAAATTCTGAGTTCTCTTAACTTGACTCAAACTTTTTAAACCGATGTAAACATGGTTACCATTTTGTTTGTTTACTTCAGGTGACTCACTAACATCTTCATACATATAGTTCTGTCTCCTCATTAAGGCAACAGTACATTTACAGACTCCTACTCATCATTCAGTGCACACTGACATTATACATTTAAAATTCGTCTAAAAGTTAGTAGACTCTTACACCTTATTAGTTACAACATCCACAAGTAAAATAATTACAATTCTTAATATGTATGTTTCTTCTTTTTGTATCTTTTATCTCTTCCATCACTAGTGGTTGTCAGGTCTCCTCTTTCTGACCTATGATCTTCTCTGAATTTGTTACCTTTATCTATTTCTTTCTGGTGGTCAAAAAACTCTTGCCGTCGTCCCAATCGTATGGCAAAAGGCAGGTCTACTTTGACTCTTTCATCGTCTTTTCTTCTTCTTTCAGCGATAATGGCATCACGTTCTGGTGTTCCCAATGGCCAAAATTTCACTTGCTCTGCCTTTTCTATTTGGGTCTTTTCAAACTCTTCATTTATGGCAGCAACCCTCCTTTCTCGTATTGTAGGCAATCTGTCAGTTTCAGGACGTTTCTTGCTACCTTTTACCCCATCTGCCATATCCTCTAATTCCTTGTCCATTTCACGCGCATATTTATCAGCTGCTTTCTCTAATGCATGAAACACTGCTAGTTCGTTAATTTTCTTCTCAGCACTTTTACTTACAACCTCTACACTATTTGTATCACTGTTGCGTTCTATCCTATCAAGTTTCCCTTTCTCGTTTTCCTTCTTCAAATTTTCTGTAGTAGATTTCTTTCGCCTTAGAGACGCTACCTCTTCCTCTAAGTCAGACTTCTCTCGTATTAGGTTCTTTACTTTGTCATCTACTTCCGATTTCTCCTTTCTTAAACTTACAATTAAATCTTTGGACTCTTTGACTTCACCTAAAAGTTGGCTATTCTGTGCTTTCATCTGATCAACTTCTCGACTCATACACACACTGTGTCTGTCAGTCTCAGCCTTTTGTTCTTCACGTGTTTCAAGCTCTTTAATTCTTGTTTCTAGACACTTGTTTTTGCACTCTAGCCTATCTACTGTGTCTTTCAGCTCTAATAGCATCAACTCGTCTCTTTCACTTCTCTTTTCCATAATTCTTATTTCGGCATCTTGTCTTGAAATTACATCTTCTAGGATGTTTGTAGCCACACAGGCGTCTCTAAATTGTTTCTTCACCTCCCTCGTTTGTGTTATTTTATCGTTATGTTTAGTTTGTCCTCTAACCTCTACAGTCTGTGTTTGTGCGCAGCTTACCTGTGTCACCAATACTTCTCTATCAGTACCTTCTGTTTGTGTAGCACTGTCGATCATTCTGTTCTCAGTCTCTTTAATTCTCACTAACATACATTCTTTTTTATTGCTGATCGCATGACTCGACTTATCTTCTAAATTCTGTTCCATTCCCTCTAATTCCTTCTCCTTTCTGATTAATTTGTTTTGTTTCAGGCTAGACAGCCTGTTTGTCTTGATGTTTGGGCCGTTTGATTTGGACCACTTGGTCGTTCTCGCATCCACGTGCTTGGTTGCGCGCTTCTCTTTGACTCCAGAGGGATCTTGCCAACCACGCCTGGGTGTTTGATTAACATGCTGTGCCCAAACTTTTGATTTACAATTCACTTTATTCATTTCAATCCTGTCTACACTATTTATTTCATAGCTCTTACGTCCATCAGTTTGTCTTTTGTCCTTCCATCTCCACCTAGATTCCTGGGGTGGTAATCTTCTTCCGTGAAAATGCCTTGTTTCCCTTCTCACTGCATATATTTCTTTACTCATTTCACCTAGTCGTCCCTTATTTCTCCATCTATTACTCGCTTGATTAACTTCCCTAGGCGTTTCTACTATTTTTCTTTTATTAAACCATTCACTGATGGTTGGGCTTTCTTCAGGTAGGTTTAAATTCAATTTCTTCATGAACCCGATTTCTTTAATAGAGATATTAATCGCTTCATCTAGCGTCTCAGGGTTCAGCCTCGCTAAGTGTAGTTTTAGATCTGTGGATATTAGTCCATCTATAAAAGTCTCTATTAATTGTCTACCAAAACTGTCAGTATCTAAACCAGATTCCTCTGCTAGCTCTAAAAGTCTATTACTGTAAGCAGTTATTGTCTCTCCTCTTTCTTGTTTAAACTTCCTCAAAAGTATGAAAGCAGTGTAGGCATCTCCTACAGCAGCATACCTAGTTTTTAATTCTATCTTGAGGGACTTCCATGTGCTTGAAGGTTCATTCTTTAGCCTTCTCTGGATGAAGTCAGATACTTCGCCTCTACTTGTTTTAAAAGCTATTAATTTCTTGTCTTCCTCATTTATAGGAAAAATGAGAGCATACTTTTCAATTTCTGCCATCCATTGTCTGAACATGGATGGGTCGCCAGAGTAATTTGAGATACTGGCACTCATTTCTTGCTGTCTAAAACTATTTTCTAAACCGGTGATGACTCTACTAATTTCTTGCAGGGTCTGCAACGTGGGAGTCATGCCTCTCTTCATCTTGATAATTAATTAATTAACAATGAACTTATTCGGTAGCAACTCACACACGCACACACGTTTAGATCAGTCAAAGAATTTCTACTTTCTTCCTCAAACACTTATCAAGAAAAACCTATTTACTTCACACTAACATTGTTCAACATACCAAATAAATCTCTAAAATATATAAGAAAAATCCAACTTACATGCTTCTGAAGTCCATGGAATACCTAACACACCTTATAACATCCTAAAAACTACACAATAATATACTCATTTAAAACAATAATTAACTACTTAGTCTTTTTCAGGTTCTCAATGTGGACATCATTTTCACATTTTGTTCTCTCTGTCTATTTCACTTTTACTTCTTTCCTTACAGGAAGTTCTACTTTATGAATATGAATGTTCACTTCTACTTTGATATAGCTCGGGGAAAGATCACTGCGGGTTGGCACTTCTAGTCGCTTCTTCGGGATTTTAAGATACACAGGGTGTAGTCTCACAAACAGGCAGCCATTCTTACGCTGGACTTCGATGTACTATTTTGGACACAGATGGCTAGGCTTGATTAACTTCTGTAGACAAGGTTCGCTGGTGTGTTGTACACAAACACATTACTAGGCTCAACTTCATGGGTACTTGCAAATTATGAGGACGGCACTCGTTGCTGGAAGTACTTCTTGGTTATACTGGAAGTACGTAGGTGGACGTCTTGGTTAATTAAGAGAAAATTCTTACTCTTTTTTTTTTCTCTCCAGGTCCTTTCTAAAGAATAGAATCCTGCGTCACGGCAACAGAAAGTAATGTTATGTGGCAGTTTCGTATTCATAAAGTTCTATCTGTGGTTATCTATCTATCTTGTTGACCGTATACTCCGTATAGTATTCTTAAGTACATCTGCATGTCTCTTTCTGATAGTGCTGAGGAACTAGTATCTGAATGTGCTCAGTCTGGCCGAGTGTGGCCGAATTGTCTCGAGTCTGGCTGAGTGTAGCTGAGTCTCCCGAGTGTAGCTAAATGTCTCTCTAGCTACTGCTCCTCGCCCCCAAAAGCATTCTGGGGCTCTCCTCTCCTAAATCTCCCCAGTTCCCAGGGTCTCGGGGTTTAAGTCCCCGGTGACCACACCCCCCCGACCACTGATACGGCCTAACCTACGTCTCTTGACCGTCACTATCTCTCTAGCTCCGCCTTTTTTTAATTATCTCTAAAGTCTTATTACTTTAGGAGTCCTGTCGAACCTGTCCATCTTCCTAAGTCCGTCCCCTAACAACTAAAACTCGAGGCGATTTCCAATTCAGAGACTCAAAGAGTAATCACTGCTGAACGTAAAGATAACCTGGTCTTTTGATTACGCGGGGCAGTTTAGTTGTCCGCTTTCATCTCAGGTCTTCACTGGACTTCAAGGCGTCTGCCGATATAAGAGTTTCCTAGGAACCAGCGGCCGTGTCGTTGCGTTACGCAACTTTGTCGACCAGAGCAAACATCTGTCGGCTTTAGGCTGACCACCTGTACGCATTTCACTGGTAATCTTCAAGTTGATTACGACTCAGCGACTGAGTTGGGTAGACTTAACGTCTCCTTCCTAATCCTCTGAAGAGTGTCTTTTCTACGCCGCCTAAAACTATCCTACTTCACATCGTCATCGCCTCATTCTTTTATTCTTGTCTATCGTCATATTCTTCTATTCTTCCATTATCGCCCATGACTGAGTCACACTATAACATTCCAATCAACTCGTCCCACTGTTTCTAATGTTGATACATTGTACTAAGTACTTTCGTGAGTGTGTGTTCCAATCAACTCGTCCCACTGTTTCTAATGTTGATACATTGTACTAAGTACTTTCGTGAGTGTGTGTTCCAATCAACTCGTCCCACTGTTTCTAATGTTGGTACATTGTACTAAGTACTTTCGTGAGTGTGTGTTCCAATCAACTCGTCCCACTGTTTCTAATGTTGATACATTGTACTAAGTACTTTCGTGAGTGTGTGTTCCAATCAACTCGTCCCACTGTTTCTAATGTTGATACATTGTACTAAGTACTTTCGTGAGTGTGTGTTCCAATCAACTCGTCCCACTGTTTCTAATGTTGATACATTGTACTAAGTACTTTCGTGAGTGTGTGTTCCAATCAACTCGTCCCACTGTTTCTAATGTTGATACATTGTACTAAGTACTTTCTATTTATCTATTGACCCTTCGAGCTGTGGCCGGCCCACAGGGCATAGACCCAGATACTCATTCTCTTTTTCTAAATTTTCTTTCTACTGTCTAAATCCTTGCAAAAAAACATTTATCAAATCCCGCCATTTGTCCCTGTTCTGTGCAAGCATCCCGATCTCATTGAGGGAGTCGATTCCTACAGCCTTTGCCTCTCTGATCAATGTTCTTCTCAGTGTTTCTCTGGGTCGACCTCTTTTCCCCCTACCTGTTGTTTCCCACATGAGGGCAACTTTGTTATTCGGTTATTATCTCTTCTCATCACATGTCCAACATATGACCATCGTCTTTTCTTGGTTACTGATGATAATAGTGATTGATTGGTGATTTCTCTAATTTCTTCATTTGTTTTGAATTCGTTCCACGCTATACCAAGTATTTTCCATAGACTTTTATTTTTCAATGCGTTCAACTTTGTTTCTAAGTCTCTTGTTTTCCGGCTGTCGCATGAATATGTGAGGGTTGATTGTATGTTTGATTTGAATAGTCTAAGTTTTGTTTTTCTGCTGATGAGTTTTGATCACCACATCTTCTCTGGGATCTTGAAGGACAATACTGCTTTAGGCTATTCTGATTCTAATTTCTTTACTAGCATGATTGATCTCAAGCCCTGTTTTGCTGGTTATTGATGATAGTTCATTTGTGTCTTCCTGCATAGTTTATATCTGACTGCTGATGAGGACTAAGTCCTCCAACTGACCTCCATGTATCCATTCGATGCTTTTGTTACCAGTGCAGCATTTCTTCATTATGAAGTCCATAACAACTCCAAACAATAGGGGCGATAAAATACATCCTTGTTTAACATCAGTTTCTATTAAGAATCATTCGCTCAGTCTTTTCTCTGTACTGTAAGTGTATAAAGTAATAGTACTAATTACTTCTACAACTAAATTTGCCCAGTAAAAATGGATGATGTCAATACTATGGAAAGAACGGAAATTAACCGATCTTGATCAACGTGCTGAGACAGAAGATTAAATGGTTTATCAAAGTGATGATATTGTCTCGTGAATTCATGAAGAGGAAAAGGAAGCGAAGCTCAAGACTGACGAAATGATAAATGCGATAGTATCAAACAAACTCTGTAACAACAGACATGAACAAGTTTGCAGTGGTCAAAAGAGCGATAAACAGAACTTTGTTTTTGCCTCAAAACTCGAATGGATAAAACATTAAGTGATGGACACAAATGAAAAATAATTTTTGTCCCTGTTTTCCACTTCTTTCTCTCTCATATTCTCTTAGGAACGCAGCTTTTCAAATTCTTCCCGCCGTTTTAAGGAGCAGTCACATTTTGTAGTTAACGAGCTTGGTTCAACTGAATTCAGTCAGGACCAAAAGATCGTGGTGATGTTGCTATTTCCTTCTATAGTAGTGTCATATACCGGGCACAAACACTAGAATTGTCCTCTGAAATCAACATGACAATTGTGGAAAAAAAAACCTCATCAACAGAAATAAACAGAATGGAGCAAGACTAACATTCGTTAAAAAGGGAAGGTAGGAAGTGGAGAATTTATTGTTTACCTTAGATAAAAGGGAAAGTTGAAAGCAATCCCACCCCTCTCCAATTTATATATACTGAGACGCAACTGCGTATCATCGATTGCTAGTCCTCGAGGAAAGTTAAGTATGTGTGCTGTGAGCGCCTTTACAAAGCAAATACTGCATACTTTAATTTGTCTTTATTCATCAGCATCATATAGTACGGGGCCTGCAGGCGTAGGTGATCATGTCTCTCCACAACTTTCGATCTCGATAGTTATTTATCATTTCTGTTGTTGACCTTCTGCCAAGCCATTCTCTTAAGCTGTCTGGTATTTTTTCTCTTTGCTTCCCTCTATCTCTACGTCCCTAAATTTTTCCAATTGTCACAATATATTCCAGTTGTTCTCTTCTCATTACATGGCCAAAAAAATGATGATTGTTTCTTCTTAATATTTGAAATCAGTTCTCGTTTTGCTTTGACCTCTTTCAGAACATTTTCATTACTCTTCTTAGTTGTCCATGGTATTCTCAACATTCTTCTGTAAAACCACATTTCTACAGACTCCAGTGATTTTCTTGTCTGTTGTCCATGATTCACATCCATATGTTAAGACTGGCTCTACATAACATTTAAGAACTCTTTTTCTTTATTAAGAACTATTATTACTTTCTTTAGAAATTTTTGCGTCACTAGGAACGTTGTGTCCAGGACAACCAGCTCTGGTGCTACAAACTTAGAGACGACATTTTTGACTTCGTGAACATCAATGGTAACAGCATCACAGAAAGTCCTACCAATATAGACGACCACAAATGTTTGTCCACGGTAATCAGTCTTTGCTACGATTGCATATTTACAGTATAAGTTTATGGAATGAAAACAGATGAACAGACTGACGTAAATAAACAGAAATGTTAATAAAAACAGATATCACATTATACCTTGAACAATTGCCAGAAACGCAAAACAGAGAAGTGCTGCCCACGTCATGTTTGTATTTTATTTCCAAAAGTCAGCAACTTGGCCACTCTTAGACTGTAGCACTTTTAGTTCTCTGATATGTAGTAACGCTTCTAGAGGAACAGTCTGAACCGCTATCACTGATAAGGACATGTGATGGACGTCACGAACCATCGTAACTAGCTATTATAGTAGTAACAAAGTAAAGTACCCCCGTCACGCCAAGTGGCGTATAGGGAATATGGTGTTAGTGACCATAAATTTTACAGATCTTTGGCACATAATTTTTGGGGTAATGTGGTCGGTATTACGCCCGTGCCGCTTTACTTTCCCAGAAAATATCCTGTACCCATTAAAGGCTGGGTGAACCGGAAACCGTCGGTTGGGATCGAACCCTACTTCCTGTCCTTTGTAGTCCAGTTTCACTAACCACTGAGCTATTGCAGCTCCAACCAGCTATTACAGGCAGGTAATTACACTTATTAATTTATAGCTTTTGTTAAGATTATGTCTGATAGATATTTGACGAGGGTTATCACGTGTGATGACCTCTTGCATTACGGAATTTGTCGTATTCGCACTTTAACCTTTATTTTTGTTATCCATCATTCTATGTGACAAAACTGCTGCTCGCTTTCATTGAGGTAGGTACACAGGAGAACACAACGATCATTAAATGACGGAAATCTAATCTTGATGTCGTGAAGTAGTGTTATGTTATATTATGTTGTTATGTATTTTTGTTCTTTCTTTATTTCGACTATGATGTAAGAACTGGACAATGGAATATTTCGTGGCAACAGGAAGAATCTAGGGAAGAGGAGAGAACAATTTCATGATTCAATTAATGTCTATATGTTCCTACGATGCCGTCTTTTTACTCGTGCCACGTTTATTCCCAATATCTTACAGTCACACGATAGGATAACTTAATACATGTTCGTTTAATACTGTTTCTCTACTCGTGCCACGTTTATATCCACCACCCTCATGACTATAGTCATATTAACTCTTATACTCTCATCGAAAAAAGTATTGATATAATTTGGTCACATTAGTTGTAATCGGATATGATATCTCAGATCTCTCCATTCATATTTTTATTTAATGTTCTCAGCATTTCTAGTTCCGCTATTTCACTACAGCTTTCACCGACATGAACATTCTAGAGTCGGAGTCCCAGTGAGGGTCCTGAGGGACGGTTATCAAAATGATATTAGGTACGAACCATTTTAAAAGGTAGCAAAAATAAAACGTAATAATAAAAAAGCATATAAGTCAAAGAAATAATGTAAATTATAGCATTTCTTCGTTTTCGTTATTTACTTTGATAACTTTTGCCATTTTCAAAATCTGACTTTTTGTATGATTTAAAAATCACGCGTCAATTTCTTGCAGAATAAAACTTTATTTTCACAATTTTTTTTCGATTTCGTCTAATGTAATAATTCCAGCTGACTTGGTCACGCTGATCATCCGGGCTTCCTACACACGAGTAACACCACAGTCTGCTCTAGCAAGTCAAGACTGGCCAGTCTTCCTACACACCACAGTCTGCTCTAGCAAGTCAAGACTGGCCAGTCTTCCTACACACGAGTAACACCACAGTCTGCTCTATCAAGTCAAGACTGGCCAGTCTTCCTACACACCACAGTCTGCTCTATCAAGTCAAGACTGGCCAGTCTTCCTACACACGAGTAACATCACAGTCTGCTCTATCAAGTCAAGACTGGCCAGTCTTCCTACACACCACAGTCTGCTCTAGCAAGTCAAGACTGGCCAGTCTTCCTACACACGAGTAACACCACAGTCTGCTCTATCAAGTCAAGACTGGCCAGTCTTCCTACACACCACAGTCTGGTCTATCAAGTCAAGACTGGCCAGTCTTCCTACACACGAGTAACATCACAGTCTGCTCTATCAAGTCAAGACTGGCCAGTCTTCCTACACACGAGTAACATCACAGTCTGCTCTATCAAGTCAAGACTGGCCAGTCTTCCTACACACGAGTAACACCACAGTCTGCTCTATCAAGTCAAGACTGGCCAGTCTTCCTACACACGAGTAACATCACAGTCTGCTCTATCAAGTCAAGACTGGCCAGTCTTCCTACACACGAGTAACACCACAGTCTGGTCTATCAAGTCAAGACTGGCCAGTCTTCCTACACACGAGTAACACCACAGACTGGTCTATCAAGTCAAGACTGGCCAGTCTTCCTACACACCACAGTCTGCTCTATCAAGTCAAGACCGGCAAGTCTTCCTACACACGAGTAACACCACAGACTGGTCTATCAAGTCAAGACTGGCCAGTCTTCCTACACATCACAGTCTGCTCTATCAAGTCAAGACCGGCAAGTCTTCCTACACACGAGTAACACCACAGTCTGGTCTATCAAGTCAAGACTGGCCAGTCTTCCTACACACGAGTAACACCACAGACTGGTCTATCAAGTCAAGACTGGCCAGTCTTCCTACACACGAGTAACACCACAGTCTGGTCTATCAAGTCAAGACTGGCCAGTCTTCCTACACACCACAGTCTGCTCTAGCAAGTCAAGACTGGCCAGTCTTCCTACACACGAGTAACACCACAGTCTGCTCTATCAAGTCAAGACTGGCCAGTCTTCCTACACACCACAGGTGCTGAAGACGGAGGCAACTTGAGATGGACACACAGGCAGGTGCAGTTCCGAGTCTTCAGCCTCGAAAGCCTCGATAACCATTGTTATTGGATGTCCTTCTCAATCACCCCGTAGAGCAAGGATGCAAAAATAGATCTACTGGCCAATCAAAACTAGGATCATTAAAAATAATGCACTGGAATACTGAATGACTGAGCAGCAAAAAGAGATGTATCCAGTAAAATGATATAGTTGGAAAATATTCTTCACCTGAAGAACACGTAAGAAAATGCCGCTTGCAGAATAGTGCGCCGAGAAAAACCCATTGCCTTTGCAAAATAATATTTAAAAAAACCAGTATAATTTTTACAAGAAACGATATAGACAATCTTCATCAAGCACCGTTCCTGCTGGCATAGGCGATCATGCCTCTCCACTACTTTCGATCTCGACAGTTATTTATTATTTCTTTTGTTGACCTTCTGCCAAGCCATTCTCTTAATTAAGCTGTCTGTTATTTGTTCTCTTTATATCGCTGTCCCTCAATTTTTTCCAAGTTGTCACAATATATTCCAGCTGTTCCTTTTTAACTGCATTACCTAAACATTATGATTATTTTCTTCTAATAGTGGAAACTACTACCAGTCAGTGTAGTCACGTTTCTGTTTCTAGAAAACTCTGATCTGTACCTTCTTTGTAACATCCGAATGAAAGCATTTAGTTTTCGACCATCAAAATATGATCCAAATATTTGATTAACAAAGAAGAACATTTTTATTATATTTACTTTCCTCCGACACGCTACCTTCTCTGTCTATTTTTCACTAATTATAAGTGAGTTCATCACATTATACGTTATTGAGCGCCATATACATTGGAAGTCATGAAATGCGTGGTTGAAATAGAGTTGGCCACGACCTTTACTAAATAACAATACCTTAATTTTATAATATGTTTGTGAGCTGTATTATATGTTTGTGTGTGTGTGTTTGTGCGTGTGTATTTGTGCGTGTGTGTTTTTTGTGTGTGCGCGTGTGTGTAGCAGTATTTTTCTTATTGACTTATTGAGTTATATTATCATTGCACTCCGAACATGTTCATAGGTTTTCAAGATCCCCTCCTCAGCAAGACTCGAAGTGTCCAGCCACTGACGACTCTAGTTCTGATTTGCTTGATATGTCATCTTATACGCCCACTAAGTTTCTCGTTTCTGGCTGTGCCCATCTTAACTCCCATCTCTTTTATCCGAAGCAGTGACGTGGACTTATGGTTGTTGAAGTTCTGTGCCCCTCCCACATCTCTTAGGGCATTGATGACGTCCCCCCCCCCACCCGATCCATTGATTGACCGTCTTTAACAACAGCGCACCTAGCCAACATATCGGCTCTTTCATTTCCCCATACTCCCGCATGTCCAGGGACGTAGACAAAGGTGACCTGACGTATTTTTGTATTTTTCTTAATTTGTTGAAATGACTAGACTACGATTTCTCGTTCTGTTAATCGCTGCCTTGGACAGTGAGCTATCACAGGATTACTCTTACAACACATCACATTACGATTAGCCCATTCATAGGAAATGATAACTCACAATGTTTTGAACAAGATCAACATCAGTCTTTATTTTCATGTCTACAAGTCTGGGTGTAACACACAGCAATGGAATCATATCTCTGCTATACTACATTCGAATTGTGTGGGTTCGCCTAGTCAATCGATGGTGTATATGCGGACACGGCGTGAACGTCTGTCATATCTAACTTCTTTGAATGTTCTCATGTTGTATTATATCTAGCTTGACACTTGCTTGTGCAACTCAATTATCAATATTCTTAGTAATTCTGTAGACAACTCTTCTCTGGTTTATAATAACTCTATGGTTCTGGAAGTCACTGATAGATTCTATATCTCATTCTGACTCTATTACTATTCTAATGGTTCTATAAATCTGCTGATAACTTTTAATACTTTCTAATTCACAAACTATCTACACTCCTCTGCCTTAAGGCAGGTTCTTCAATCAGCCTAACTACATCTTCCTGGTATCTCCTACACGCTACAAAAAAGTAACTCAAAGCGTCATAAAACGTCTAAGGTTGGCGTTTTTGTTGCTAGCTCTGCTCCTATTTTTTGAGCATTTTGGGTATCTGGCGTGGTCAGTACTGGGAACTCAGCCTTACAATCCTAGCACTATCGTCTCACTTATTGATTGCTTGTCAATTGCCTATCAATTAATGAGAAGTCTTGACAAACATCTGACAATTACTCCTATCAGTTGACTCCTTAAAATAAAGCTGCCCTTGATCTTTCCTGACTACCCAGATTCGTAGAAGACTTTTGATCTCGTTCACTCTCGCTGGACATCAGAGAAACAAGGAAAAAGTCAAACGAAGAGTTTAATTTGTATATTCGATGAGAGCAGGCTGTTGAATGATTGCAGGGACATCATTTCGTCGCGGTCCATTGGTCAAATTTTTCAGGACTCTGCCATCATCTGGATACAATAAAAATACACAATTATATTAAAATATAGAGTCCTTCTGGCTAGCAAGTCCCTTTTCTCAATAATTCTAACCTTAAATTATAACTGAAATAATAAAATAACATTACCCTTCCAGGTAATACAAATAGAAATAATTTTACTCTACAAGTAATTAATGACACTACAAACATATTACAAGAAACAAATACAAAATATTGTGCTAAACTGGTAATCTCACCATGCAAAACCAAAAGCCGAAATCTCATCTGTCGGGCCTAGAAGTGTTGATATTGTAGTAGTGTAGTTAATGGTTAAACAAATTTACAAAACATTACCTTTGATTGGAATGAAAAAATGGGACAGAAATAAAATATACTTTTTTTTTAAAATTTCAACATTTAAATTACTTCTTTATTGCCACAGTTAAAGTGTATTCTCCTAGAATATCATCGTCAAGTACCAGGCCTGCTGGCGTAGGTGATCACGTCTCTCCACAACTTTCGTTCTCGACAGTTATTTATCATTTCTGTTGTTGACTTTCTGCCAAGCCATTCTTTTAAGCTGTCTGGTAACTTTTCTCTTTGCTTCCCTTTATCTCTTCGCCCCTCAATTTTCCCAGTTGTTACAATATATTCGAACTGTTCTCTTCTCATTACATGGCAAAAAAAATGATGATTGTTTCTTCCTAATATTGGAAATTGTGGCGATTCATGATTGTTCAAAGAAATTACGACGGTGGTTTTCTGTTGCCCTTCGTCGGTTTGTTTATGGTTGGCTCCGCTAGCCTTTGACTAAAAAGTCTCACCCACAAGGCAGTGGGGTTGTTTTACTTCAGGGCACTCTCCCTTATCCTTTTACACTCCCGAGTATACCTGAAGGCAGCAGGGCAGCCGCAGGTTGTACTGTTTACTGCATACAGTAGCAGCTAAAATTACCCGTCCTGACAATACAAACATTATAATGTACATCAGTTTTATTATCTTGTCTTCATCCTCTCTTCCTCTTATATTTTTCATTCGAGGATTGCGGGAGATATAGATAGTTGTTATCGCACCCCTGACAGTCTAAACTATAATCACGTGATTCTGTTAATGAGATTCTCTGATATTGTTCACATCGGCTTGTGTTAAATCTCAAAATTTTGTTTTAGCTCTAATCCCCATCAATGTAATATTTATGAAGTTACCTTGAGTGACCTACACTCCACTCATTCTCGAGATTGATCTTTTTTAGGAGTGGTTTTGTGACACTGTACAATGATATGAATATTCTAGAACAGTTAGTTTCTGTTTATATGAAGAAATGATTTACAGTTTTGAGAAATGTGACCTCGTCAGGTGGTTACATTAATTATGTTTTTACAACAGAAGCTGTAAACATTTAGGTTACATCGTCTCTTATGATTAATTGTAATGTACCTAAACAAAATTATACTTAAAGTTATGTTTCAGAGCTGAACAAAATTTGCAAGAATATTACAAGTGTCGTTAACTAACAACTGTGTATTAGGCAAGGTCTGTTTCAGCTTCTATACGTCACTTGTCCATCTAAATACGATCTTATTTCGAATCTCGGCTTCATTAGATTTTTATTTATGATTTATTTCTGCGGTAACTACCCCTGGTTTCGGCTTGAAAAGTCGATTACTTATCGATGGAAAAAAAATAAGAGTAACTTCGAAGACGGAGTTATCTGCCTGTGCGACCAGGGGCCCCTGTGCACACGGCTGCCAGTTTTAAAAAAAATGGATTAACACGTAAAATTCAGTTCCAAGTCTCCAGGGACTTCGTCAGAGTTAAAACCTGGAGAACGGGAAAAAAAATGCACTATGATTGTTCATGTAAGGATTTGACTATAGAAACCTCTGCTTTTCCCACTGAGCACTCCGGATCGACCAGATCATTTTCCACATTTAGACTTCTCAGTCTCTCAATATATACATAATTGTCATACCTATTCTCCTCTCTTGTCTTAAGGAATGAAGAACTTGGCGATGTCCTCTTCGTCAAGTGTAAGGCCTCACTCAGTGCCAGAGCTGTCAGCGAACTTATCACTCCTTTACTTCCATGTACACCAGCGCGCGCAGGACAGTACACCCAGGTTAATGCGTTCACTTTAGAGTCGTCGAAGAGCTGCATCCACCCCTGCCGCAGACACCATCTGTCAATCTTCTGTAGCATACTTTGCGAATCAGTTACTAAGACTGCATGATCCACGTTCTATGTAACCAGTCATGTTATCGCCGTTGTTTCTGCTCCATTCTCATGCTGGATAACGCAATGCTACACTTGCCATATTCCTTAGTCACTTTCCCTGCCATGTTGGTTTGCCACAAAACCGCAAACACTGCTCTGTCCGCTGGATAAAGAACTATCCGTGTAGATGATCGGATCCTGAGGTGATGACATGTATTCGATGGATTCCCTCAATACGACCTCGGTAGCTCCATAGGCCCAGTTGCAATACTCCTTGTCGAGCTGAATAATTACTACTGAATGTTGCACAAGGGTATAGACAAAAAAAACGTAATATAACAAAAGTTGGCATCAGCATGATTTTAGAGCCAATAGCATTGATTTGATCTTCCCATACAGGTTTAAGCTTTGCTATAGCTGTTGTAATCTTCTCTGTTCTAGCCATATATTTCAGGTATTATAGGATGTTAATAAACTGCATCTTTGTGTTGAAGGCATCGCTTTGTGTTTTAGGAGAGCGTTTAAGTGTGCCAAACTGTGTTTGATGTACAGACTTCAATAAACACTACCTAAACATGTTACTTTTATAGGTTTCGCATATATTTGTCGATGTTTTTACCTTTGGCCTTGCATTGGCACACTGGACACCACGGTGTGTCCACCTTCGGGCCACCAGTACATGACACTTTGCAAAGTCGTTTACAAAGATCTGCAAATGAATAGTGTTAAAACATGTAATGATCGTATTGGATGGAGTGAATATATTGAAATAGTGATGATAGCCTTAAAGGTTAAAATAGAAATACGGCAATTGGTGGTGGGGTATTCATAAAATGTGAGACTACTGTAGACCAGACGATAGGGATGACAGCAAAACTATAGATAACAAAAATGGTGTTGTGATAGTTGTACGTAGGTTCTGTTTTTCTCATTATGTACATAATATATATACATACATATATTACCATCCAACAGGACAAATGAGGTCTACAAGACATCACTTTTGTCCAACTCTTCAATTATGTTTTTTTTTGTCACCTGTTTATTTATTTAACTCAATGCATAATCTGTATCAATATATACTGATCTCTTCAGTACATTCTAACTATTCAAACATCTGCCACTTGTTAATGCACATTTCACCTCAAACCTTTAGTATAAAGTGCCATAGAAATTAAACCAGGTCTGTACTTATGTTTCAAAGACTACATCGAACTATTTCACAAAGTGCTGGATTAAGAAAAAAAAAAAACTTTAGAAAGCATTTAATTTAACAACAAGCATTCGAGAATAATGAAAGTCACATTTTCTCCTTTCTTTCAATTTTCTCTGGAGAACATGTCTTCAACGAAACGCTTTCCAAAACGTCCTGTTTCTCGCCACTCCCTTAAGATCGTTCCATGTCTTCCTTATCCTCTTTTCTGTTTCCACATGTCTTCTCCCATAATATTTTAACCTTCCTATTTATCTCCTCCCCAGGGGATTCCAAAAAAGGATAGTCGTATAATACTCTCAGTTGACTTCCGTAGTGTGTGTCCCATCCAGCGCCATCGCCTTTGTCTTATCTCTTTGACCACTGGTATTTGTCTGAATGAAGAACATATACTGGCAACAAAACACATCTGTAAGCAAATGTTGGAGCAGAAAAAAAACAACGTGTTATAGTTGTGTACTGTCGTCAGATTTATTTCATTTGTACAGACAGACATAGTGACTGACAAACAAAATGACAGACATAAAGAAAAAACGACAGACATAAAGACAAACATACAGAAATACAGATAGACTAGTGGACAGACATATAAAAGAAAAGACTGACAGATAGAAGGACAAAGCATACAGAGACAGAAGTACATACAAAAGGACATAGAGAAAACAGATAGTCAGAAATAGGGACAAATACATACATACATAAGACAGAAGGTCATAATGACAAAAATGCAGCAACAGAGACGAACAGACAGAAAATACACACACACACACACACCCACAAACACACACACACACATATTTAAGCATATGGATAGATGGAGGTCGGTGGACAGACAGACAGACAGAAGGACTGACGGATAGATAGATAGATAGATAGATAGATAGATAGATAGATAGATAGATAGATAGATAGATAGATAGATAGATAGATAGATAGATAGATAGATAGATAGATAGATAGATAGATAGATAGATAGATAGATAGATAGATAGATAGATAGATAGATAGATAGATAGATAGATAGATAGATAGATAGATAGATAGATAGATAGATAGATAGATAGATAGATAGATAGATAGATAGATATCAGTTTAATGATAATTATTATTGTGTATACCCATGTACGGCACTGTTAGATATACTGGTAGAATAACATGTTTCGTTGTGCTGTTGAGCACTGGTTTGTCGGAGAGGGATTAGGTGTCTAAACTTGTGTATAAGATAATAATTAAATAGTCGCTGTTCATAGCTGCTGTACATTGGTTTGTTTACTGTTAAGATTATTCTTACTTTTGCTCTTGCACTTGCAAACTGGGCACCCAGGTAGTTCACTCTTGGAACCACTAAGGCAAGCCTTTACGCAGTGCTGCTTACAGTGAACTGCAAATGGAAGGTGTGAACACATGTACTGTTTACATTGAAGTTTGTAAATATGACAATGATAAAATCTGTTAAGTTCTCTCAATGCAATTGGAATAAGAAAAACTATTTCTCTCTTCGATTATCTTTTTCTTTATCTGTTTAAGTCCATATAAATCCCTTTTTGTAGTATAGACCACGGACACGGTCACTCTGTATATTTCTATTCTGGAGTTGTTCTCCACTTGTCTCCAAGCTAGACCAAAGTGCTTTAGGGCGTCTTTTCCATGTATTCCTGGGTCTTCCTGGCTTTTTCTTCCCCTCTTGGCTCCATGACAGTGCCCTTGTTTTGCTGTGCTGGCATAAAGTTCTCAACATGTGTGTCTAGTCCATGTGCATTTTATATTCACCTGCTGCTTGTTTGTTTTTGCTTTGTTCTTTCAAAATTAACTTTATTTCTGATCTTGTCATACCGTTTGATGTTCAGAACATTCCTCAAACATTTGTTTACGAATATTTGTAATTCTTGTTTAGTTGGTTGTTTTATTTAACATCCATACTTAATTAAATTATATATATAATTGTGGAGATATATATATATATATATATATATACACACATATATAATGCAGTAAACGGTGTTCTTACCTTTGGGCTTGCATTTACACACTGGGCATCCAGTTATGTCTGTCTTCGAACCATTAGCACACGCCGTTTTGCAAAGTTTTTTACACGAAACTGTAAATGAGTGGTGTTAAAGCTGTCAATCTTCACATTGGAGGTAACACATTTGTTGTAAAAAAAGTAAAGTAAAGTACCCCCCGTCACGCCGAGTGGCGTATAGGGAAATATGGTGTTAGTGACCCTATATTTTACAGACCTTCAGCACATGATTTTTGGGGTAATGTGGTCGGTATTACGCCCGTGCTGCTTTTACTTTCCCAGAAAAAATCCGGTACCCATTTAAGGCTGGGTGAACCCGGAGCCGTCGGTTGGGATCGAACCCTACCCCGTGTAGTAGTCCAGTTCACTAACCACTGAGCTATCGCGGCTCCTACTAATTTTTAGGGAATTAGTAAAACCCAGGTGTCCTCGCCAGGGTACGAACCCCGGCTGTTGCCGTGGTAAGCCAACCGCCTATCGATTGCGCTAACCGGACACCCAACACATTTGTTGTACTGTCAATTATTAGTTTTGTCTGCTCTGACACTGCCATAGAATATTGAGTTCCCTACACGTATTCTATTTTGTCCAACTCTCCAATTATCACTATTTCTTTCCAGCTTATTATACATGTTGACCCATTATCCGTATTAACAACTAGTGCAGAAATAAGAGAAATGACAAAGTCTATAATAAAGAGAAAACATATACTGGCCATATTATGTGAAGAGACAACAAAGATTATCAAAGCGAGCTAGCCCTCAGATCAAGATCAAGAGAGTAAACGAAATATAGATCAACCTAAAGATGGACTGAGTAAAACATTGAGGCGAGAGGCAACTACAACAGTCATCAATTCATTTGCTGAAGTTGAGAAGCGCGCCCAGAACAGGTGAAGTACAATGCAGGTCCTGTGCAAAGTGTGATACTTAATAGCAAAAACTGTTAGGCAGGGAGAGTCTAGAATTTCTGCCTTATGCGTCATCTTTAGCTCGAAAGGACACGAGATAGATAATCTGCATTTACATCTATCCTTAACTATAGCACTCTCTTTACACATCTTCTCTATCTTTCCATTTAAAAAGCTTTAGTTGATAGAATCATAAAAGTTGAACCGGATTTGTACTTTTGTAGACTATACCGAGGAATTTCACAAAGTACGATATCATGAGATAATAACAAAATTGTAAATGTTAAAAGCAAAGATCAAACAATAAAAAAGTAAACGTATTGGTATTAAATAGCAGTCATAATAGCTAGCAATCATTTTGAAATGTTTTACCAAATAAAGTAATGAGTTAGGCAATGTTGGGTACTATCATTAGATCTATTTAATATGTATTGTGAGTTTATATTTGGGGTCTCAGTCGCTACCTAACCGTTATTTTCTCAATAATTCTAACACTAATAAGGATATTACAGTATGATTTGAAGATGTGCACGTTCATTGTATGGAAATGAAAAGGTTATCTGGAAAAACAATGAAGGTCAGTCTATTTTATTGGTGCTGCAAAGAAAAATGGATCGACTAGTGAATTTGTTGTACACGTAATAATATCACCATCATCAAATAACGGGCCTACTGGCATAGATGATCATGTCTCTCCACAACTTTTGATCTCGACAGTTTTTTATCATTTCTATTGTTAACCTTCTGCCAAGCCATTCTCTAAAGCTGTCTAGTATTTTTTCTCTTTGCTTCCCTCTGTCTCTTCGTCCCTCAATTTTTCCAGTTGTTAAAATATATTCCAGTTGTTCTCTTCTCATTACATGGCCAAAAAATGATGAATGTTTCTTCCTAATATTGGAAATTAGCTCTCTTTTTGCTTTGACCTCTTTCAGAACATTTTCATTACTCTTCTTAGCTGTCCATGGTATTCTCAACATTCTTCTGTAAAACCACATTTCTACTGACTCCAGTGATTTTCATATCTGTTGTCCTATTTTATCCACGATTCACATTCATATGTCAAGACAGGCTCTACATACCATTTAAGAACTCTTTTTCTTGTTTCTATTGTCAAAAATGGAGTGCATAGTATCTTCCTCATTTTTTGGAAAGCTGCTTTTGCCTGAACCATTCTATATCTCACCTCTGTTGTACATGTTCCGTATGAGGTTAACATAGTTCCCAAGTATTTAAATTAATTTACCAGTTTTAATATTGTTCCACTTGTCTTTATTTTGCACTGAGGTGATGTCTTTTCCTTTGTTGTTAGTAATAGCAAAAGTAATAACATAATGAAGCTAAAGAAAGTATTCGAGTTGTCTACGTATTTTTTTTAAAAAACATGAAATGCAACAACTCATCACGTCCTGGCCTCCTCAAGTTTCCAAACCATCCGTCCGTCGCTGGTGTGTAGTACCTGCAATTTTCACAGGATCGCTGTTAAATGGTAAAGCCACAGGACCAGATGAAATTCCTTCGGAAGTCATCAAAGCAGATATTAACACCTCTACCAAGATGTTACATGATCTGTTGGATAAAATTTGGGAGAGGGAAGAAATACCCAAGGACTGCAAAGAAGGTTATATGGTCAAACTAATAAGAAAGGACGTTTACAGGAGTGCACAAAATGTAGCGGTATTAAGCTACTATCAGCTATTATGATCAGAGAATCATAAAAGCGGTCATAGAGAACGTTTGAGAGATAAACAAGCAGGGTTTTCTTTTAAATTTTTATTATTTTGCGTTCGCCAGCTTTTTACCTCTGATGAAGTCCTTAGAGACTAGGAACTTAATTGTGTGTGTTAATGCGTTTTTCACTGGCAGCCGTGTGCACAGAGGTCCCTCGCCGCACAGGCAGATAAATCCGTCTTCGGAGGTACTCATACTTTTTCCTTCCATGAGTAATTGACGTTTCAAGCCGGGCCTCACTGCTGAGACCAGGGGTGATTGCCACAGTGAAACATCATTAATAAAAATCCTAACTGGTGCAGCCGGGATTTGAAACCATAACCTCTCTGTTTCAAGGCCAGCGTTTTGCCTCGAGACCAACCAGTCCCCCACAAGCAGTTGTAGGAAGAACAGATCATTTGCTGATCAAATAACTGCCCTACATATATTAGTTTTAAAAAGTTTAGAACTACAGTCCCCACTATATTGGATTCATAGATTACAAAAAGGCATTTGATAGTTTAGACAGAGGAATGCTTTGGAAGTTGCTGAGTCATTACGGAATCCCCACAAAGATTATTAACCTGATAAGAACAATGTATGAAGGAATGAAATGTAGTGTGGTGCATGAAGGGCGGTTTACAGAAGCATTTAAACTAAGAACAGGAGTATGGCAGGGATGCCTTCTATCTCTATTTCTCTTTCTACTGCGCAGAGAGGTGGGATTTGAAAATAACTCAAAACAACAGAAATGGAATCCAGTGGTCACTGACCAAGCAACATGATGATTTAGACTTTGCTGAATATATAGCTCTCCTATCACACAACCATCAACATATGCAAGATAAAATGAGCATACTTGAAGAGAGATCACAACAGATGGGACTGAAAAATAAATAGAGACCAATATTATGAGAATTAATACAGTTGGCAGTAACCAAATAAAACTAAGAGAAATACCTCCACTAGGCGTACAATCTTATATATATCTGGACAGTAATATAAACAAAGAGGGAGGAACAGAAAATGATACCAAAATAAGGAAATCAAAAGCAAGAGGAGCTTTTGTTGCACTGTAAAACATATGGAAGTCCAATGAAATTAAGTTAAATACTAAAATAAACATTTTCAACTCCAATGTTAAGTCAATCTTATTTTATTGCCGTGAAACATGGAGAACAACAAAAATGACAACATGAAGATACAGACTTTCATTAATGGATGCTTACGCAGAATAAAAGGATGGAAATGGCAGGACAAAATCACTAACATAGAACTATGGAAATGTAGCAGTCAAATACCAGTGGATAAAGAGATACAGCGAAGACGATGGCGCTGGATAGGATACACACTGAGGAAGCCAACTGCGAGTATTACACAACAAGCCCTTTTTTGGAATCCCCAGGGAAAAAGACAAAGAGGAAGACCAAGGAATTCTTGAAGAAGACAAGTGGAAGAAGAGACAAAGATGATGGGGAAGACATGGAATGATTTTAACAGAATAGCAAGAAACATAACAGCTAGTAAAGTGTTTGTTGAAGAACTATGCTCCACAGGGAGCAGAAAGGTAGAAGAAGAAGCTGGAAAATGTATTTTTATACTTTGGATGAGAGTGTTTAGTGGCAAAATTGAAGATATTCCGGGTTCTGTAACAAGTGAGACACACTTTACTAACAGTCACAAAGGACATGCCTGGAATATTAGTCGCTGACCATATAATAACCAACTTGAAGTATGTGCCGATGATATGAGCTTAATTTCCAAGAGTAGAACTCCTGATTTATTGACATGAAGTGACGGACAGTCAAATTAAGGGTCTTAGCCTGAACAGTAAAACGACAAATGAAATGGTCGCAGCAAAGGAAAAGACTTCCTCGATATCGATATGTTCAACTGAAGTAAATTGGGCAATATTAAAATAAATTAATAAATCACGTGTTGAATGTCACTGTACAACAGAGCCGGAATGCAGAATAGATAAGGAAAAGGCTATTTTCCCAGGAGTGAAAAGACATCATGAAACTAATTTAAAGACAATTGGAATAAGAAAACTCGTTCTTCAGCATTATGTAGAACACATTTTGAATAATTGGAGTGAATCATGGACAATAAAAAAAACAACATGCAGGAAAATTGTTGTAGATAAATTAAATTTCTTCTTCTTCTCTCTACCTTTTTAGCTCCCAGTGGAGCATAGGACTTCAACAAACACTTTCCAAGTCGTTCTGTTTTTTTGCCAATCTTTTAAGATCATTCCATGTCTTCCCCATCATCTTCATCTCTGCTTCGATCTGTCTTCTCCAAGAATTCCTTGGTCTTCCTCTTTGTCTTTTTTTCCTGGGGATTCCAAAAAAAGGGCCTGTTGTGTAATACTCTCAGTTGGCTTCCGTAGTGTGTGTCCTATCCAGCACTTCGTCTTCACTGTATGTCTTTATCCACTGGTATTTGACTGGTACATTTCCATAATTCTATGTTAGTGATTTTGTCCTGCCATTTCCATCCTTTTATTCTGCGTAAGCATCCATTAATGAAAGTCTGTATCTTCGTGATTGTCAATTTAGTTGTTCTCCATGTTCACAGCCATATAATAGGACTGCCTTAACATTTGAGTTGAAAATTTTAATTTTTGTATTTAACTTAATTTCTTTGGATTTCCATATGTTTCCCAGCGCAACAAAAACTCCTCTTGCTTTTGATATTCTTATTTTGGTATCATTTTCTGTTCCTCCCTCATTATCTATATTACTGCCCAGATATATGTAAGATTCTACGTCAAGTAGAGGTATTTCTCCTAATTTTATTTGGTTATTGCCAACTGTATAATGTTGGTCTTATCTCTATTAATCTTCAGTCCTAGCTGTTGTGATCTCTCATCAAGTATGCTCATGTTATCCTGCATCTGTTGATGACTGTGCGATAGGAGAGCTATATCATCAGCAAAGTCTAAATCATCAAGTTGTTTGGTCAGTGACCACTGGATCCCATTTATGTTGTTTTTAGCTATTTTCATAAACCAATCTATGGTCAGGAGAAAGAGAAATGGAACAGAAGGCATCCCTGCCTTATTTCTGTTCTTATTTCAAATGCTTCTGTAAGCTGCCCATCATGCACCACACTACATTTCGTTCCTTCATACATTGTTTTTATAAGGTTAATAAACTTTATGGGGATTCCGTAATGACTCAGCAACTTCCAAAGCATTCTTCTGTCTAAACTATCAAATGCCTTTTCATAATCTATGAATCCAATATAAAGTGGGGATTTTAGTTCTAAACTTTGTTCAACTTTTGTACGTAGGGTAGTTATTTGATCAGCACATGATCTGTTTTTCCTAAAACCTGCTTGTTCATCTGTCAAATGTTTCTCTATGGCCTCTTAATTAAATTACATTTGGTTACAGAATAATGCTGAGATCTACATGTCCATTTACTAGAGCAATGAGAACGTTCTGAAGGGATCAAAACAAAATGAAAGTTTATTATCAATGATAAGAGGAAGCACTTATCACGTTTTGAACAAGTAATGAGTAGGAAACATCCACAATACATTGTGACAGCTGAAACAAATCGAAGGAAGAAAAGTTGGAGGAAACAGAGAGACGATATACCGAATAATGTAGGAATGGTTAATTTTGTTAGGAAGTCAACAGCAGAAATGATATACTCTAGAAGTGGAAAGTTATGGAGAGACTTACATTTACGCTAGCGCCTACGGTACTTGATGATGCTAACAATCTATATTTTCATGTCATCTTCTTTTCTCTTTAGATCTGTTTTTGTATGTTACATGTTGATAAATGTTGTTATAATCTTACATGCTGATAAAATTCGTTTGCTGTGATACCGAGGCCTTCCATAACCAATAATAATAATAATAATAATAATGCTGATAAAATGTTGCAAAGTATATTTGTCATAGGATTCGCCTTTACCACAATCTCCATCGTTGTAGCAATCTCCTGTAAAAATACATTTTGGCATGTCAGATGTAAGGCAGGTCTTCCCTTCGCGGCATTTCTGAACGAACATTAAAACAAAGTTCATTATAATGACGAACATTCTCATACATTTTAATTAGTAACATCATGGACTATAAACGTAGTTATCATCATCTTGTGATATCTCTGCTGGGAATGTTTACAACCCTGGAGCATCCATTTTCACTGTTTCTTGTCTTGACTGATGACGCGGTGATATGTTTTTCTACCCATCTCTTGACGTTATCATTTCCCTTTGTCAGGCAAGGCAACAGACAGCAACAAAGCTAGAGGCTGTCACAGACTCACATCTGATGACTTGCGTGAGGATCGATGAACCAGAACCATCCAGACCCTACTTCATGTCTCCGCGGTGCCTCTAGAATCAGACTAATCAGTCTAGTCTGGCCAAGTGAATATTGATCAAAGAGGTAAGGCAACACACTACCCAAAAATGTCGCGCTGAAGCCGGATGTGTTGGGTCGAAATGCGCAAGTATCACAATTCTACTACAAAGATCACTACAACAAACCTCAACGAACGCATCCACCCCCACTTAAACACTTCATAAGGACGAACGGCGAGGGAGTCAATCATTTCCTTCAGCAGTCATCTGGTGAACGTCAGAAAGAGGAGAATGAGATTCCACTTTAGTCTTTGTTCCAATCAACACCGCGAGCTTTGTATGTTCACTTACAAGATGACTGACAGTAAGTTATTGTGTCTCTTTATATATCACAATTCTTTAACTAAAGTAGTAAATGTGCTTTAAACCGTAACGTTTTACAAGTGTATCAGACGTGCATGCAACAATGGCTCTAAAAGTTGTAGTAGTAAACACTGATAATTATAATCAATTTTATTATAGGATTAGCTACAATGTTAAAACTGTATATACATTTACTGACAATAGGGTTTAAAAAAAATATTATGACCTGGGATTTTTTGTTGTTGTTTTTTTGTTGTTGTTTGTTTGTAGATTGTACCTAAAATCAACTCAAACACTTAATCTCATACAGCAAGAAAACCGAGATATGCCAAGCTTAGAAAGATCTGGCGAGCTTACATTTATCATGAGAGTGATCAAGAAAGCGACTCACATTTGCTAATGGATTATATACTCTCTTTTCCAAAGTCGCTCATTCAAAGTTGAAATTTTCAACTACTCCAACAATTTGAAGTTAAAAATGGCTCGCTCTTAATTTGTCTGCTTTCACATAGCTCTACGTGCAAGGATCAGTGATTTTGATAGTGAGAAATTTAGAAGGTACAATTCTATTGCAGATTCGGCATATCGAGATCAAAGGGGGATGTATTTTGTCTTTGAGGTCGGTGTACTTTTGTAAAAGGCATGTCCCTGCATCCAGTGATTGTTGAGCACTGGGCATAGTAATGTAAAGTGCCCCGTCACGCCAAGTGGCGTATAGGGAATATGATGTTAGTGAGTCTAATTTTTAAGACATTTGGCACATGCTTTTTGAGTTAATGTGGTCGGTATTACGCCCGTGCCGCTTTACTTTCCCAGAAAAAAATCCGGTACTAATTTAAGGCTCGGTGAACCCGGAAGCCGTCGATAAGGATCGAACCGGACTTCTCGCCCTTTGTAGTCCAGTTCATTGACCACTGAGCTATCGACTGGACACAGTAATTTATTATTACTATGCCTATTAATAATTGTTGTTGGGTCTTAAAACACGAACTCTACAACTCTAATTAAAAATTATTTATAAAAAATGGTTCTCTAGGTCGCAAAAATCATAAATAGGTCACTGGAAAATAATAGAAAATGCTGCGATTACAAATAATTAAATGATCTCATTTGTGGAGTCTGCTGTAGACGTTATGGCTGAAGTCAAAAGGCCACAAAGGAGATGTCGAATAGAAAGAAAAGAAATTTAACTAATAGCATGATTATTAATGACAGCAGGGAATATTGTGTTGAATTTATTTTTCTCTTCCTCTTCATCCTCCTCTTCGTCATCTTCATCATCATCATATGGTCATGGAAGTCATTGGGATAACACTGACAAACACAGTCAACCTTCCCCGTTTAAGTCTTAGATGATACAAATTATTTGTTAATCTCCTTCTATACAGCTTGTTTTTGGTAAATGTATATCCAACATGAAAGAGTTTATTTCTATGAAACGTGTCAATAAAAAGTGTCAAAATCTCTGGGTGTTGAAGTCTAGAGGTTTATCTTTTTTCAGGTGAAATGAAAATTGCAGGTTTTAATGACTCCTTTATGATTATATTCACTACATGACAGCCGGTGGAAATGATAAATGTTGCTACAAGTCCCAAGTGTAAACGATTACTGTCACTATACCTTATTTTCACATAAATTAGTTGTAATATTCACTGGGTAGAAACAAAACTTCTTGCACCCCCATTGACAGCATTTTTCACTGTCTCTGCAGTCTCCATCATGTAAACAAGTATCAGCACAGAAAATGTCATCGCTGTTTCCAGCCGATGGGCATTGTCCAGGTTTGATAATTGTGGCTGTTAAAGAACAAAATTATAATTGGTCGTAGATTAAACAAAAATATCTGTGTAAATATATGTGTAAATATATTTGTGTAAATAATATTAATCAAATAATAATAATAAATGCAATTATGTAACAAAAATTGAAATGTATTCATCGTCATGTCCCATACCAGTTGGCATAGGCGATCACAATTCCATAATTCTCTGTCTTCAGTGCATTGCATCAATTCTGCTGTTGATTGTTTACCGTGCCACGACACTCAACTACATCGTATCTTTTCTCTTTGTCGTCCGCCGTATCTCCTTCTTTGTATTATGCTAATTATAGTTAAGTATTTCCACTTTCCACTTCTTATGATATGTCCGAAAAAATGTCGATGCTTCTTTCTGAATTGTTTAGGTGCTCTCTTTTTCTATTGGCTTTATTGAGAATTTCGTCTTTGATCTTTTTGGCTGTCCATGGAACTCTGAACGTTATTCTGAGCAACCCCAACTATGACCCTCAAATCGTCATTTCATTTGTTTGTCAACTGTAAGTGTTTTAAAGCAAGAAAATTACAGAAGCATTACTAAAAAAAAAAAAACTAATTGGAGTTATTATGATGTGTACAGTAAATAGGATATAATCATATACGTGTGTTTTTTGTAAACAATACAAACTGCAGCCATTTTTGGTAAAACTAATAAAAGTCATGAAAGAGATGCAGAACTGCACAATACCCTATGATAGATACAATCAATATCAACAAAATGTTTATTATGTTTTTATATATTTTTACAAAAAGGCCGCCGATAAACATGGATTTTCTACTACAACAATTGACACAAATCACAACATTATCAACAGTATAGGCTACAGCTATTATAAATTAGAAACTCCTTAATTATCTGTGTAACATAGTACTTTTTAAGATTCAACCTTGAACCTGATCAATTTTTATAATTTCTTCGCATTTTGTTGGTTTGTTCGTACCCACTCTGCTATTATTATGCCGTCTTGTTCTTTCTTTAACACATTCGTTAAGTGACTTCTTATCCTCTCGACCCTGACAATCGACAAAAGCTTGAGGTATATAATACACCAACACATAATTATTTATTTAATATGTACAGTTCAATGATCACAAATTACATTAACACATTTCCTGATTTATTCCAACTATACTTTCTTTCTAGCCTACCGTCAATATCGATATTACTTGGCAGTTTGGGTTACCTCTGAATCATACACTCCTAGAATCATTTAACACATCACAGGTTATGCTTTTTTATATCTATCCACAATTCCTGTGTTGGCTCACTAGATCAGTTAATCTATTCACTTGGGTCTAAAATTGATCATGTTCGAACGTCTTGTCTAGCTGAACTAACTGCCAGTCATACTAATAGCTCTGCCCTAGTTTCCTGGTGATCCTTCCTCACTAATGTTCTCACTGTGACTAAGTACTGCTCTCTGTGTGTGAGTCATCTTTCTATCCGCGTGTGTGAGAGTGAGTGAGTCTCTCGGCGTATCTGCCTTGGATTATCTCTGTCGGCATATCTCTGTCGGCATATCTCTGCATCTCTGCGTTTCTGCGTCACTTTCTCGACGTATCTTTTCGTCTCTGCCCGCCTTTTAGTAAGATTTCATATTTATATTGTCGCCACTTTCAATTTCTGTTAATGCCTATTCTCCCCACAATAATTATTTCTTTACTTTGTGTCTATCTACCTAAGGTATCTGATGCCACTTTCGCATTGACTACAAGTTTTTTGACCATATAAATTATGGCTATCACTAAAGCATCAGCATGGCTTGAAACACAGACATATGCACGTGTTTCCTCAGTGTATCAATGAGTATGCTCAGGAAGACCACACCTGGCTGGGCTCGACGGCAGTGGTTGAAGCCAACGAAAGAGGTCTTTTCTAACAAAGATCTGTCTTATTTTCATGAAAGAGCATATGGGTGTAAGAGGTAATGACAGATTTGCTGTAAATCTTGCCAGTTTGGCAGACGTTGAGTACGAAAAGGTAACGGACCACGCTGACTTTCTAAGTGCAATCAGGGACGCTGGACGAATAAAATAACTAAAACATTACCCATGAATCAGCAACCGTGACTGCAGACTGCGCGAATATTATCTCAAGGTGAGAGATACCAGACATGAACGTTACATAGGAATAAAAAAAGACTTATCAACGAGCACAACACCCATGTCGTTAGTCGCTACACGTTGAGGGATATACTTCAGAAGAGATCTAAGCTCTTTTGGACTTGTGCAATGTGCAATGAGAATGACTCGTCGACTAAACTAAACTAAACTAAACTAAACTAAACTAAACTAAACTAAACTAAACTAAACTAAACTAAACTAATACTTTTGAACTTTTAAAATCAGGGAAGCCACGATATTATAAAAACTAAACATTTAGTTTATAGAAAGAAGCTTGTTATCATAAAAAGAGTATTGACCTACTTACTTGGGTTAGATCTACAGCATGTTGAGTACGTGTCCATGAGTTCTATGTTACAGATGCTCGTATCTGGACACGGTATTGTCTTACCACCGCAGTAAGTATCATCCCATGCACCATCGCGCATAATTAGAATAGGTTGTCCAATCTGGCATACCCCAGTATGACTCCATCGTGGGGGCTTTTCTGTGACAGGGGAAAATAGATAGCCCACAAGTAAAGCCAAATCAATATTTCTTATCAGCTTGCGAAATTAAAATTATTGTGTTAAATTTTAATTAAAATCAAAATTATATAGTGGTATATAAACTGAGATACTGAATATTTGGTGAATAAAGTGCAGATCGGCATAACAAATACACTTTTTAAAAATGCAAAGAGAGAGAGAGAGAGAGAGAGAGAGAGAGAATAAAGAGGGAGAGAAGTGAAGGAAGGGAGAAAGAGTGGTGTGTGTATTGCAGATTTACAGTAGCAAGATTTCTTATTGCAAGATTTCTTATTGCAAGATTCACAGTAGCAAGATTTCTTATTGCAAGATTTACAGTAGCAAGATTTCTTATTACAAGATTTACAGTAGCAAGATTTCTTATTGCAAGATTTACAGTAGCAAGATTTCTTATTACAAGATTTACAGTAGCAAGATTTATTATTACAAGATTTACAGTAGCAAGATTTATTATTGCAAGATTTACAGTAGCAAGATTTATTATTGCAAGATTTACAGTAGCAAGATTTATTATTGCAAGATTTACAGTTGCAAAATTTCTTACTGATTTGTAAATCATAGACGGTTATCTTTGTACCACCGTGAAGAAACACAAAACGCATGATACTGTCATATAATTGAGTAATTGAGTTATTTGCGAGTCACCATAATTGCGCCCTGAGTATGTCCATAGGTGGTCAGATCCCCTCCTCCGCAAGTCTCACAGTGTCCAGCGACTGACGACTCCAGTTCTGTGTTGGTTGATAAGTCTTATTATACCCCCACTAAGTTTCTCGTTTCTGGTTGTGCCCATTTTAACTCCAGTAACTTTCATTCGAAGGAGTGACGTGGACTCATGGTTGTCGAATTTCTTTGCCCTTCCCACATCTCGGAGAGCATTGATGATGTCTGCCCGATCCATTGGTTCACCATCTTTAACGATGTCACATAATATGCTTTAATAAGTCTGACGAAAGTCATCATTCAGGGAGGGAACTGTGAGACTCAAGCAATTACACATAGAGATATGTGAGGCTCAAGGACAGACAGAGCGATATCTGAGACACAAGGACAGACAGAGAGATATGTGAGGCTCAGAAAAGACAGAGAGATATGTGAGGCTCAGGACGGACAGAGAGATATGTGAGGCTCTGGACAGACAGAGCGGTATGTGAGGCTCAAGGACAGACATATATATATATATATATATGTTAGGCTCAACGACAGACTGAGAGATATGTGAGACTTAAGGACAGACAGAGAGATAAGTTAAGCTCAAGGACACAGGCAGAATCGGAATGACAGCATAATTAAAATAACGGGTCACGAATTCCGGCTAATTCATCTATAACAACGAGAGTCATGGTAACTTGGAAGAGCAAAGTCACGTCCTTATTATAGCTCCTCATATCATGGGACAGGTGAGATGTTACCAAGTTATACTTATATGTAGCTTATGTTAATTTGGAACAAATGTCAAGGAAATGATTTAAAATTTAAATCGAGGTTCTTAAGAATTTTTTTTTCCCCATAGCAACATATGGTTGTGAAAATTGAACTAATTACAGACCGGTAGATCGGATATGTTGAATTCCTGACTGCATTGAAACTGGTTCCAGGGATCGAATAGAATAGAATACTGAAAAGTACTTCAATGCCTTAGAATGCAAGTGTTACTACAGATACATATTGCCCTTTTCATCCTGTCAAGAGGTCTAGTGGAGGCTATTGTGTTTTTTTTTTTTGAGCTTTTGTTTTTGTCGAAAAGCTTCTCTAGTGGCCAATTCTACCAATGTTTGACAAACACACACAGCCAGAAAATGAACAAGTCAGGCCCATTGATCCAGAGGGTTTTCAATCCTTTTTATGAGTCTTTTCTCTTCTAAGTTTTGCCTTAGCACAGTCTCAAATGATGTTATAAAAAAAGTAAAGTACCCCCGTCACGCCAAGGGGCGTATAGGGAATATGGTGTTAGTGACCATACATTTTACAGACCTTCGGCACATGATTTTTGGGGTAATGTGGTCGGTATTACGTCCTTGCCGCTTTACTTTCCCAGTTAAAAATCCGGTACCAACATAAGGCTGGGTGAACCGGATTCCGTCGGTTGGGATCGAACCCTACCTCTTGTCCTTTGTAGTCCAGTTCACTAAACACTGAGCTATTCAAATGACGTTATACTATTCCTTATACATACTCTCCATGATGTGCGTCACTTGCCTGATGTTCCCAGTCATTTTCACAGATGGAGAAATCATTCAGTGATGATTTACAGATATCTCTATATCGTAGTTTAGGTCTGCAGAGTTGTCTTTTTCTGTGTATTAGTTCACCATTTAGTGTTTGCTTGGGGATGCTGGACGTGCCAAAGCCATGTTAGTCTTCGACATCTGAGCATCGACATGATTGTTGGGGTCTTAGCACATTGCAAGACAGTTAAGTTAGTTATTTTGTCCTGCCATTTGATATGCATTATTCTGAGGAGACATCGCATGTGGAAGACGTTCAGTCTTTTTTTCGTGATTTGAGTATGTTGTCCAGGTTTCAGTTCCATATAATAGTGTGCTAAGCACATAAGTTTGATAATTTGCCAGAAGTTGTAAATGTCTTACCAATTCGGCTATTTATTTCATCCTCAAGAGAAGTGGTTTGTGTAATTGTGGATTCAAGATACGTGAATTTCTGAACTGATTCTAGTGGACACTCTTTTAAAGTGATTATTAGAGGTTTGATGCCGCCTTGACTCAGTATTATTGTTTTCTGGACACTTATTGACAGTGAAAAAAGGTCGCATGCTTTGTCCAGGTTGTTGATCAGTGATTGTAGGGTGGCTTCACTATGAGCCACTAGGGCTGCATCGTCAACAAATAAAAGTTATTTAAGTAGGGCAACATATTTTTGTTTTGCTCTTAGTCGTGCTAAGTTGAACAGTGAGCCGTCTGATCTTATGCGAATGTAAATGTCTCCTGAGCTATTTTCGAAGGCGTAATTTAGAAAAGCAGCACAAAATATACCAAAATGGGTGGGAGCGAATATACATACCTGTTTCACATCGTTGTAACTTTAAAACTCTTTGATGAACTCCTATCAATGTGGATTTTAGCATTCATGTTTTCATGAAGGGACATACTCAGCTTAAATAAATTAGGTGGGCAGCCTATGCTTTCTAACACCCTGTAGAGCCTATCTCTATTTACTGAGTCGAATGCCTTCGTGAGATCCACAAAGGCAACATAGAGTGGCATATTTTGTTGCCGGGAACAGAATATGCCGCTCTATATTGCCTTTGTGGATCTCACAAACTCATCAACAATGCCAAAGAAGCAAAGGGAGGTAGGCGACATATGCTGCAATATTATAACCAGCCAATACAGGTATTTGTAGTTGTACAATCTTTATTAAAACAAAGTGCCATTGAATGGAACACTTCTAGCGAACAAGAAACAAATTACTTACCCATACACAGAGCTCTGAGGGGACAAGAAATAGCTTGTTCAGGACAATCTGTCACAACGCGGCAGGTCGTGTTGCTGGGACAACCCTGCAATTCATACAACAGATATCATATTAAGATAGTTTGTTTTAATAGTAATAACTATTGTTTAATAGAAAAAACAATTGCTTGGAGATATAACTGTACCCAAACAGATACTCCAGTTTCCGATATTTCGCCGGTGCTACAGAGTGTGTACATCCAAGTTAAAACCATCTTCAGTGCCTTCGCTAGCGTGTATTGGCGGTGCTGTACGCTTGGAGTGTTTCTGTGGAGGGGATTTGAGCACTATGGAGTTGTCCAATGTGTAAAGATGATGATCTATCGAGCAAACTTAACGAATACATTTTATGTTCATGTGCACGCAGTGTCATAGATTGTGGGAATAGTCTAACAGTTAGAGCCATGGCCTCAGGACCCAGACAGTAATTTTCTAAAACAACGGTTATTCTCTGTTGGAAACTCTCAACCCCAGAAGTTAATGATTGTTACCTGGTCACAGTGGTACAGAGAGCGACACTAGAGTGTTGTTAACGCACTGGCTTGACGAAACAGATGATCAGGGTTCAAATCGAAACCAGACATTAGCTAAAGATAAAAAAAAAATACAGAGGAGACTGATCAGTGTTGATAAAGTTATTGCTCTTGGTCCATTCGTGTCAATCAGAGCCATGTTTTTATTCTCTTGTAATGTGCTTTTGAAATAGGTTGACGATACCAATACGAGCCCCGAAGAGTCTGCCGCAAAAAAAACAGGACTGTGCTGACTGTTGATCTCTCAGGTGTACTGGTGATGTGCTGAAATTTGACAACCCTGAGATATTTTAGAAAATATATTTTAGAATATAAACTTATATAATCAACTGAAGCCATACTGCTGATATAACTAGCCTGTGTTCCGTCGAGTTTAAAATAGCCAATCCTATGATTGTATGCACGGTTCAAGCGCTTTAAGTGTTTAGATTTTCTAGGGTCATTTAGAACATCCTGACCTGAACAGTCAGAGACGTCCCGCAACATATAAAGTGGTAGAGTATTTAAGTGACATACTTTACCGTACCAGGCCGCACCGTTTGAGGCAGAGAATGTAATGTCTCGTTTTTTGTCAGAATGTCTTCTCTACCTTTGTTAGTGAGGTAACCATTATTAGTTTAATTCACGATGAACCGAGTAGCATTGAGCTGGGGTTGATGCACGATCACCTCTAAGTCGTAAGCCAACCATTACGTCACTGACAGTAAAGTAGACCAAGGTTTAGCAATTAGCGACAGTCTCACTAATAAACCACCTGACAATCATTACACCATGGTCTGTTATAGAACTACATTAACCAGCACATTATTCCCATATTTATTGTGATATTGCTCGATCTTTAATGTATTCTGTCCATTGTTCCCTTACGCTTTCTTGTCCAATCAACAGTTCTTCTTAAACATCCAGTTTTAGCTTACGTTTTTCATTCTGTTAATTATTCAGTTTGTTTGTATATAGTTTGGGCATCTCTTTTTTTTTTATTGCATTTCAATCTCTTTGCATCTCTGTGTTACCCCTGTTTCTTTTGCGTTATTGCATTTTATTACAATTTCTTTATTTAATCTCTTATACTCATTTTTTTAGCCTTACTTATTCTTCTTATACCCCTTAGCTGCAAAATGTCATGTATTCATTTCTTTCTTGAAATTCTCCTACCTGGTGGGATTAATTCTTTTTATGTTTGATGCATTGATTCTTTTAGTTTGTGATGCGCATCATTTTAAAAATGTTAATTTATATCCTCTCACAACCATTTGAATTAATAAGTGTCTTATTTTTAACTCCCGTATCCAATGGGTATGCAATTTGTTATCTAACTTCTTACCTTTTCAACACACAGCGGGTCCTCTGACCATTGTCTAGCAATAGTTATCCCAAAACAAACGGTTAGCTGAGGATAGAGAACAAAATAAAGTGCATTTCTTAGAACTTTAGGAAAGTACCAGACAAACACCAGTGGATAAAAAGATAGACAAAGACGATGACGCTGGTTATAAAACACACACGGAAGCCAAATGAGAGTATTTCACGATCAGCGATTTTTGGGAGAAGGAGACAAACTGGGAAGACTTGCAGAAAACAGGTGGAATGTTGGATGAAAAAGATGGGGAAGACATGTATGGATTTTAAGAGGATGGTAGGAAATAGGACGCCTTGGAAAGTGTTTGTTGACGCCCTTTGCTCCACAGGAGGCTCAAAAGTAGAAAAGAAGAAGCATGTGTATCGTTATCTGCTACTGTATTTGTTAAATAATATCACGTGGTTAAACTGTTTATTCGAGAAATGAGGTTACGGTTATTTTTAAAAACAAACATGTTTGACATCTCTCTCTCTCTATCCGCGATCAAGACTCAATAAGAGTAGGATTCCAGACTCTCTCATGAAGTCAGCTGTCTGTTTGAGTGATTCGATTGCCCCATATAGTTTTTCTTCCAGGGAGGTGGGCGTGGACCACATTGCTCTTCTCAGGTCTGTGTACTGGGGGCAATCCTGTAGAACATGTTTTGTAGTCATATTGTCCAGTGTACAGTGGCATAGACATTACCCCAAAAATCATGTGCTGAAGGTCTGTAAAATATAGGGTCACTAACACCATATTTCCCTATACGCCACTTGGCGTGACGGGAGTACTTTACTTTTTTTTTTTTACAGTGGCAAAGGCTGGTTGTACCTATTTTGAATTTGGTGAACACGTGATTTCTCATTCTATTGTGGCCAGTGCGTAGGCGATGTATGATGACTTGATCCCTCCTTGATAGTTGGTGGTATCCGTCACTCTCGTTATGCTTTGGGTGTTCTCGTTTCCATTTTTCATGGAACTTACCTTTGAGGATGGATTTGGCTTCATCATAACTGAGCGGATGGTTCTCTTGTGGTAATCTCCCTCCCTCTTTAGCTAATTTGTCTGCGCGTTCGTTCCCGTGTATATTACAGAGTGATGGTATCCACTGAATGACTACTCTCTGGAAGTTATTGCATAGTTAGTCTAGGGTTGTTCTCAAGTCATCTAGTCCATTGTTCTTGTGGCTTTTTAGAGCTGATAGTACTGACAGTACATCAGTCAGAATCACCAATTTATTGTGCATGTTATTTTTGTGTTGAGTAGCCAGTGTTCTGATTTTTCCAAGTCATTCTGCGATTCATGGTGACGCCAAGATATGTTGGGTTTTGGTTAATAGGTAGTGTATGGTCTTTTATCTTCAAGTTTGCAGAGAGTGTGTTTCTTGATTGGCTGGAAATTGTATATGTAGTTTTTTTTCGTTGATTGGTAAGAACCAGGTGTCGTCCATTTTTCAAGTTCACCTAGGGCATCTTGCATCCTGGGTCCAGCCACCGACATACTTTCCTCGCGAGCCCATAACGCCAGATGATCTGCATATATTGCTGAGTGTATTCTGGGTGGAATTTTCCATTACGATGTCATTTATGAAAATTAAAAAGAGTGTTGGGGACAAGACTCCGCCTTGTGGGACACCTTGTTCGATAGAGACCTTCTTACTTAGTTGACCTTGAACTTGTACTCTGGCCGTTCTATCCTGAAGGTATTGAGAGACCCAATTGAATAAACGACCCTGGATGCCAAGTCTAAAAAGCTTGTTGTTTAAACCCTCTCGCCATACTCTATCAAAAGCCTTCTCCATGTCGACCCACACTACCAGTATGTGTTTCTTTTCTTGTAGAACATCCTCTATTTCCTGTGCAATGTAGGTGACCAGGTCTTCAGTTGATCTGTGCTGACGGAAGCCACTTTGTTGTGGTATGATTTATTGTTTTGTCTCCAAATGCCACATAAGTCTTCTGTCAACCAGTCTTTCCATGAGTTTACTCAGGCAGTTCAGTAGGCTAATTGGTCTATAGCTACTTGGTTTTAATGGGTCTTTTTCACGCTTGAGGATTGGCACCAGAATAGCTTCTTTCCAGATCGCCGGCACATGACCTCTCTTCCAGCTAGCATTTATTATCCTTAAAAGCTGGCTCTTGGCTTTCTATCCCATATTTAGGAGCATTTCGTTGAAGATTCCATCTTTACCAGGGGAACTTTTGAGTTTCAATTCTTTGAGGGCAACATCTAATTCAGTTGGGGTAAAGATGGTCGTCTGATGCTCTTCTGGTGCTAAATGCATGTGTTTTGCATCTTTGTTTTCCCGCCTTGCAGCTTTCTGTTTGTCTATTGGAATGTTTATTCTACTAATGTTTTTGTAAGTCTCTATCAGTAGATTTGCTGCCCTTTTGCATGTGAGGATGTTCTGATTGTGTGCTAATGATATTGGAGGTCGGCAGTTGTTTTCGTCGCTCAGAGCTTTCGCAAGTTTCCATAGTTTATGAACATTTTTGTCTAGATTAAGGCTCTTTGTTTTGTCTGTCCAGCTCTGTCTTGCTGATATCATGACCTCACGTCTGTATTTGGCCGAGACTGCTTTGTAGGCAATGTTGTTTACTGTGCTGTGTGATGTTTCAGCTAGTTCTCTGGCAGAGTCCAGTTCCTTTCTAGTCTTTGTATTTCCTTGCTCCAGTATGGCTTGTAGTTTCTGCTTGCTCCTCTAGGAATGGATTCTTTAGCAGCTCTCAGGATTCCATTTGTTAACCGCTCTATCATATTATTGACCTTCTTTTCGTGGGTGTTGATCGGCGCAGTATATGCATCAGTGAGACTTGCAAACTTTGCCCAATCTGCTCTCTTGTAGTTCCAGCGGGGAAGAGGTATTTGCAACTCCTGTTTGTGAGCAAGATCCACTGAAAGTTTGACTGGTCTATGGTCACTATCTCCAAGTTGGTTCAGCACTTTTCTGGTTATTTTGAAAGATATGTCTCCAGTTGCAAATGGTAGGTCGGGAGTTGAAGTTGTTTTCCATCTTCTTGAGTACAAGGTTGGGGGGTCCTCCTTAGAGTTTATGAGGAATAGGTTGTTGTCTGTTTCCCATTTTTCCACTTCTTCACCTCGAACATTGGACTCCTTATATCCCCATCTTTCAGAGTGGCTGTTAAAGTCCCCTACTACCAGATACTTTGATGGTGTTATTTCCATTGACTCCAGCTTCAGTAACTTGTCATTTGGACAGTATATATTAAATGTCCTTATACTAGCGGAGTTAATGTATAGGTCTGTACCAATGATCTCTGCCTCTCCGTTTGTGACTACATCTATCAGTTTTGCTGGGATGGAATTTTTAATAAGTATAAGAATTCCACCCTTGTGACCTTCTCTGTCTTGTCTAAATGTTTGGTAGCCCCTGATCATAAATCTGTGATGAGGATTAAGATGAGTTTCCTGGATGCAGGCAACATCTATCTCCTCCTCTGCTAGTCTGATTGTTAGAGCTTGTTTTTTGTGGTATATTCCCTCCGCTTTTCAGTGTATTATATTCAGCTGTTTCTTGAAGCCTTTCCGGTCAGCGGTAGTTTCTATCATAATTAGAGTCTGTTAGATCCAGTCTGATTGATTACTTGTTAAAAACGTTGCACTGTGTTCATGCGCCAGTGACCCAGTGCATCCGATTTCAGCCTGCATTTTATTCAGGTTTGCTTTCCTTAGCCTTTGATTGTCCCCAATCTTCCTGCAAGGCAGCATTTTGTCTTTTCTGTAGGGGGATTCTGCCCTTAGATGGTCGGCCCTCCCAGGTTTACGAGCACCATCTGGACAAGCTTGATGTAATAATTAGTTGGTGATTAGACCATCACCATTACACATCAAACAACAGACTATAAGACCCTCCTAACTATCACGAACTTCCAGGAGTCTCACTGATGCTGACAAGTCATGTAAAAAACCCTACTCCGTCTTTCATTGATTAGAGTACGACCGTCCTAGGGCTATGCAACTGACTTGATGACGTAGCTCACACAACAATGGCTGCACTCGCAATATCCCAGTTACTATAGTAAAAGCAGCCAACAGCACACGAAAAGCTGATGCACAATTTCCAAAGTGAAAACTACTACTGGCTAGACAGAGCAGAGCTTAGCAAGGAGTTGTACCATGCAAGAACTTGGCGTCATACAATTACATCGACTGTTTTGGAACATTACACGATGTGTTGACGTAATTCGCATATATCGCTAGGCAGGGGAAGGTCGTATTCACAAACTTTTGACTTGACAATGAAGAACAATGATGTGAGTAGAACCTGTTATCATCGGCGAACTTTGCTAACTGGATCAGTTGATTAGCTCAGACGCAGAAAATTACACCATAGAGCCGAAGCTAATCAGATCTCTAATGCGACTTCTGCAGCGGTCCAGCGAACGTGACCTCATTTCACCATGTTAGGAAACGGAAGTCATGTCTGACATGACTTGTGCGATGAATTATAGTTCTTGAAAGTATTTGAGGCTCCGATTCGATCGTTCCTTGACGAATTTCATCCATTATTTCCTTATTATGTTTCAGTATCGTATTTTAATGTTTTACCTGTCCAGTCTATGATATCACCAATCCATTTCCTATTTGGGGACAGGGTTGGTTGCCTGGAGGTATGACGTCTGACTCTAGACAAGAAGAATCCTGAGCACAGACAGTGGGGATTTTTCACTTTGTATCCGTGGATTCTTGTTGTCATTACCTCCACTTTATCTGTATAGCGAGATGAGATTTCTAGCCCTCTCAGATAAAGTCGGACAAATTAGCTGAAGATGGAGGGAGATTACCACAAGAGAACGATCCGCTCAGTTATGATGAAGCCAAATCCATCCCCAAAGGTCAGTTCCATGAAAAATGGAAACGAGAACACCCAAAGCATAACGAGAGTGACGGATACCATCAACTATCAAGGAGGGATCAAATCATCATACTTCGCCTACGCACTGGCCACAATAGAATGAGGAATCACATGTTCACCAAATTCAATAAAGGTACAACCAGCCTAATATGTTCTACAGGATTGCCCCCAGTACACAGACCTGAAAAGAGCAATGTGGTACACACCCACCTCCCTGGAAGAGAAACTATATGGGGCAATCTATTCGCTTAAACAGACAGCAGACTTCATGAGAGAGTCTGGAATCCTACTGTGATTGAGTCTTGATCGCAGAGAGAGAGAGAGAGAGAGAGAGAGAGAGAGAGATAAAATCGAAAAACAGGAGGTCCTGTTAAACGTTAAAGAATCATTAACAGTTGAATGTTGAAAAGAGTAAGACAATGCTGGTTGCTCGGGAAAACGTATTAAGCCAATTTACGCATGTCGAAAACGGATGTTTCGGGCTGAAATAAGCAAATATCACGGAACTAGCAACGCAGCAGCATCCACCGCAACAATTTCACGAGTGAGCACTCAGAAGAACATTTCCTATTTTATCATATTCTCTCTCACACCCATATTTATGTCATGCCTATTTCTTTATCCACGTAAAACAGCACTAGTATGTTTATTTTTATTTTCCTTTCCTGACTGTCTCATTTGTATTTTGGTCTCTGTTTGATGTACAGCGAATCTTATGTAAACAACTCAATACAGAGCTTGATTTCATTTCCTGAATGGACATCTTTTTGTGGGGAAGGGGGATGACGTTAAGCAAACATTAAAATAATTAAAAGTGTTGTTGAGTACTGTTCTTATCTAATTAATCGAATGGCAGAATTTTTGTTCAAGCCTTTCTACTATTGTTGTCTTTTTGATTTATCTCGAACTTGATGATGTATGTTAGATAGATGTTTTAAACTGTACGGTTTCTGAAAAAGAGTTAAGTCTGTCATTTATTAAGATTGATGCTGCTATGGAAATGTTACTTTTTAATATTACATATTGCATATCGTGTATATTTTAGCAATGAACATTGTGGTTTTTTTTTTTTAGAGATAAAGGAACAAGCAATGCCATTTATATCATACGATCTTTAGTAGAAAGAGCCATAGAGGTGAAAACAGATCTATACCTATGTTTCATAGATTACACCAAGGCATTTGACAAAGTAAAGCACCAATAAATAATCAAAATTTTAGAAAGCATAAACGTAGACTGCAAAGATCTAAGAATAATACAGAACATGTACTGGCAACAAACAGCGGCTATAAGAACTGGAAACCAACTGGGAATGTTTCAAAAATAAAACAGGGTGTTAGACAAGGTTGTGTGCTGTCACCAGATTTGTTTAATATTTATAGTGGGATTATTTTAAGATCCATAAGGGGCATGCATGGAATTACAATTGGAGGTCATAATATAAATAATCTAAGGTATCCTGATGATACAGTCTTAATCGCTAAGAGTGAAAATAAGTTACAAGAAATGTTGGACATTATAATGAAAGAAAGTAAAAATAAAGGACTCAGCCTTAATAGAAAAAAGACAGAGGTAATGGTAACAACAAAGAAAAAGGCATCACCTCAATGCAAAATAAAGACAAATGGAACAATATTAAAACAGGTCAATGAATTTAAATATTTGGGAACTTTGTTAACCTCAGACGGAAGATGTACAACAGAGGTGAGATGCAGAATGGCTCAGGCAAAAGCAGCTTTCCGAAAAATGAGGAAGATAATATGCAATCCATTTTTAACAATAGAAACAAGAAAAAGAGTTCTTAAATGTTACTAGAGCCAGTCTTAACATATGGATGCGAATCATGGACAATAGGACAACAGACAAGAAAATCACTGGAATATGTGGAAATGTGGTTTTACAGAAGAATGTTGAGAGTACCATGGACAGCTAAGAAGAGTAATGAAGATGTTCCGAGAGAGGTCAAAGCAGAAAGAGAGCTAATTTCCAATATTAGGAAGAAACAATCATCATTTTTTGGCCATGTAATGAGAAGAGAACAACTAGAATATATTGTAACAAATGGAAAAATTGAGGGACGAAGAGATAGAGGGAAGCAAAGAGAAAAAATAACAGACAGCTTAAAAGAATGGCTTGGCAGAAGGTCAACATCAGAAATGATAAATAGCTGCCGAGATCGAAAGTTGTGGAGAGACATGATCACCTACTCCAGCAGGCCCGGTACTTGATGATGATCGTGTATATATATATAGATTAGACACAAAAACTGAATTTGAATGACTGTGTAACATTGTCAACACCTGCCGAAAGCTCGTTTTCTTCTATGCCCCTTACCCCCCAAAAGCACTATTTCTCAATTTCTGCGGCAAAAATAAGATACAACAAACAATAAGACGATTAACCAATGACATATCAAACAATAAGATGAATATCATGCAAGAGGCACACAAAATAAGATTGACCAATACACACAGTTGCAATCATTGGAAGACTACAGGGGTAAGGAAAAGTTAAGTAAGCAATTCCCAGAAATGAAAATAATATAGAATACTACTCTGTAGAGGCCAAACTTTGAAAGAAAAATGAATAGCATATTACAAGAATGATATTTTCTATATAAACAATTAAATTAATAAATTATTGTTAGATTAACTAATGTGGCGATGTAAAGAGTGGTAATGTCTTTAGATCTTCATGTTGTTAAAAGGTATCTGATTGTAGCATGGCTATTGTTCAATATAAGACAACTAATGATAGTCACAAAATTCACGGTACATTACTTACTATTAAAGTTTTGATTCCACTCATTTTAAATGAGTGTGGCTTGTAATAATTTGTGTGGTTTTCCTGGTAAGGTTATGTCTGGGGTAACAGGTCCTCAATCGTCTTGTAGTGAACTATGGGAATGTGAGTTATACGCAGTCTGTGTCGTCTCTTAATGACACAAACAACTAGGATACATTGGACGCAAATGCTCTGAAGGGAAACAAAGAGCACTCAAGTGGGTGGATACTTTAAAAAAACCAGCGAATAAAAAGCAGGTTACATAAGTGTCCACTTACATTTAAAATGAGCAACAACGGGTTAGTTAAGTTTGAAGTGCATACAAACAACACAACGTTTAGTTTGTTCGATGTAGTAACTAAAGTTCCCTGACAAGATTTTAAAGTTCACCACTTTAGATAATCTACATATACTCTAGCCATCAAAAGCTTTGTTATGAGACATAATCAACTTATATTTGTTACAGAATCTCGCGGATTGTTACAAAATGTTTTGAGTTCAAAACTCAACTTAATAAACAAAAGACGCTATATTTGTTACGTGAACAGCACAAGTTGAGTCGGCGAGCTTTGCTAGTATCATGTGCAATAGTGTGAAGACCCTTGACATCTCTCATCTATTTATCTAATCAGGATGTCAGGATGTACAAGCTTGAACCAGGAGACAATATCAGATATAGAATGACAAAAACTGGTGGTGGAACGAACTGGTGGTGGGACGAACTGTTGGTGGGACGAACTGGTTGTAGGACGAATTGTTGGTGGGACGAACTGGTGGTGGAACGAACTGGTGGTGGGACGAACAGTTGGTAGGACGAACTGTTGGTGGGATGAACTGGTGATAGGACGAACTGGTGGTGGGATTGTCTGGTGGTCAGACGAACTGGTGGTGGGACGAACTGGTATTGAGACGAACTGGTAGTAGGACGAACTGGTGGTGGGACGAACTGGTGGTGGGACGAACTGGTGGTGGGACGAACTGGTGGTGGGACGAACTGGTATTGAGACGAACTGGTGGTGGGACGAACTGGTAGTGGGACAAACTGGTATTGAGACGAACTGGTAGTGGGACGAACTGGTGGTGGGACGAACTGGTGGTGAGACAAACAGGTATTGAGACGAACTGGTGGTTAGACAAACTGGTATTGAGACGAATTGGTGGTGGGACGAACTGGTATTGAGACGAACTGGTAGTAGGACGAACTGGTGGTGGGACGAACTGGTGGTGGGACGAACTGGTAGTGGGACAAACTGGTATTGAGACAAACTGGTATTGAGACGAACTGGTGGTGGGACGAATTGGCAGTAGGACGAACTGGTAGTAGGACGAACTGGTGGTGGGACGAACTGGTGGTGGGACGAACTGGTAGTGGGACAAACTGGTATTGAGACGAACTGGTAGTAGGACGAACTGGTGGTGGGATGAACTGGTGGTGGGACGAACTGGTCGTGGGACGAACTGGTGTTGTGACGAACTGGTATTGAGACGAACTGGTAGTAGGACGAACTGGTGGTGGGACGAACTGGTGGTGGGACGAACTGGTAGTGGGACAAACTGGTATTTAGACGAACTGGTAGTGGGACGAACTGGTGGTGGGACGAACTGGTGGTGAGACAAACTGGTATTGAGACGAACTAGTGGTTAGACAAACTGGTATTGAGACGAACTGGTGGTGGGACGAACTGGTATTGAGACGAACTGGTAGTAGGACGAACTGGTTGTGGGACGAACTGGTGGTGGGACGAACTGGTAGTGGGACAAACTGGTATTGAGACAAACTGGTATTGAGACGAACTGGTGGTGGGACGAACTGGTAGTAGGACGAACTGGTAGTAGGACGAACTGGTGGTGGGATGAACTGGTGGTGGGACGAACTGGTAGTGGGACAAACTGTTATTGAGACGAACTGGTAGTGGGACGAACTGGTGGTGGGACGAACTGGTGGTGAGACAAACTGGTATTGAGACGAACTGGTGGTTAGACAAACTGGTATTGAGACGAACTGGTAGTGGGACGAACTGGTGGTGGGACGAACTGGTGGTGAGACAAACTGGTATTGAGACGAACTGGTGGTGAGACAAACTGGTATTGAGACGAACTGGTGGTGAGACAAACTGGTATTGAGACGAATTGGAAGTGGGACGAACTGGTGGTGGGACGAACTGGTGGTTGGACGAACTGGTGGTGGGACAAACTGGTATTGAGACGAATTGGTGGTGGGACGAACTGGTGGTGAGACAAACTGGTATTGAGACGAATTGGTGGTGGGACGAACTGGTAGTGGAATGAACTGGTGGTGGGACAAACTGGTATTGAGACGAACTGGAAGTGGGACGAACTGGTGGTGAGACAAACTGGTATTGAGACGAACTGGTGGTGGGACGAACTGGTGGTGGGATGAACTGGTGGTGGGACGAACTGGTGGTGAGACAAACTGGTATTGAGACGAACTGGTAGTGGGACGAACTGGTGGTGGGACGAACTGGTGGTTTGGACGAACTGGTTGTGAGACAAACTGGTATTGAGACGAACTGGTGGTGAGACAAACTGCTGATGGGTTGAACTGGTGGCGAGACAAACTGCTGATGGGATGAACTGGTGGCGAGACAAACTGCTGATGGGATGAACTGGTGGTGAGACAAACTCCTGATGGGATGAACTGGTGGTGAGACAAACTCCTGATGGGATGAACTGGTGGTGAAACAAACTCCTGATGGGATGAACTGGTGGTGAGACAAACTCCTGATGGGATGAACTGGTGGCGAGACAAACTCCTGATGGGATGAACTGGTGGCGAGACAAACTCCTGATGGGATGAACTGGTGGTGAGACAAACTCCTGATGGGATGAACTGGTGGTGAGACAAACTCCTGATGGGATGAACTGGTGGCGAGACAAACTCCTGATGGGACGAACTGGTGGCGAGACAAACTCCTGATGGGATGAACTGGTGGCGAGACAAACTCCTGATGGGATGAACTGGTGGCGAGACAAACTCCTGATGGGATGAACTGGTGGTGAGACAAACGCCTGATGGGATGAACTGGTGGTGAGACAAACTCCTGATATGATGAACTGGTGGTGAGACAAACTCCTGATGGGATGAACTGGTGGCGAGACAAACTCCTGATGGGATGAACTGGTGGGGAGACAAACTCCTGATGGGATGAACTGGTGGTGAGACAAACTCCTGATGGGATGAACTGGTGGTGAGACAAACTCCTGATGGGATGAACTGGTGGTGAGACAAACTCCTGATGGGATGAACTGGTGGCGAGACAAACTCCTGATAACTGGTGGCGAGACAAACTCCTGATGGGATGAACTGGTGGTGAGACAAACTGCTGATGGGATGAACTGGTGGCGAGACAAACGCCACATTTTCTCGAATTCGAACACTAAAATGTTCACGAACCCCTCACATAAGAGTCAGTAATAAGGAAAAAAAAAGACAACAATAAAGCTCTATTTACAATGTAAAATTCTAATTTGAAATCTGTTAAAAAGAAAAATACATAAAAAAATTATCATCATCATCGTGTGCTATACTGTTGTAGGCGATCATGGTCTTCGACAATTCTCTACCCAGAGTACATCGGATCAATTCTGTTGTTGACCGCTTTATGTGACATGACACCAAGCTATCCAATATCTTCTATCTTTGTCGTCCGTGAACTCTCTTTCTCCGTATTTTGCCTGTTGTAACCAAGTATTCCAACTTCTCATAATGTGCCCGAAAAAGTTGATTGTTTCTTTCTAATGTTTTTTAGGAGAACTTCTAACATTCTTCTATGAAATCCCATCTCTATGGCTTTTAAGCCATAGTAAATAAAAGAAATATTGAGGAATTGAGAGATCATCAAGTAAAAAAATAAATGTATACAACTATCTCGTGCCAATTATAACAGAGTAATTTGTTAAGTCAATCACTGTTTATTTGTCAAATCCCTTGGCCTCATGATGATCACAATTATAGGACTGATTCTTGATTGAAAACTGTTGATGATAATTAAATAATTAATTGTTCCACTTACTCTACTGAACTTGTTCCTCTCAATTCCTCGAATGGATAATAAATAACATATACTCTACCTTACCGTGTTGGGATGAGAAGTAGACTATCGTTGTTTGTCACACCCCTAAAATGCCGTACAGTTACAGTTCTATTTATTGTTTGCTCTGTCTCTGTACCACTTGTAGACCGACTGACGCAAATAATGTACTAGTATTTCTCTATTATCTCTATAGACTGCATCTAACTAACTCTAACTCACTTCTAGTTTGGTTAGACTCTAATTTCTGATACTAAACTCGCACTGATTGTCTCTTGCCTCATGGCTCGGTTAAATTGGAAGTAAATCTAATCGTAGAATCACCAGAATTATTCAAATCAACGAAGTCTCTCAAATACATTCATCTCTACAAAAATCATTCAAATCCTTCTGTGCTCAACTATTTACAAATATGTCCCCTGTTCTAGTCATCCAATGAAAAGAGGTGTTAGTGAGTGTCTACGAGTGACTACCAGATGAACACGGTGGAGATGTGTCTATTTTCCTGGTTGACATGGTCATTCTCGGGTCATTAGACTAGAATCTTCTCTATATTTCCTTATTGCTATTCTAGATATCATGCGTTCACCAAGTGACCATTACCGTCAATGGCTTCCCAATTTTAAGATGAAAATATCTAGTTATTGTCTTATTTTGCTCGTGACTTTTACCTCTAAGTGAATTCTCACCTTAACCTGCCAATATTTTTTAGGACCTAACTTGAACTATTTAGTTAGTGAGAAGTTCTTTTTTTTATCATCTCATCTTTTCTTTCTATCTATCCACCATATCTCATTCTACATGCGTCGTCTTAGTCCTATTAGTTATATGAATACCATTGCCTCAATGAATAATGTTACGTTTAATCGTCTTTTCATCTGTGCAAACACATCATACCCTAACCATGGACCAACTGTAAAAATGAAGAAAAAAAATAATCCCAGATGTTCCAGGAATAATCTCCAAAAAAATTAGCTATCCGATACATAATAGCCTTACCACGCGGGCTCCAAGAAAAATAACCCAGGAGTACATGGACACAGATGGATTACTTCCATATTGTAGAGTCTTCCATATTGTTTTCAACTTAATTGAAAAATTGAACTGTAGGAAATAAGAGAAGTTCATTTCACCATCAGTTATGCAACTTCTGACATCTGTAGAAGAAAATGACTCCAACTCCACAACAAAATTTAACAGCGGTTTCTTGCGAATTTGATAGAAATGATGTTCTATATCTCAGTGGTTTCTTGCGAATTTGATAGAAATGATGTTCTATATCTCAGTGGTTTCTTGCGAATTTGATAGAAATGATGTTCTATATCTCAGTGGTTTCTTGCGAATTTGATAGAAATGATGTTCTATATCTCAGTGGTTTCTTGCGAATTTGATAGAAATGATGTTCAATATCTCAGTGGTTTCTTGTGAATTTGATAGAAATGATGTTCTATATCTCAGTGGTTTCTTGCGAATTTGATAGAAATGATGTTCAATATGTGGTTTCTTGTGAATTTGATAGAAATGATGTTCAATATCTCAGTGTTTTCTTGCGAATTTGATAGAAATGATGTTCAAAATCTCAGTGGTTTCTTGTGAATTTAATAGAAATGATGTTCTATATTTCTGTGGCTTCTTGTGAATTTGATAGAAATGATATTCAATGTCTCAGTGCCTGGGTTGTTAATTCACACAATAACAAAACTATGAACCGTGAACTATTGAGATCGCCTCCAGAAAGGGAGAAATATGAAGAATCTGCTCATTACCATTCTTTACATTTAGATGACCTTGACTTGAATGAAGAGAATTTGTTTGACAAAATGTCTTTCGTGAAGCCACGTAAGCCCAGGGACAACGTAGGTGACGTCAGATAAAGTATCGAATAAAGAAAATGTGTCACTTTGTTCAGAGCTAGGGAAAGTTTTTAAATTCTACTCTGGAAAAAAAAAAGTGATTCATTCAAAAGAACTCCAAATGCTCACTGAACTGTTCCTGTGTCTTCCTGGAACTAATGCTTTAGTGGTGAGAGTTTTCTCTTCAAAGAGTATGATGTGGTCATCCCAAAAGTCGAACATGAGTTTAAAAATGTTCGAGTCATACTTGCCATCTTAGCAATCTTTAATATAACAAAATTAGGGTCCAGAGAAAACCTGCTGAAGCAAATTCACTCTTCGGAAAAAAATACATGTAAACTGTAGTGGTAAGCAGTGTGTAAGTACTGTAAGCATAATGAAATCATATTCACATACACACATATATATACATATACACATACACATACACATACACACACACGCACCGATAAATAGAATGGGTATTTAAATTCTTTAAAACGTATCGGAAACTATATAACTGGATGGAAAACTAAAAAAAAATATAAAAATATAAGATATATATCACAAGAAGTGTTTATTATATGTTATATCTGTCCCCGGAAATTGTGGAAACAATCCGGTAACCTTACTTTATGGTGCTCTGCACTCTTCCCTTAAAACCTTAATTGCTACCATTATTTATACTGTACAACATAAAGGCATTATAATCGTTTATTCCCACAGTTATCTTCTTCTTTAAATATAATTTTTAAAAATACTTTTAGACTAAAATGTCTAAACAGCGCCTGTAGATCTGCAATTGAAAGCACTCATTAGTCACTTTTTGACAAGTATTACCACATCCATTAGACAAGCGGTCGTGGTCTCCTGAATCGCGCTGTATATTATCCTGTTTGTCTAGGATTTACATTCACCAGATTCCAGCTCTTTCCATAATGCAGCGCGCTTTGGGGACGGAAAGAGATTAAGGGCAGACAAGTTAATGAGATTGAACCATGTTTGTGCGGCCTACTTGAGAGAGTTCTCTATCGGCGGAAGAAATTGAGAAAATCTGGTGTCAGATTGTAGCACATGGAGAACAACAACAAACAGCACAACAACAAACGACACAACAACAAACGGCACAACAACAAACGGCACAACAACAAACGGCACAAACAACAAACGGCACAACAACAAACGGCACAACAACAAACGGCACAACAACAAACGGCACAACAACAAACGGCACAACAACAAATGGCACAACAACAAACGGCACAACAATATTCGAGAAAGAGATGATGTCCAAATCAGAAGTTAAAATGCGCTAAAGAAAAGAGATAAACCAATGCATATTGACCATCATCTTCTGCTGTGATCATGACGTCATTCAAATTAGGATTCCGGACTCTCTTATGAAGGCAGCTGTCTGTCTAAGTGATTCGGTTGCTCCGTATAGTTTCTCTTCCAGGGAGGTGGGTGTGGACCACATTGTCCTTCTCAGGTCTGAATACTGGGGGAAATCCTGTAGAACATGTTTTGTCGTCATGTTATCCAGGGGTACAGTGGCATAGGCTGGTAGTTCCTATTTTGAGTTTGATGAACATGTGGTTGTGGCGTGTGCGCAGGCGAAGTATGATGACTTGATCCCTCCTTAATAGTTGGAGGTATCCGTCCTTCTCGTTATACTATGGATGTTCTTGTTCCCATTTTTCATGGTGCTGGCCATTCATGATGGATTTGGCTTCATCGTAGCTAACCAGATGGTTCTCTTGTGGTAAACTTCCTCCTTCTTTAGCTAATTTGTCTTCGCGTTCGTTTCCGTGTATATTACAGTGTGATGGTATCCATCATAAACTAAGAAAATTCTCAAGACCTACAATTAAATATCACAGTTGAGGGAATACATCTGGAGACAGTCCAGAATTACAACTACCTAGGACATACTAGAACCAATGATGGAAAATGCAAAACTGAAATAAACAAAAGAATAGGTATGGCAAAAAGTAATTTTAATGCCATGAAAACATACTAACAACAAAACAAATATCAGCAAGGCTTTAACTAAGAATGGCAAAATGTTACATCTTCTCAATACTCCTGTATGGTGCAGAAACATGGACATTAGACAAGAAAACAGAATAGAAAATTGAAGCCTTTGAAATGTGGATTTATAGAAGAATAGGTAGAATTGGATGGAAACAAAAGATAACAAACGATGAAGTTTTAAAACAAGTAAAAATAAAAAGAGAACTGCTGAACACAATTAAGACAAGACAAATGAAATTTTTGGGGCATGTTAAAAGACACAACAGCCTACTAAAAGTAATATTGGAAGGAAAATACAAGGCAAAAGAGGCAGAGGCAGACCAAGACTAACATGGACGAGTAACATCAAAAGATGGACAAGTCAATCTATGTCAGCCTGCACCATCAAAGCAAGAAACAGAGTAGAATGGCGATCCATCGTAGCCAACCTTCGTTGCGGAGAGGGCACACGATGATGATGATGATGATGATGATGGTATCCACTGGATGACCCCTCTCTGGAAGTTATTGCACAGTTGGTCTAGGTGTGTTCTCAAGTCATCTAGCTCACTGTTCCTGGGGTTTTTTAGAACTATTAGGACTGACAGTGCATCAGTCACTATCATCAGTTTCTTGTGTATGTTATTTTTGTGTTGCATAGCAGTTTTGCAGCGTCTTTGAGAGCTTAAGTTTCTGCTTTATAGTTGTTTGAGAATTTCCTAATAGCTATTGACTTGATGATCTCTTCCTGGTTATTCAGTCTCAAGAGCACACCTACTCCACCATTTCAGGTGGCATTTGTAGCAGAGCCATCTGTGCATGTGTGACCAGGAGTCCTGTGGGTAGTTGTCGTATGTGTGTTTTTCTGTTATGTGTTTTCTGTCTGTTTCTGGTTGGGTGCCTTTTTAATGATTTCTGTTATGTGTTCCTTAAGTTCTGGTATTTTGTGTTTCCCATGAGGAGTCATTTATGGCTTTCGGCATTGTTTGGGACAGTACTGGGTCACTAGTTGTCAGTTCTTTGGAGATTGCAGCAAAGTTGCTCCTCTTTAGTCTTCCTTTTCCGAAACCATTTATTCTTTGGTGCATGGGGTGGATACCTTTTCCTCCCCAAATTCTTCTTATTTTAGTTTCTTCTGTTCCACTTTCAGCAGACAACCGCTTCTCTTAATCGTCCGCCATTAAAGTAAATACGATGGCGTAGAGCAGATAGAGTGTGCCATTAGTTTATGGCTAGTCGTGATAGAGCAGACAGAGTGTGTCATTAGTTTATGGCTAGTCGTGATAGACCAGACAGAGTGTGTCATTAGTTTATGGCTAGTCGTGATAGACCAGACAGAGTGTGCCATTAGTTTATGGCTAGTCGTGATAGAGCAGACAGAGTGTGCCATTAGTTTATGGCTAGTCGTGATAGAGCAGACAGAGTGTGCCATTAGTTTATGGCTAGTCGTGATATCTGTGCACTTCGGCCCGAAACATCCGTCTTCAGAAAATTATCTAATAATGAATAACATGTTTTGTTTCTTTTTTGAAAAGCAGTACAAGCCGTCACAGTACATCCGGAATTTCCACCCCAAATGGCAATCTCTTGTAATTACAGATATAACTTTTTATATTAATGATTCCTTCCCAACAGGCTTTATGGTGCCTTGCCTCGCATCTTTACTGTTTGGCACAATGACATCTACCACAAATCTCAAACTAGATTTCAAGAAATTATTTCCTTGACAGATTCGACCCCCACTCCATGTGGTGCCCAATTTCTGTAATATATAAGAAGGGAAAAAAAGGAGGAAACAAACAAATGCCTGTATATTATTTCAACCAAGAAATCATGGTGAGAAATTTAACTCATTTCTTATATTTCTGTCAATTGTTTAAAAAGAAAGGAACTGAAATAGTGAGACAGAAAATCATTGTCGAGAAAAGCAAAATGGCAGGTATCGACTCTCATGCTGTGACTTAGAAATGAAACCTTTAGGGAGGGACAAGCATACAAGCCTTGTGTGACGTCTGACGTCACCGGAAGTGTGTTCGATTGAGCCAGATCGTTCTTTGCCTTTATTTTATTGAGGACTCATAGTAGCATGTCCAGTTGAAGAATTCGCTTTCCTGTCTTTTGTTTTACGCTATTTGGCAAAATTGCCATTTAGTCTGTAATGGCTTCTTGACGTCTTGAGCCCATTGTCTACAAGATTTATCATTTCTAGTTCTTTTTGTATGTATCAGATGTATCCAATGTATCAGATGTATCCAATGTATCAGATGTATTCAATGTATCCAATGTATCAGATGTATTCAATGTATCCAATGTATCAGATGTATCCAATGTATCAGATGTATCCAATGTATCAGATGTATCCAATGTATCAGATGTATCCAATGTATCCAATGTATCAGATGTATCCAATGTATCCAATGTATCAGATGTATCCAATGTATCAGATGTATCCAATGTATCAGATGTATCCAATGTATCAGATGTATCCAATGTATCAGATGTATCCAAATCTGTTGATCTTGCGAGATGAATCTGGTTTTAAAAAAAATGTTTTTTTCTTTGTTTGATTGAGTCCACTGCCAGTTTTAATTTATTTTCATTTCCAATTTAGGACCAATTACGAGGGTTGCATTGAGGCATAGGCTGAACATTACAATTAAAGCTGTATAAAGCTAAAGAAGAACTCCACACAACAATCACATTTATAATGAGAACTTGTCTGAAGATGTGAGCAACAAGATACACACGCAAGAAGAGGAATCAAAACACATAGACACATTATCATTAAGATGCTGGTACTTTTTCTATCCCTTTTATATGAAAGAAAAAAAAAGGAAAGAGGTCCTTCGCACTGCATGATGGTGTCTAGAGAATATAGGAAAACTTCCGGTTCCAAGATGGTGTAATGGAGTTTGTGTTCTATCAACCGCTGCAGTATTTTAGTTTGGAGACTGAATGAGTTCAGCTCTCTAATGTAGATCGCTGTGTTAAAGTCTACCAGGAAGTTCCACTTTAAGGATTCTGCGAGAGTGTTACGGTCTTTTCAGTAAATCAAGCGTTGTGGGTAAATCAATAGTTGACATACTTTGTGAGTACTAATCCATCGTGGTTCTCTTGAGATTGACAGATTTATAACCTAGGCGCACTAAAAGAAGAAGGGCGAGATGAAGATTCTGATAATGTTCACGATTAAACTGTAGCCTTGGTGAGACTGCCGGATCTTTCAGCCTAGAGGAATGTTTTATCTCAAAGAGAGCTACAGCGGGAACAGGCAAGAACTCGTATTAATCAGTTCTTAAACACCGCGGAAAGCTGAGGAGGGGATCTGAGCACATATGGCACTTGTTGTTGATGTTAGAGGATATGCTGTAAGTGCCCCGTTTTTTTAACCGACCTTCGGCACATAATTATTTTGGTAATGTGGTCGGTATTACGTCAGTTCCGTCTTGCTCTCCTAGAAAAATCCGGCACCCATTTAAAACTAAGTGAATCGGGAAGTCGTCATGTCAGGATCGAAGCTGACCTCTTGACCTAAAGTTCAGTCCACTAACCACTGAGCTACAGCGGCTCACTAGTTTATTGGAAAGATAATATGTATTATATTGCCGTAATATAGACGCCAGTAAGTAGTACAATCTAAGACTTTTACTTTTCTGAGTTCTTGATAAGTTGCAAACGCTTTCGTTATAATTGTGAAAAAAAAAACATATTGCTTCAAGGTAGAACAATGTGGGTAGCATCGTACATGGCTATAGTTATCGTATTTCACTATCATTCAAACAGTTAAAGAGCTATAATATAATGTAAAAGTAAGTAAAGTACCCCCCGTCACGCCAAGTGGCGTATAGGGAAATATGGTGTTAGTGACCCTATATTTTACAGACCTTCAGCACATGATTTTTGGGGTAATGTGGTCGGTATTACGCCCGTGCTGCTTTTACTTTCCCAGAAAAAATCCGGTACCCATTTAAGGCTGGGTGAACCCGGAGCCGTCGGTTGGGATCGAACCCTACCCCTTGTCCGTAGTAGTCCAGTTCACTAACCACTGAGCTATCGCGGCTCCTTATAATATAATGTGCAAACATATATTGGTCTTTACACAGAAAGTAGATGCATATTGGGTTATTTGTGAAAGGTTCGACAGTGAAAAATAATAATTTGCATTATTACAAATTACCAAGTATATTCTACAGGGATGAAACGCAACGATTTAAGTAAAAGGCTGACGTTGCACAGCTCTCCGTAATTTAAATAACATCTATGAGCAGGTCAACAAAGCGACATTTCGGTAATTGATAGAAATATGTCTCATTTGTGATCATATATTTATTTCCGCTACATAAGTTATAACTTGCTATCATTGAGTTTTTGAGTTATTTGTGGGTTATCATAATTACACTCCGACACGTCCATAGGTGCACAGATCTCCTCCTTAGCATGTCTCGCAGCGTCCAGCTACGACTCCAGCTCCGTGTTGTCTTCCTATGTGCCCTCTAAGTCTCTCATTTCCGACTGTACCCATCTTAACTCTCATAGCTTTCATCCGAAGGAGTGATGTCGACTCATGGTTATCACATTTCTGTGCCCTACCCCCATCTCGAGAGTATTAATGATGTGGACCTGATGCATTAATTGACCATCTTCGACGACAGCACAGCTAGCCACCCTGTCTGCTCTTTCCCCGATGTACCAATGCAACCATGATATCGAATGTTAATTAGGGAACGTGGCTAATGAACGTGGCTGATGCACGTCCCTGGTGAACGTTGCTTATGAACGTGGCTGGTGAACGTGGCTGGTGATCGTGGCTGATGAACGTAGCTTGTGATCGTGGTTGGTGAACGTGGCTGATGAACGTGGCTGGTGATCGTGGCTGATGAACGTAGCTTGTGATCGTGGTTGGTGAACGTGGCTGATGAACGTGGCTGGTGATCGTGACTGGTGAAAAGGCAGGTGAACGTGGTGAATAGGGGATCTGACCACTACGGAGTTGTCCGTTGTCCAATAAAGATGATCTGTGGACTAAACTAAACCAAACATACATTTTATTGTACTTTACTTTCTCTCTGTCACACTCTTGCTCAGACTATATAAATTATGCTCTTTAAACAGTAAGATGATGTCTTTGAAAGAATATGAAGTTGCTACATTCTTCAACACAGATTCCAACTTATCTTTTGTCAACCTGACCTAAAAGTAGAAACGAAATTATGATGTAGAATTAGCAAATAATAATAATATTTTGGGTAAATTATAATATAATGTACACGTTCTTTACACACTTTGATAGACATATTGGGTATATGGTGCTAGTTAATGGGTGATATGATCTGTATTACGTCAGAGCTGCCTTTACTTCCCAGAAAAATCCCTGGTAACAAATTTTAGAAGCTGGGTGAACCTCGGAGCCTTGCCGGTCAGAAAAAATCCACAATTTCTGGGAATCGAGCCCAGGCCCTTCTAATCAGGAAGCGAGCACATTAAACACTCAGCCAAGGGAGGCCTCGCTAGACTAGTTGGGAAAACCACCACACTAGATACCGACGTTTCGACAACTTGTATTTGTCTCCCGCTGGAAGCAACGGGATTTGTAATCGAACTTGGGGGAAAAAAATACATCTGCTGTCCACCCAGGCGCTGGCATAAACGGGCGCAGGATTCATACCCTGGGTAGGTGTGCAATGGCGCCTCGCTCGTGATTTACGATACTTAAGGCGACGCTAGACAGGAGTCTCCGAACACCTCTGAATAGGCGGGCGAGCACATAAATGTATAAACCAGAGCGCTAAGACGCCTATGTAAGTCTCATATCTTTATCATTTACTCAGCCACGGAGGTTCCTAAATTATCATATTTTAGATTAAATTGGTAATAGATTTAGAATCATCATCATGTGCCATACCGGTTGGCGTAGGTGATCATGTCCCTCCACAATCTTCTATCTACAGTGCATCGTATGATTTCTGTTGTTGTCTGTTTTCCATGCCATGACACCAAGCTATCCAGTATTTTCTCTCTTTGTCGCCCACGGTCTCTCTTTCCTTTTATTTTGCCAGTTGTAACCAAGTATTCCAACTTTCCTCTTCTCATGATGTGCCCGAAAAATGTTGATTGCTTCTTTCTGATGTTTTTTAAGAGCTCCCTTTTTGTGTTGGCCTCTTTGAGAACTTCCTCATTGGTCTTTTTATCTGTCGAGGGAACTTTCAACATTCTTCTGAGAAATCCCATCTCTGTGGCCTCTAATCGTCTTTTCATTTATTTGTCTACTGTCCATGATTCGCTTCCATAGGTCAGAATTGGTTCTATATAGCACCGATGAACTCGCTTTCTAATTTTTATTGACATAGATTTGTTGCATAAGATATTTTTCATTTTCTGAAATGCTATTTTGGCCTGAGCTATTCTGCTTTTTATTTCTGTGGTGCGTCTCCCATCTGATGTAATTATTGTGCCCAAGTATTTGAAACGTACTTGTTTCAGATTTGTCTCGCTTATTTTTATGCTGCATGATGGTGATGGTAGATTTAGAATACAAAATAATATTTGTATCGCTTTTTCTTCTTCTGTTCATTTTAATAGTTTGTTATTAATAAACAAACGGCCAGTCTAAACGTTTTGTGGAGTCTTGTAATCAACAAGCTCATCCATTTTGTACGATCCGCCCCTATTATATTTTTAATACAAGGTTGGTTAAGTCTGAAGCATGTTCTTCCTTTCTTTTTTCACTGTTCTCAGCTAAGCTGTCCTTTGGTTAGATTTTGATCAATTGAGCATGTTCTGTAGGTTAGATTTAGATTCATTGAGCACGTTCTGCAGGTAACTTCTAGTTCCATAATAACGTGGAGCACACAACCTAATGTTCCTAACAGTTAATCTTTTTTATTTCATTCATGGGTCCTTTGCATTTTCTTTTAGTTACTGGTTTTGTTCGGTAAAATTTTCGTTTGGACTTTAATTAGAAATGTTTTAAAATATCTATTTTTACTTTATACACTTATTATAATGCACTAATAATTTATTATAATGGTGTCTTGGTTCAGCGTTCAAAACATTACCATTATAGTGTCTACTGTTACTGAAACCAGTAAACGATTATTCGTTATTCTGCATCTTTTAAATAGAGAGACAGAGATAGGGAGAGCAAGATAGAGAAAGAGTGAGAGTGAGTGTGTGTTCCAATCAACTCGTCCCACTGTTTCTAATGTTGATACATTGTACTAAGTACTTTCGTGAGTGTGTGTTCCAATCAACTCGTCCCACTGTTTCTAATGTTGATACATTGTACTAAGTACTTTCGTGAGTGTGTGTTCCAATCAACTCGTCCCACTGTTTCTAATGTTGATACATTGTACTAAGTACTTTCGTGAGTGTGTGTTCCAATCAACTCGTCCCACTGTTTCTAATGTTGATACATTGTACTAAGTACTTTCGTGAGTGTGTGTTCCAATCAACTCGTCCCACTGTTTCTAATGTTGATACATTGTACTAAGTACTTTCGTGAGTGTGTGTTCCAATCAACTCGTCCCACTGTTTCTAATGTTGATACATTGTACTAAGTACTTTCGTGAGTACGAGTTCCAATCAACTCGTCCCACTGTTTCTAATGTTGATACATTGTACTAAGTACTTTCGTGAGTGTGTGTTCCAATCAACTCGTCCCACTGTTTCTAATGTTGACACATTGTACTAAGTACTTTCTATTTATCTATTGACCCTTCGAGCTGTGGCCGGCCCACAGGGCATAGACCCAGATACTCTTTCTCTTTTTCTAAATTTTCTTTCTAGCTGTCTAAATCCTTGCAATAAAACATTTATCAAATCCCGCCATTTGTCCCTGTTCTGTGCAAGCATCCCGATCTCATTGAGGGAGTCGATTCCTACTGCCTTTGCCTCTCTGATCAATGTTCTTCTCAGTGTTTCTCTGGGTCGACCTCTTTTCCTCCTACCTATTGTTTCCCACATGAGGGCAACTTTGTTATTCGGTTATTATCTCTTCTCATCACATGTCCAACATATGACCATCGTCTTTTCTTGGTTACTGATGATAATAGTGATTGATTGGTGATTTCTCTAATTTCTTCATTTGTTTTGAATTCGTTCCACGCTATACCAAGTATTTTCCATAGACTTTTATTTTTCAATGCGTTCAACTTTGTTTCTAAGTCTCTTGTTTTCCGGCTGTCGCATGAATATGTGAGGGTTGATTGTATGTTTGATTTGAATAGTCTAAGTTTTGTTTTTCTGCTGATGAGTTTTGATCACCACATCTTCTCTGGGATCTTGAAGGACAATACTGCTTTAGGCTATTCTGATTCTAATTTCTTTACTAGCATGATTGATCTCAAGCCCTGTTTTGCTGGTTATTGATGATAGTTCATTTGTGTTTTCCTGCATAGTTTATATCTGACTGCTGAAGAGGACTAAGTCCTCCAACTGACCTCCATGTATCCATTCGATGCTTTTGTTACCAGTGCAGCATTTCTTCATTATGAAGTCCATAACAACTCCAAACAATAGGGGCGATAAAATACATCCTTGTTTAACATCAGTTTCTATTAAGAAACATTCGCTCAGTCTTTTCTCTGTACTGTAAGTGTATAAAGTAATAGTACTAATTACTTCTACAACTAAATTTGCCCAGTAAAAATGGATGATGTCAATACTATGGAAAGAACGGAAATTAACCGATCTTGATCAACGTGCTGAGACAGAAGATAAAATGGTTTTTCAAAGTGATGATATTGTCTCGTGAATTCATGAAGAGGAAAAGGAAGCGAAGCTCAAGACTGACGAAATGATAAATGCGATAGTATCAAACAAACTCTGTAACAACAGACATGAACAAGTTTGCAGTGGTCAAAAGAGCGATAAACAGAACTTTGTTTTTGCCTCAAAACTCGAATGGATAAAACATTAAGTGATGGACACAAATGAAAAATAATTTTTGTCCCTGTTTTCCACTTCTTTCTCTCTCATATTCTCTTAGTAACGCAGCTTTTCAAATTCTTCCCGCCGTTTTAAGGAGCAGTCACATTTTGTAGTTAACGAGCTTGGTTCAACTGAATTCAGTCAGGACCAAAAGATCGTGGTGATGTTGCTATTTCCTTCTATAGTAGTGTCATACACCGGGCACAAACACTAGAATTGTCCTCTGCAATCAACATGACAATTGTCGAAAAATAAACCTCATCAACAGAAATAAACAGAATGGAGCAAGACTAACATTCGTTAAAAAGGGAAGGTAGGAAGTGGAGAATGTATTGTTTACCTTAGATAAAAGGGAAAGTTGAAAGCAATCCCACCCCTCTCCAATGTATATATACTGAGACGCAATTGCGTATCATCGATTGCTAGTCCTCGAGGAAAGTTAAGTATGTGTGCTGTGAGCGCCTTTACAAAGCAAATACTGCATACTTTAATTTGTCTTTATTCATCATCATCATATAGTACGGGGCCTGCTGGCGTAGGTGATCATGTCTCTCCACAACTTTCGGTCTCGATAGTTGTTTATCATTTCTGTTGTTGACCTTCTGCCAAGCCATTCTCTTAAGCTGTCTGGTATTTTTTCTGTGGCGTATACTTAATATAAGCAAGGCAAGCATTGCATGCCTTCAAGAGTTGCGAAAATGATAAACCAGTCAGTGATCTATCCCCCATCCAAACTTAGCCCTTGCAGCATTGCTCAAAAATATATTTTAAAATGTTTTTCTCACAAATCTGAATTTTTCCAAAAATTAGTGCTGGCAACACTGACGTTAAAAGAAAATTGTATATGTCCAATCGTTTTTTATGATAGTCGAACTAGCCCGCTCTGAAGCAATTTTGAAGTTGCTTTCGTTAAAATAGTCCCTTTACATATAAGCGCAGTGATATACTGTGTGTGTTTTATTAAATCCGTGTCTCCACAGTAAGCTTGCGATGAAAAAAAAATAAATACATTTTATGATTCAATCACTATTATAACAATTTAGCACTGGCAAATAATAAATTGATTGATGAACATTTATTTACTGGTGTGAAACAGTGCAATTTCTATGTTCTAGTACTTTTATTTGAATGTTAAACTAATGATAACAATGCAAGCAATTATAATCTTGAATGCCTACACACGCACTTGTTTAGTAAACCATTTCTGGTAATTTTTGGTACACGTCACGTGATTTTACTCAACACACACGCACATTTACACAGCGATGTGGTTTCGATTTCAAACCTTCAGAATTCAAAACTTCAAACGTGATTTTAATCAGCTGATATTTAATATTTTGTGTTTGTACAGAAACATGTTGTATTGCTATTGTTAATTACTAAACTTAGTATATTTGTTTACTGTGGTTATTATGGCTGATTCTATTAATGATGTTGTAGATTTATTTGAGCGACCGTTTCAATCGCGAACATTTAATGAAAAATTGGACTTGGTAAAAAAGGGCAGACCGATTCCTGCGTTAAGCAGTTTGAAACGAGAAGGAACAAAATGTGTCCGTTCATTTAACAATGATTTATATAAGAAAGTCGTTTGGCTTTGTGGTTCGGAATCATTATGTCAGTTATTTTGCTGGCCATGTATATTGTTTGTAAATGACACTTCGCCTTGGAACAGCAGACAACGCGGGTATTCTGATTTAAATAATTTACATAACGCTATTTCAAGACACGAAAAGTCTGAAAGTCATATTCACGCTTGGATAGCGTTACAAGTGTTTGGCTCCAGCAGAATTGATGTTCAATTGGATTTTCAGAAAAAAGAAAGTATTATGAAACACAATGAAACAGTTAAAGAAAATCGAGAAATCCTAAAGAGGTTAATTGCTGTTACTTGTTTTTTAGGAAAACAAGAATTAGCTTTTCGTGTCACAGCGAGGGGAGTGATTCCACTAATCGTGGGAACTACATTGAAGCTTTAAATTTATTAGCAGAGTTTGATGAAAAATTGCATCAGCATCTCATGACGTCAAATATATTCACGGGTCTTTCCCCATTAATACAGAACGATCTTATCCAAAGTGTGAACAATGTAATAACTGCAGAAGTGAAATTTCAGATTCAATCGTCCAGATTTGTCGCCATCCTAATTGACGAGACCTCTGATGTAACAAACTTGTCTCAGCTGTCAGTTGTTTTTAGATATATTTATAATGGTAATATTTACGAAAGATTTATTGGCTTTCATCACGTTAGCTCTGACAGATCTGCACAAGCATTGTCAAAACTGGCTTTAGACAGTCTTGATCAATTTGACTGTAGAGAAAAACTAGTAGCACAAACTTATGATGGTGCAGCAGTAATGGCAGGCCAATTGAATGGTGTGCAGACGAGAGTTAGGGAAGTTGTTTCTCAGGCATTATTCATCCATTGCTATACACAACAACTTAATTTAGTACTGTCTCAAGCTGTCTCATGCATAAGTGCGTGTAGAATATTCTTTTCGTCACTTAGCAGTTTTGCTTCATTTTTTACTCATTCAGCAAAGAGAACACATTTGTTGGACACCATAGTGAAAAAACGGTTTCCCAAGCTGGCGGCAACCAGATGGAATTATTCCAGTCGTTTAGTACAGACTGTTTCTGAATATCATAATGAATTAATAGATTTATTTGAATGCATTTTGGAACGACCTGGTGATTGGGATCACGCAACAATTAATGAAGCAGTTGGATTTCTGTCAAACCTAGGAGATTTTGAATTCAATTTCCTTTTGGCTGTGTTCACCGATATTTTTTCGATGACAGATGTTGTATTTAATATCCTTCAGTCAAATTCACTGGACATCACATATTGCTCTAGAGAGATAGTTGAGTTAAAAGAAAAATTGTTCACAATGCGCAATACTGGCTTTGATTCAATTTGGGCCAAAATAGAGTTCAAGTGTGGTCCTCCAACAAAGAGAAGAAAGCGAGAATCCTCAGTTATCCCAAAGGATGAGTACAGAAGGCTGTATTGTGAAATTCATGATACGGTAAACTGCCAGTTACAAAGCCGGTTTGATTCTCTGTCAGATTTGTCATTTCTTGAAATTTTTGACTGTAAGAAATTTTTAACATTTTCAAAAGAGTTTCCAGAAGAGCAGTTTTCCAAACTGAACGGAATATATGGGAAATATTTTGATATAGTAAGACTGAGATCTGAATTAAAGGCAATGTTTGTATCCCAACACTTTAAAGAAATGTATGTGTCCGACATTCATAGATTTCTTTTGAACAAAGGACTTCACAGTGGTCTTCCAGAACTTCATAAACTTTGTGAATTAATATTGACAATTCCTGCATCGTCGTCTTCAGTGGAACGTTCGTTTTCTGCATTAAAACGCATTAAAAATGTCATAAGAAACTCGCAGGGGCAATGTCGTCTTTCTGCTCTATCAATGATGTCAATTGAAAAAGACCTTCTTGTAGAGATGAAAGGCAATGATGACTTTTATAACAAAGTAACAGAGGACTTTAGCAGAAAGAGCCGCAGAATAGAACTGAACTTCAAATAACTGGGTGAGTAGAAAATTATCATTTTTTAAAAATTGCATGCTCTCTTTCAGACCCCAGGATACGCCACTGTTTGCTTCCCTCTATCTCTACGTCCCTCAATTTTTACAGTTGTTACAATATATTCCAGTTGTTCTCTTCTCATTACATGGCCAAAAAATGATGATTGTTTCTTCTTAATATTTGAAATCAGCTCTCGTTTTGCTTTGACCTCTTTCAGAACATTTTCATTACTCTTCTTAGCTGTCCATGGTATTCTCAACGTTATTCTGTAAAACCACATTTCTACAGACTCCAGTGATTTTCTTGTCTGTTGTCCATGATTCACATCCATATGTTAAGACTGGCTCTACATAACATTTAAGAACTCTTTTTCTTTATTAAGAACTATTATTACTTTCTTTAGAAATTTTTGCGTCACTAGGAACGTTGTGTCCAGGACAACCAGCTCTGGTGCTACAAACTTAGAGACGACATTTTTGACTTCGTGAACATCAATGGTAACAGCATCACAGAAAGTCCTACCAATATAGACGACCACAAATGTTTGTCCACGGTAAGCAGTCTTTGATACAATTGCATATTTACAGTATAAGTTTATGGAATGAAAACAGATACAGAAATGTTAATAAAAACAGATATCGCATTATAACTTGAACAATTGCCAGAAACGCAAAACAGAGAAGTGCTGCCCACATCATGTTTGTATTTTATTTCCAAAAGTCAGCAACTTGACCACTCTTAGACTGTAGCACATTTAGTTCTCTGATATGTAGTAACGCTTTTAGAGGAACAGCCTGAACCGCTATCACTGATAAGGACATGTGATGGACGTCACGAACCATCGTAACTAGCTATTAGTAGTAACAAAGTAAAGTACCCCCGTCACGCCAAGTGGCGTATAGGGAATATGGTGTTAGTGACCATAAATTTTACAGATCTTTGGCACATAATTGTTGGGGTAATGTGGTCAGTATTACGCCCGTGCCGCTTTACTTTCCCAGAAAATATCCTGTACCCATTAAATGATGGGTGAACTGGAAACCGTCGGTTGGGATCGAACCCTACCTCCTGTCCTTTGTAGTCCAGTTCACTAACCACTGAGCTATTGCAGCTCCAACCAGCTATTACAGGCAGGTAATTACACTTATTAATTTATAGCTTTTGTTAAGATTATGTCTGATAGATATTTGACGAGGGTTATCACGTGTGATGACCTCTTGCATTACGGAATTTGTCGCATTCGCACTTTAACCTTTTTTTTTTGTTATCCATCATTCTATGTGACAAAACTGCTGCTCGCTTTCATTGAGGTAGGTACACAGGAGAACACAACGTTCCCTAAATGACGGAAATCTAATCTTGATGTCGTGAAGTAGGGTTATGTTATATTATTTTGTTTTGTAGTCTTGTTCTTTCTTTATTTTCGACTATGCGGTAAGAACTGGACAATGGAATATTTCGTGGTATCACGAAGAATCTAGGGAAGAGGAGAGAACAGTTTCATGATTCAATTAATGTCTATATGTTCCAACGATGCAGTCTTTTTACTCGTGCCACGTTTATTCCAAATACCTTACAGTCACACGATAGGATAACTTAATACATGTTCCTTCAATACTGTTTCTCTACTCGTGCCACGTTTATATCCACCACCCTCTTGACTATAGTCATATTAACTCTTATACTCTCATCGAAAAAAAAGTATTGATATAATTTGGTCACATTAGTTGTCATCGGATATGATATCTCAGATCTCTCCATTCATATTTTTATTTTAATGTTCTCCGCATTTCTAGTTCCGCTATTTCACTACATCTTTCACCGACATGAACAGCTGTAGTCAGAGTGCCAGTGAGTGTCCTGAAGGGCGGTTATCACAATGATATTAGGTACGCTACATTTTAAAAGAAAGCAAAAATAAAACGTAATAATAAAAAAAGCATATAAGTCAAAGAAATAATGTAAATTATAGCATTTCTTCGTTTTCGTTATTTACTTTGATAACTTTTGCCATTTTCAAAATCTGACTTTTTTGTATGATTTTAAAATCACGCGTCAATTTCTTGCAGAATAAAACTTTATTTTCACAAATTTTTTTTCGATTTCGTCTAATGTAATAATTCCAGCTGTCTTGGTCACGCTGATCGCCTTTTAGAATGCCAAGAAGTTAATTGGCCGAAGTAACAGCATTATTTAGGGGGAGGTGGAAGGAAACCCCTCCCCCTCTTTCGATCTACAAACTACCTCCCCACTTACAGATCTCTGTATCATCAAAGCACTTGCCACTGTTGGACATATGTCATGATTTATACGCTGAATACAAGAAGGCCGCCTTGTCAGAAACGAAATCCTTGCTACCAGCAAGGGTCTTTAATGCCCTTACTTAAAATGTGTAAACATTTTAAAATAGTGGATAGGGGACAGAAGTGCCCGACAGAAACAAACTTGAAAGTTGTCAGCGACTCTTAGATGAAGGCTTGCGCCAGAATCGGAGAACCAGAACTATCCAGATCAAACTCCACCTCTTCACGGCGCCCTTATGAACAGACTGACTAGTCTTGACTGGCTAAGTGAGTAGTAATCGAGAAGGGTACACATATCACAGGTCTACTGCAATCTACAACACAAAGCATCCACGCTCACTTAACGCCCTTTTAAGGGAGGATGAGGTGTAATTATTCCTTCAGTCAGCTGGTGAACGTAAACAAATGATGGATAATTGGGTGGAGTTAGTTAAACACCGAGAAAAATGTCTTAATAATGTGTCACTCACATACACATTAGATGGTCGTGGTTAGAATATCAATTTTGATCAGCGTGAATTTTTAACCAACATGAGTCATGACATCAGGTTGTTGGAAATGGGTTAGGTAGAATTTCACTCGGATAATTCGGTCTCTAGACATGGTTCTAACCACATCATCCATTGAATCAGGTAATTCTCACAGAAAAATGATGGACACTAACGCCATGTTTCCCATATACTACTAGAGCGTCATATATTCCTTTTCTCAAAAGTTAAATGTAGCCAGAGCCCTTTGGAGCCCGGCCCCGGAACTTTTCTGTGCACTGGGACCTGCATCCGGAAAATGTTCATGTTTTGTGACTTTTCTCCCGCTTTTAATTTCTGCATTTTCTGCTTTAAAAAAAAGTATATGTCAATGGGGTACTTTTAATGGGATCAAATTTATTCGTTCATGATTTAACCATAGTTTTCTCCTTTCTTTCATAGTAGATGTCAGTTGTCAATCTATACAATAGGAGTAATTAGAACCTGCTTGCAAGGACGATTTTGTTCTTTTTTATTGATTGATGTTTCACACATTTCTGAGTCATGTATTTAATTCACGGAGGGATAGACTATTACCATTTTGAACTAAAAGTTGTTCTTCCTCGTTGCTATTATCTTCTCCAAATTATTGAGCAAGACACCTAAATTTTTACACACATACACATAAAATGAATCACACACACACACACACACACATACACATATCTTCATCAAGGCCAGCTCTTAGTCGTGGATATGAGGCTTGACAATCACCAGGGACTGAAAACCAAGACTGACCCGAGCTTCCTACACACGAGTAACACCACAGTCTGCTCTATCAAGTCAAGACCGGCCAGTCTTCCAACACACGAGAAAAAACCAGTCTGTTGTATCAAGTCAAGACCGGCCAGTCTTCCTACACCGAGAAAAACCAGTCAGCTCTATTAAGTCAAAAACCGGCCAGTCTTCCTACACCGAGAAAAACCAGTCAGCTCTATTAAGTCAAAAACCGGCCAGTCTTCCTACACCGAGAAAAACCAGTCTGCTCTATCAAGTCAAGACCGGCCAGTCTTCCTACACCGAGAAAAACCAGTCTGTTGTATCAAGTCAAGACCGGCCAGTTTTCCTACACACAAGAAAAAACCAGTCTGCTCTATCAAGTCAAGACCGGCTAGTCTTCCTACACACGAGTAACACCACAGTCTGCTCTATCAAGTCAAGAGTGGCCAGTCTTCCTACACCCGAGTAACATCACAGTCTGCTCTATCAAGTCAAGACTGGCCAGTCTTCCTACACACCACAGTCTGCTCTATCAAGTCAAGACTGGCCAGTCTTCCTACACACCACAGTCTGCTCTATCAAGTCAAGACTGGCCAGTCTTCCTACACACCACAGTCTGCTCTATCAAGTCAAGACTTGCCAGTCTTCCTACACACCACAGTCTGCTCTATCAAGTCAAGACTGGCCAGTCTTCCTACACACCACAGTCTGCTCTATCAAGTCAAGACTGGCCAGTCTTCCTACACACCACAGTCTGCTCTATCAAGTCAAGACTGGCCAGTCTTCCTACACCCGAGTAACACCACAGTCTGCTCTATCAAGTCAAGACTGGCCAGTCTTCCTACACACCACAGTCTGCTCTATCAAGTCAAGACTGGTCAGTCTTCCTACACACCACAGTCTGCTCTATCAAGTCAAGACTGGCCAGTCTTCCTACACCCGAGTAACACCACAGTCTGCTCTATCAAGTCAAGACTGGCCAGTCTTCCTACACACCACAGTCTGCTCTATCAAGTCAAGACTGGCCAGTCTTCCTACACCCGAGTAACATCACAGTCTGCTCTATCAAGTCAAGACTGGCCAGTCTTCCTACACACCACAGGTGCTGAAGACGGAGGCAACTTGAGATGGACACTCAGGCAGGTGCAGTGCCGAGTCTTCAGCCTCGAAAGGGCCAAACCACTGTTATTGGATGTCCTTCTCAAACGCCCCGTAGAGCAAGGATGCACAATAATAGATCTACTGGCCAATAAAAACTAGGATCATTAAAAATAATGCACTGGAATACTGAATGACTGAACAGCAAAAAGAGATGTATTCAGTAAAAAGATATAGTTAGAAAATATCCTTCATCTGAAGAACAAATAAGAAAATGCTGCTTGCAGAATAGTGCGCCGAGAAAAACCCATTGCCTCGGCAAAAATAATATTAAAAAACCAGTATAATTTTTAAAGAAACGATATAGACAATCTTCATCAAGCACCGTTCCTGCTGGCATAGGCGATCATGCCTCTCCACAACTTTCGATCTCGACAGTTATTTATTATATCTTTTGTTGACCTTCTGCCAAGCCATTCTCTTAATTAAGCTGTCTGTTATTTATTCTCTTTATATCGCTGTCCCTCAATTTTTTCCAAGTTGTCACAATATATTCCAGCTGTTCCTTTTTAACTGCATTACCTAAACATTATGATTATTTTCTTCTAATAGTGGAAACTACTACCAGTCAGTGTAGTCACGTTTCTGTTTCTAGAAAACTCTGATCTGTACCTTCTTTGTAACATCAGAATGAAAGAATTTAGTTTTCGACCATCAAAATATGATCCAAATATTTGATTAACAAAGAAGAACATTTTTATTATATTTACTTTCCTCCGACACGCTACCTTCTCTGTCTATTTTTTACTAATTATAAGTGAGTTCATCACATTGTACGTTATTGAGCGCCTTATATATTGGAAGTCATGAAATGCGTGGTTGAAATAGAGTTGGCCACGACCTTTACTAAATAACAATACCTTAATTTTATAATATGTTTGTGAGCTGTATTATATGTGTGTGTGTGTGTTTGTGCGTGTGTATTTGTGCGTGTGTGTTTTTTGTGTAGCAGTATTTTTCTTATTGACTTATTGAGTTATATTATCATTGCACTCCGAACATGTTCATAGGTTTTCAAGATCCCCTCCTCAGCAAGACTCGAAGTGTCCAGCCACTGACGACTCTAGTTCTGTTTGCTTGATATGTCATCTTATACGCCCACTAAGTTTCTCGTTTCTGGCTGTGCCCATCTTAACTCCCATCTCTTTTATCCGAAGCAGTGGCGTGGACTTATGGTTGTCGAAGTCCTGTGCACCTCCCACATCTCGGAGAGCATTGATGATGCCCCCCCCCCCCGATCCATTGATTGACCGTCTTTAACAACAGCGCAGCTAGCCAACATGTCCGCTCTTTCATTTCCCCATACTCCCGCATGTCCAGGGACGTAGACAAAGGTGACCTGACGTATTTTTGTATTTTTCTTAATTTGTTGAAATGACTAGACTACGATTACTCGTTCTGTTGATCGCTGCCTTGGACAGTGAGCTATCACAGGATTACTCTTACAACACATCACATTACGATTAGCCCATTCAAAGGAAATGATAACTCACAAAGTTTTGAACAAGATCAACATCAGTCTTTATTTTCATGTCTACAAGTCTGGGTGTAACACACAGCAATGGAATCATATCTCTGCTATACTACATTAGAATTGTGTGGGTCCGCATAGTCAATCGACGGTGTATATGCGACACGGCGTGAACGTCTGTCATATCCAACTTCTCTGAATGTTCTCATGTTGTATTATATCTAGCTTGACACTTGCTTGCGCAACTCAATTATCAATATTCTTAGTAATTCTGTAGACAACTCTTCTCTGGTTTATAATAACTCTATGGTTCTGGAAGTCACTGATAGATTCTATATCTCATTCTGACTCTATTACTATTCTAATGGTTCTACAAATCTGCTGATAACTTTTAATACTTTCTAATTCACTAACCATCTACACTCCTCTGCCTTAAGGCAGGTTCTTAAATCAGTCTAACTACATCTTCCTGGTAACTTCAAAAGAATAACTCAAAGCGTCATAAAATGTCTAAGGTTGGCGTTTTTGTTGCTAGCTCTGCTCCTATTTTTTGAGCATTTTGGGTATCTGGCGTGGTCAGTACTGGGAATTCAACCTCACAATCCTAGCACTATCGTCTCACTTATTGATTGCTTGTCAATTGCCTATCAATTAATGAGAAGTCTTGACAAACATCTGACAATTACTCCTATCTGTTGACTCCTTAAAATAAAGCTCTCCTTGATCTTTCCTGACTACCCAGATTCGTAGAAGACTTTTGATCTCGTTCACTCTCGCTGGACATCAGAGAAACAAGGAAAAAGTCAAACGAAGAGTTTAATTTGTATATTCGTTGAGAACAAGCTGTTGAATGATTGCAGGGACATCATTTCGTTGCGAATCTTCGGCCAAACTTTGCAGGACCCTGCCATCATCTGGATAGAATAAAAATACACAATTATATTAAAATATAGAGTCCTGCTGGCTACCAAGCCCATTTTCTCAATAATTCTAACCTTAAATTATAACTGAAATAATAAAATAACATTACCCTTTCAGGTAATACAAATTGAAATAATTTTACTCTACAAGTAGTTAATGACACTACAAACATATTACAAGAAACAAATATAAAATATTGTGCTAAACTAGTAATCTCAACATGCAAAACTGAAAACCGAAATCTTATCTGTCGAGCCTAGAAGTGCTGATATTGTAGTAGTGTAGTTAATGGTTAAACAAATTTACAAAACATTGCCTTTTGATTGGAATGAAAAAGTGGGACAGAAATAAAATATACTTTTTTTTTTAATTTCAACATTTAAATTACTTCTTCATTGCCACAGTTAAAGTGTATTTTCCTATAATATCATCATCATCATCAAGTACAGGGTTGCTGGCGTAGGTGATCACGTTTCTCCACAACTTTCGTTCTCGACAGTTATTTGTCATTTCTGTTGTTGACTTTCTGCCAAGCCATTCTCTTAAGCTGTCTGATAACTTTTCTCTTTGCTTCTCTTTATCTCTTCGCCCCTCAATTTTTCCAGTTGTTACAATATATTCCAGCTGTTCTCTTCTCATTACATGACCAAAAAATGATGATTGTTTCTTCCTAATATTGGAAATTGTGGCGATTCATGATTGTTCAAAGAAGTTACGACGGTGGTTTTCTGTTGCTTTCCGTCGATTTGTTTACGGCTGGCTCCGCTAGCCTTTGACTAAAAAGTCTCACCCACAAGGCAGTGGGGTTGTTTTACTTCAGGGCACTCTCCCTTAGCCTTTTACACTCCCGAGTATACCTGCAAGGCAGCAGGGCAGCCGCAGGTTGTACTGTTTACTGCATACAGTAGGAGCTAAAATTACCCGACCTGACAATACAAACATTATAATGTACATCAGTTTTATTATCTTGTCTTCATCCTCTCTTCCTCTTATATTCTTCATTCGAGGATTGAGGGAGATATAGATAGTTGTTATCGCACCCCTGGCAGTCTAAACTATAATCACGTGATTCTGTTAATGAGATTCTCTGATGTTGTTCACATCGGCTTGTATTAAATCTCAAAGTGTTGTTTTAGCTCTAATCCCCAACAATGTTATATTTATGAAGTTACCTTGAGGGACCTACACTCCACTCATTCTCCAGATTGATCTTTTATAGGAGTGGTTCATATTTTGTGACACTGTTCAATGATATGAATATTATAAAACAGTTAGTTTGTGTTTATATGAAGGAATGTTTTACAGTTTTCAGAAATGTGATCTCGTCAGGTGTATATTAATTATGTTTTTACAAGAGAAACTGTAAAAATTTAGGTTACATTGTCTCTTGCGATCAATTGTAATGTACCTAAACAAAATTATACTTAACGTTATGTTTCAGAGATGAACAAAATTAGCAAGAATATTACAAATGTCATTAACTAACAACTGTATATTGGGCAAGGTCTGTTTCAGCTTCTGTATGTCACTTCTCCATCTAAATACGATCTTATTACTATGGCTTCATAATTCACTCTATCTATGCGGGTCAATCGTTGTCATTATTATCTCTGTATGAAGTTCAAGATTGATTCTATGGTGATTATTTCTCTCACGATCTCATCCATAATTTTTTTCTCTTCTGATTAGTCCACGTGCTTTCATTTAACATCTCATTTAGACGGTGATTAACTTTCGATTTCAAGTTGTGAGGGACCATGTTTAGCACTGGGGACTTCTAATTCATCCCATAACCCATAAATGTGAATATATTCACATCTCTTTCTCTTGCTATCTCTTATTTTTGTTCCTTTCATAGTTCCTTGCGTGGTGATCTTTGCTAGACCAGACGATTGAGACGTGTCCGAGGCCTTTCATTTCGCACTACTTCACAATAGTCATAACATCATCATGTACTCTGATTGCTTGGTGTAATTTGTGCAATTTGTCTTAAGTTGTGATACGATCTAAGAGAAGACTAAAATCGTATGATAACATTTTATATCAATAGCTTGCATTTCCTCTGTAGCTCTGATTTAAGGGTCTATGTTATACTATTTTTATTTTATTATATTATATTCATGGAGACAGTTTCATTGCAGTCATGGCATCCCCATATCCGCTCCACGACCCATCCCAACATTTATCGAAGCGTATGTACTTTACAAGGGGGCTGGTTGGTCTTAAGGCAAGACGCCGGCCTCGAGACAGAGAGGTTGTGATTTCGAATCCCGGCTTCATTAGTTGGGATTTTTATTTATGATCTCTTTCTGCGGTAACTACCCCTGGTCTCAGCAGCGAGCCCCGACCTGAAAAGTCAATTACTCATCGACGGACAAAATATGGGTATCTCCGAAACGGAGTTATCTGCCTGTGACTAGGGGCCCCTGTGTACACGGCTGCCAGGGAAATTAAAAAAACGGATTAACATGCACAATTCAGTTCTAAGTCTCTGGGGACTTCGTCAAAGGTAAATCCTGGCGAATGCAAAAAGAAAAATTGCATTCTAATTGTTCATGTAAGGATTTGACTATAGAACCTCTGCTTTTCCTACTGAGCACTCGGGATCGACCAGACCCCTTTTTCACATTTAGACTCCTCAGTCTCTCAATATATACATACTTGTCCTACCTATTTCCCCCTCTTTTCTTGTAAGGAATAAAGAACTTGGCGATGTCCTCTTCGTCAAGTGTAAGGTCTCACTCAGTGCCAGAGCTGCCAGCGAACTTATCGGCTACTTCATTGCCATGCACACAACGTCCGAGGGACTGTACACCCAGGTTAATGCATTCACTTTAGAGCCATCTCTCCCCCCCCCTCCCTCTCTCTCTCTGCAATCAAGACTCAATCAGAGTAGGATTCCAGACTCTCTCATGAAGTCAGCTACCTGTTCAAGCGAATCGATTGCCCCATATAGTTTCTCTTCCAGGGAGGTGGGCGTGGACCACATCTCAGGTCTGTATGCTGGGGGCAATCCCGTAGAACATCTTTTGTAGTCATATTGTCCAGTGTACAGTGGCATGGGCTGGTTGTTCCTATTTTGAATTTGGTGAAAATGTGATTTCTCATTCTATTGTGGTCAGTGCGTAGGCGAAGTATGATGACTTGATCCCTCTTTGATAATTGATGGTATCCGTCCCTCTTATTATGCTTTGGGTGTTCTCATTTCCATTTTTCATGGAACTGACTTTTTTGAGGATTGATTTGGCTTCATTATAACTGAGCGGATGATTCTCTTGTGGTAATCTCCCTCCCTCTTTAGCTAATTTGTCTGCGCGTTCGTTCCCGTGTATATTACAGTGTGATGGTACCCACTGAATGATTACTCTCTGGAAGTTATTGCATAGTTGGTCCAGGGTTGTTCTCAAGTCATCTAGTTCATTGTTCTTGGCGCTTTTTAGAACTGATAATACTGACAGTGCATCAGTCAGAATCACCAATTTATTTATACCATGTTATTTTTGTGTTGAGTAGCCAGTGTTGCAGCATCTCTGATGGCCTCAGTTTCTGCTTTAAAGTTGTTTGAGAATTTACCAGTAGCTATTGATTTGGTGATCTCGTCCTGATTATTCAGCGTCAAGAACACCCCACACCCCCCCCCTTCCATTTCTGGTGGCATTTGTAGCAGAGCCATCTGTGTATATGTGGGACCAAGAGTCCTGTGGGTAGGTATCGTGTATGTGATTTTCTGCTACATGTTTTCTTTCTGTGTCTGATTGGGTGCCTTTTTTTCATGATTCCTGTAAAATTTCCTTTAGTTCTGGTATTTTATGCTTTCCATGAGGAGACATATCAGATGGGCTCAAGGGTTTCGATATTGTTTGGGAAAGTACTGGGTCTCCAGTAGTTAGTTCATTGGCAATTGCAGCGAAGTTGCTCCTCTTTAGTCGTACAATTCCGGAACCAGTTATTCTTTGGTGCATGGGGTGGCTAAGGAGCCTTCTATATTTCTCCGCTTGTTGCAATACTTTAGTGACCCGTCTGTCATCTAAGGGTTGTAAAACTGTTACTGTTTCTAGAATCTTGATAGGTGTAGATTTCATAGCATCAGTGATGATACGGGTAGCTTGGTTCTGTGTTCTGTTAATTTTGCTAAGGTGTGATTTGGAAGCCATAGCCCAGGCTGTGACTCCATACTCTAGAACTGGTCTGACTCTTACTACGTATAGTATTTTCAAAATATTGCTGTCTGCCCCCTTTGTCTTATCTTTTTGACCACTGGTATTTGTCTGAATAAAGAACATATACTGGCAGCAAAATACATATGTAAGATTAGACAAGCAAATGTTTAAAACAAAAAAAAAAAAGCAACGTGTCATAGTTGTGTACTGTCTTCAGATTTATTTCATTTGTACAGACAAAAATAGTGACTGACAAACAAAATGACAGACATAAAAAAACGACAGACATAAAGACAAGCATACAGAAATATGGATAGACTAGTGGACAGACAGATAAAAGGGCCGACCGACGGATAGAAAGACAAAGCAGACAGAAGGACATACAAAAGGACAGAGAGAACACAGACAGATAGAAATAGGGACAAGACAAGCAGATGGACATACATACATAACGAAAGACAGAAGAACATAATGACAAAAAGGCAGCAACAGATGCAAGTTCTCTCATTGCAATTGGAATCAGAAAGCTTATTTCTCTCTTCAGTCGTACTCTCCAATTATCTCTATGTCCCAGATTATCTGTTTTTCTTCAATCTCTTAGTTTGTATCAGTCCTTAATTTTTAATCGATCAAGTCCATTTATATCCTTTTTTGGAGTATAGACCACGGACAAGGTTGCGCTGTATATTCTTACTGGAGATGTTCTCCGCTTGTCTCCAGGCTAGGCCAAAGTGCTTTATGGCGTCTTTCTCATGTATACCTGGGTCTTCCTGGCTTTTTCTTCCCCCTGTTGGCTCCATGACAGTGCCTGTTTTGCTGTGCTGACATAAAGTTCTAAACATGTTTCTAGTTCATTTGCATTCTTTCCAAAATAACGTCATTTCTGATCTTGGCATTCCGCTTGATGTTCAAAACATTCATCGAACATTTATTTACGAAAATTTGTAATTCTTGTTTAGTTGATTATTTTATTTAACAACCATACTTAATTTTTAAAACTAAACTGGACTACCGACGTTCGGACAACCCGTGTTCGATTCCCGCTGGGAGCAGTGTGAATTGTACTCGTGGTTTGAAAAAAAAAAAAAAAACCCCAAGGTCGACCCAGCCGTTGGCAGAAATGGGTACCAGGGTCTTACCCTGGGAAGGTGAGGAATGTCGCCTCGCATCTGAGTTTAGATGCTTGAGGCGACACTATACAGAAATATCCGAACATTTCTGGATAGGCGGCCGAGCACATATGGGTGGAAACTCGCGTGCTAAGACGCCGGTTCAAGTCTCGTACTTTACCTTTACCTTTACTTAATTTTAAAATATATAATTATGGATATATATATATATATATATATATATATATATATATATATATATATATAGATAATGTAGTTAACGGTGTTCTTACCTTTGGGCTTGCATTTACACACTGGGCATCCAGTTATGTCTGTCTTCAAACCATTAGCACACGCCTTTTTGCAACGTTTTTTACATGAAACTGCAAATGAGTAGTGTTAAAGCTGTTAATCTTCACAGTGGTCGTAACAAATTTGTTGCATTGTAAATTATTAATTTTGTCTGTTCTTACACCTCTTCTTCTACCTTTCAGCTCCCTGTGGAGCAAAGGTCTTCAACAAACACTTTCCATGTCGTTCTGTTTCTTGCCATTCTTTTAAGTTCATTCTATGTCTTCCCCATCATCTTCATCTCTGCTTCTACTGTCTTCTCCAAGTATTCCTTGGTCTTCATCTTTGTCTTTTCCCCTAGGAAATCCAAAAAATGGCCTGTTGTGTAATACTCTCAGTTGACCTCCGCAGTGTGTGTCCTATCCAGCACCATCGTTATCACTGTATCTCTTTATCCACTGGTATTTGACTGGTACATTTCCATAATTCTATGTTAGTGATTTTGTCCTGCCATTTCCATCCTTTTATTCTGCGTAAGCATCCATTAATGAAAGTCTGTATCTTCATGATTGTCAATTTTGTTGTTCTCCATGTTTCACAGCCATACAATAGGGCTGACTTAACATTGGAGTTGAACATTTTTATTTTTGAATTTAACCTAATTTCTTAGGACTTTACATGTTTCCCAGTGCAAAAAAAATGCTCCTCTTGCTTTTGATATCCCTATTTTGCTATCATTTTCTGTTCCTCCCTCTTTATCTATATTACTACACAGATATATGTAAGAAGTACGTCTAGTATAGGTATTTCTCCTATTTTTATTTGGTTATTGCCAATTGCATTACTTCTCATAATGTTGGTCTTATCGCTATTAATTTTAAGTCCTAGCTGTTGTGATCTTTTATCAAGTATGCTATTTTATACTGCTTCTGTTGATGGCTGTGTATTAGGAGAGCTATGTCACCACCAAAGTCTAAATCATCAAGTCGCTTGGTCAGTGACCACTGGATTCCATATCTGTTGTTTTGAGTTATTTTCATAATCCAATCTATGGAAAGTAGAAAGAGAAATGGAGATAGGAAGCATCCTTGCCTTTCTCATGTTCTTATTTCAAATGCTTCTGTAAGCTGTCCTTCATGCACCACACTACATTTAATTCCTTCATACATTGTTCTTATCAAGTTAATAAACTTTGTGGAGATTCCGTAAAGACTCAGCAACTTCCAAAGCATTCCTCTGTCTAAAATATCAAATACCTTTTCGTAATCTATGAATCCAATAGAAAGTGGGGACTGTAGTTCTAAACTTTGTTCAACTACGTAGAATACGTAGAGTAGTTATTTGATCAGCGCATGATCTGTTCTGTCTAAAACCTGCTTGTTCATCTCTCAAATGTTTATCTATGGCCTCTTTTAGTCTCTTCAGAATGGTTCTGCTTAATATTTTTCCTGGCACTGATAGTAGCGTAATTCCGCTATAATTTGTGCACTCCTGTAAACTTCCTTTCTTTGGTAGTTTGATCATATAACCTTCTTTCCCGTCTTTAGGTATTTCTTCCCTCTCCCAAATTGTATCTAATAGATTATGTAACATCTTGGTAGAGGTGTTAATATCTGCTTTGTTGGCTTCCGAAGGAATGTCATCTAGTCCTTTGGATTTACCATTTTTTAATAGTTTGATGGCTTTCATTATTTATTCTTTGCTTGGTTTTCCACAGTTAACGTGTAACTCTTCTTCTGCTGGTAGTTTATCTGGAGGATTATTTGAGCCGGGTCTGTTCAAAAGTTCTTCAAAGTACTCTTTCCATCTCTCCATTTGTTCCCTTATATTACTAAACAGATTTCCGTTCTTGTCTTTAATAAAGGCATTGATCTGTTTGTATTTTCCACTTAATTGTTGTGTGCTTTTGTACACTTCTTTCATATTCCGTTTATTTGCTGCTTCCTCTGCCTTTTTAGCTAGTTCATCTATATATGTCCTCTTATCCCATTTAATGAATCTTCTCACTTCTTTGTTCACCTCTGTGTAAGCTTCCGGTGTCTTGGTTTTATTACTTCTCGTTTTTATTTTATTTATAGCTGCTTTCTTCTTTTTTTTTTCATTCTTACTTTTGCTCTTACACTTGCAAACTGGGTACCAGACAGTTCACTCTTGGAACCACTAAGGCAAGCCTTTACGCAGTGCTGCTTACAGTGAACTGCAAATGGAAGGTGTGAACACATGTATTGTTTACATTGAAGTTTGTAAATATGACAATGATAAAATCTGTTAAGCTCTCTCATTGCAATTGGAACAAGAAAGACTATTTCTCTCTTCAGTCGTACTCTCCAATTATCTCTATGTCCCAGATTATCTGTTTTTCTTCAATCTTAGTTTGTGTCAGTCTTTAATTTTTAATCGATCGAGTCCATTTATATCTCTTTTTGTAGTATAGACCACGGACAAGGTCACACTGTATATTTCTATTCTGGAGACATTCTCCACTTGTCTCCAGGCTAGACCAAAGTGCTTTAGGGCGTCTTTTCCATGTATTCCTGGGTCTTCCTGGCTTTCTCTTCCCCTGTTGGCACCATGACAGTGCCTGTTTTGCTGTGCTGACATAAAGTTCTAAACATGTTTCTAGTCCATCTGCATTCTTTCCAAAATAACGTCATTTAGGATCTTGGCATTCCGTTTGATGTTCAAAACATTCCTCGAACATTTATTTACGAAAATTTGTAATTCTTGTTTAGTTGATTATTTTATTTAACTTCTATTCTTAATTTTAAAATATATAATTATGGATATATATATATATATAGATAATGTAGTTAACGGTGTTCTTACCTTTGGGCTTGCATTTACACAATGGGCATCCAGTTATGTCTGTCTTCAAACCATTAGCACACGCCTTTTTGCAACGTTTTTTACATGAAACTGCAAATGAGTAGTGTTAAAGCTGTTAAGCTTCACAGTGGTCGTAACAAATGTGTTGCATTGTAAATTATTAATTTTGTCTGTTCTTACACTTCTTCTTCTACCTTTCAGCTCCCTGTGGAGCAAAGGTCTTCAACAAACACTTTCCATGTCGTTCTGTTTCTTACCATTCTTTTAAGATCATACTATGTCTTGCCCATCATCTTCATCTCTGCTTCTATCTGTCTTCTCCACTCTATCTGTCCCCATTTCCAAAACCAACGGAGCATGTTACTCCCACTACTTCCATTCATCAATAGCACACTGTACTCTGCAGCTGTACAAATGAGAAGGACCTGCGCCTTCACGCGAGAGGCATTAAGCTGTAAAGAGCTCATAGCTCACGGCTAACAAGGGGATTAAGTCAAAAATCTGTCTTCTCCAAGAATTCCTTGGTCTTCCTCTTTGTCTTTTCCCCTGGGGATTTCAAAAAAGGGCATGTTATGTAATACTCTCAGTTGGCTTCTGCAGTGTGTGTCGATCCAGCGCCATCGTCTTCGCTGTATCTCTCTATCCATTGATATTTGACTGGTACATTTCCATAATTCTATGTTAGTGATTTTGTCCTGCCATTTCCATCCTTTTATTCTGCATAAGCATCCATTAATGAAAGTCTGTATCTTCATGATTGTCAATTTTGTTGTTCTCCATGTTTCACAGCCATACAATAGGGCTGACTTAACATTGGAGTTGAACATTTTTATTTTTGAATTTAACCTAATTTCTTTGGACTTCTACATGTTTCCCAGTGCAAAAAAAATGCTCCTCTTGCTTTTGATATCCCTATTTTGCTATCATTTTCTGTTCCTCCCTCTTTATCTATATTACTACACAAATACATATAAGAAGTACGTCTAGTATAGGTATTTCTTCTATTTTTATTTGGTTATTGCCAATTGCATTACTTCTCATAATGTTGGTCTTATCGCTATTAATTTTCAGTCCTAGCTGTTGTGATCTTTTATCAAGTATGCTATTTTATACTGCTTCTGTTGATGGCTGTGTATTAGGAGAGCTATGTCATCACCAAAGTCTAAATCATCAAGTCGCTTGGTCAGTGACCACTAGATTCCATATCTGTTGTTTTGAGTTATTTTCATAATCCAATCTATGGAAAGTAGAAAGAGAAATGGAGATAGGAAGCATCCTTGCCTTTCTCATGTTCTTATTTCAAATGCTTCTGTAAGCTGTCCTTCATGCACCACACTACATTTAATTCCTTCATACATTGTTCTTATCAAGTTAATAAACTTTGTGGAGATTCCGTAAAGACTCAGCAACTTCCAAAGCATTCCTCTGTCTAAAATATCAAATACCTTTTCGTAATCTATGAATCCAATAGAAAGTGGGGACTGTAGTTCTAAACTTTGTTCAACTACGTAGAATACGTAGAGTAGTTATTTGATCAGCGCATGATCTGTTCTGTCTAAAACCTGCTTGTTCATCTCTCAAATGTTTATCTATGGCCTCTTTTAGTCTCTTCAGAATGGTTCTGCTTAATATTTTTCCTGGCACTGATAGTAGCGTAATTCCGCTATAATTTGTACACTCCTGTAAGCTTCCTTTCTTTGGTAGTTTGATCATATAACCTTCTTTCCCGTCTTTAGGTATTTCTTCCCTCTCCCAAATTGTATCTAATAGATTATGTAACATCTTGGTAGAGGTGTTATATCTGCTTTGTTGGCTTCCGAAGGAATGTCATCTAGTCCTTTGGATTTACCATTTTTTAATAGTTTGATGGCTTTCATTATTTATTCTTTGCTTGGTTTTCCACAGTTAACGTGTAACTCTTCTTCTGCTGGTAGTTTATCTGGAGGATTATTTGAGCCGGGTCTGTTCAAAAGTTCTTCAAAGTACTCTTTCCATCTCTCCATTTGTTCCGTTATATTACTAAACAGATTTCCTTTCTTGTCTTTAATAAAAGCATTGATCTGTTTGTATTTTCCACTTAATTGTTGTGTGCTGTTGTACACTTCTTTCATATTCCCTTTATTTGCTGCTTCCTCTGCCTTTTTAGCTAGTTCATCTATATATGTCCTCTTATCCCATTTAATGAATCTTCTCACTTCTTTGTTCACCTCTGTGTAAGCTTCCGGTGTCTTGGCTTTATTACTTCTCGTTTTTATTTTATTTATAGCTGCTTTCTTCTTTTTTTTTCATTCCTACTTTTGCTCTTACACTTGCAAACTGGGTACCAGACAGTTCACTCTTGGAACCACTAAGGCAAGCCTTTACGCAGTGCTGCTTACAGTGAACTGCAAATGGAAGGTGTGAACACATGTACTGTTTACATTGAAGTTTGTAAATATGACAATGATAAAATCTGTTAAGCTCTCTCATTGCAATTGGAACAAGAAAGACTATTTCTCTCTTCAGTCGTACTCTCCAATTATCTCTATGTCCCAGATTATCTGTTTTTCTTCAATCTCTTAGTTGTGTCAGTCTTTAATTTTTAATCGATCGAGTCCATTTATATCTCTTTTTGTAGTATAGACCACGGACAAGGTCACTCTGTATATTTCTATTCTGGAGACATTCTCCACTTGTCTCCAGGCTAGACCAAAGTGCTTTAGGGCGTCTTTTCCATGTATTCCTGGGTCTTCCTGGCTTTCTCTTCCCCTGTTGGCTCCATGACAGTGCCCTTGTTTTGCTGTGCTGGCATAAAGTTCTCAACATGTGTGTCTAGTCCATGTGCATTTTATATTCAGCTGCTGCTTTTTTGTTCTTTCTTTGTTCTTTTGAAAATAACTTTATTTCTGATCTTGTCATGCCGTTTGATGTTTCCGAACATTCCTCAAACATTTTCTTACGAAAATGTGTAATTCTTGTTTAGTTGGTTGTTTTATTTAACATCCATACTTAATTAAATTATATATATAATTGTGGATATATATATATATATATAATATAGTTAACGGTGTTCTTACCTTTGGGCTTGCATTTACACAATGGGCATCCAGTTATGTCTGTCATCAATCCATTAGCACACGCCGTTTTGCAAAGTTTTTTGCACGAAACTGTAAATGAGTGGTGTAAAAGCTGTCAATCTTCACATTGGAGGTAACACATTTGTTGTACTGTCTATTATTAGTTTTCTCTGCTCTCACACTGCCATAGAATATTGAGTTCCCTACAAGTATTCTATTTTGTCTGCTCTCACACTGCCATAGAATATTAAGTTCCCTGCACGTATTCTATTTTGTCTGCTCTCACACTGCCATAGAATATTGAGTTCCCTACAAGTATTCTATTTTGTCTGCTCTCACACTGCCATAGAATATTGAGTTCCCTACAAGTATTCTATTTTGTCTGCTCTCACACTGCCATAGAATATTGAGTTCCCTACAAGTATTCTATTTTGTCCAACTCTCCAATTATCAGTATTTTTTCCCAGCTTATTATGTATGTTGACACATAATCCGTATTAACAACTAGTGCAGAAATAAGAGAAATGACAAAGTATCCTTCAATACCATCTATAATAAAGAGAAAACATATACTGGCCATATTATGTGAAGAGACAACAAAGATTATCAAAGCGAGCTAGCCCTCAGATCAAGATCAAGAGAGTAAACGAAATATAGATCAACCTAAAGATACACTGAGTAAAACATTGAGGCGAGAGACAACTACAACAGTCATCAATTCATTTGCTGAAGTTGAGAAGCGCGCCCAGAACAGGCACGTGTGGTGAAGTACAATGTAGGCCCTGTGTAAAGTGTGATACTTAATAGCAAAAACTGTTAGGCAGGGAGAGTCTAGAAAGTCTGCCTCATGGGCCATCTTTAGCTCGAAAGGACATGAGATAGATAATCTGCATTTACATCTATCCTTAACTATAGCACTCTCTTAACACATCTTCTCTATCTTTCCATTAAAAAAAAACTTTATTTAATAGAATCATAAAAGTTAAACCGGATTTGTACTTTTGTAGACTACACCAAAGAATTTCACAAAGTACGGTATCATGAGATAATACAACTGGGAGTTTATGGTGACGGCAGTTCAAACAATAAGTCCCCATTAACATGAAAGCCAGATAACTAGGCGTTGATCTTCACATTAACTCCCAATTTCCCACGAAATTCAGACACTGACGGATCTATAAAAGTGCGTTGTCAATAATCGATCGAGTCCATTTATATCTCTTCTTGTAGTATAGACCACGGACAAGGTCACACTGTATATTTCTATTCTGGAGACATTCTCCACTTGTCTCCAGGCTAGACCAAAGTGCTTTAGGGCGTCTTTTCCAGGTATTCCTGGGTCTTCCTGGCTTTCTCTTCCCCTGTTGGCTCCATGATAGTCACGTTATTTCGACTGGAAAGCACAGCAATTTGCTAGGATAAGCAAAGACAGGTAAGTTAATCAATTTTATAATGTTTTGCGTATTTAATGTAGTTATTTTGTGCCGAACATACCGTGTAAGCCATAGTTAAAGTATTTTCGAGTGGTTTATGTATTAAGAGTAGGTATTTTGTGCCGAACATACCGTGTAAGCCATAGTTAAAGTATTTTCGAGTGGTTTGTGTATTAAGAGTAGTTATTTTGTGCCGAACATACTGTATAAGCCTTAGAGGCAATGCAGCAGGTCGACGCCTGGGAGTCATGACCCAGGCGGGCCCACCTCCCCTAGAGTGTCAAGAAGCTAAAGGGCTGAAACACCTGCTCGACGGTGGTCTGCTTCTGATGATCAGATTGTCTCCTGCTACGAAGCTCTGTATAAAGAGTTTCCTACTACAAAATTGTAAATGTTAAAAGCAAAGATCAGACAATAATAAAGCAAACGCATTGGCATTAAATAGCAGTCATAATAAATAGCAATTATTTTGAAATGTTTTACCAAAAAATGTAATGAGTTAGGCAATGTTGGGTACTACCACTAGACCCTCGAATATTTGTTAACGAATATTTGTAATTCTTGTTTAGTTGGTTGTTTTATTTAACTTCCATACTTAATTTTAAAATATATAATTATGGATATATATATATAGATAATGTAGTTAACGGTGTTCTTACCTTTGGGCTTGCATTTACACAATGGGCATCCAGTTATGTCTGTCATCAAACCATTAGCACACGCCGTTTTGCAAAGTTCTTCACATGAAACTGCAAATGAGTAGTGTTAAAGCTGTCAATCTTCACATTGGAGGTAATAAATTTGTTGCATTGTAAATTATTAATTTTTTTTTTTTGGGTTCTCTCACTGCCATAGAATATTCAGGGCCCTACAAGTATTCTATATGTCCCAATATTATGGGAGAAGACATGTGGAAGCAGAAATGAGGATGAGGAAGACATAGAACGATCTTAAGAGAATGGCGAGAAACAGGACGTTTTGGAAAGCGTTTCGTTGACGACTATTCTCCAGAGAAAATTGAAAGAAAGGAGAAAATGTGACCTTCATTATTCTCGAATGCTTGTTGTCAACATTTAAGCTTTCTAAAACTGTTCTATTTCTTGATGCAGCACTTTGTTTAATAGTTCGATGTAGTCTTTGAAACATAAGTACAAACCTGATTTAATTTCTATGGCACTTTAAACTAAATGTCTGAGGTGAAATGTGCATTAACAAGTGCAAGATGTTTGAATAGAAAGATTCACGGAAGAGATTAGTATATATTGTGTATGTAAATACAGCTATACTAACATCAAAACAAATAATACCAGGGCTAAAATTAAGAATAGCAAAATGTAACATCTTCTCAATATTCCTGCATGGCGCAGAAACATGGACTTTAAACAAGAGAGAGAGAACAGAATATTTCAAGTCTTTGAAATGTATATTTATATAAGAATAGGTAGAATTGGATGGAAAGAAATAAGAACAAATGAAATGATGAAGTTTTAAAACAACTGACAATGAAAAGAGAACTACTAAACACAATTAGAACAAGACAAATGAAATTTTGGGGCCCTGTTAAAAGACACAACAGCCTACTAAAATTAATATTGGAAGGGAAAATACAAGGGAGGCAGAGGCAGACAAAGACTAACATGGACGAGTAACATCGAAAGATGGACAAGTCGACCTATGACAATCTGCACCATCATAGCAAGAGACAGAGTGGAATGGCGCTCCATAGTAGTCAATCTTCGATGCGGAGACGGCACTCTATGATGATGATGATCACTAGATCTATTTAATCTGTCTTGTGAGTTTACATTTGGAGTCAGAGTCGCTACCTAACCCGTTATTTTCTCAATAATGCCAATAAACCAATGTAATTTCAATAAACCAATAAGGATATTACAGTATAATTTGAAGATGTGCATGTTCATTATATGGAAATGAAAAGGTTATCTGGTAATACAATGAAGGAAAGTCTATATTGTTGGTGCTGCAAAGAAAAATGGATCGACTAGTGAATTTGGTTTACAAGTAATAACATAATGAAGCTATAGAAAGTATTCGAGTTGTCTACGTATTTTTTTAATACATGAAATTCAACAACTCATCACGTCCTGGCCTCCTCAAGTTTCCAAACCACCCGTCCGTCGCTGGAGTGCAGTACCTGTGATTTTACACAGGATTGCTAGAAAATGGTAAAACCAGTGGACCAGATCACACCATCAACAGATGCAAGATAAAATGAGCATATTTGATGAGAGATCACAACAGATGGGACTGAAAATAAATACACATAAGACCAAAATTATGAGAATTAATGCAGTTGTCAATAACCAGATAACAATAGGAGAAATACCTCTACTGGACGTAAATAAATCTTACATATATCTGGACAGTAATATAGACAAAGAAGGAGGAACAGAAAATGATACCAAAATAAGGAAATGAAAAGCAAGTGGAGCTTTTGTTGCATTGTGAAACATATGGAGATCCAAAGAAACTAGGTTCAATACTAAAATAAAAAAAATTGTCAACTCCAATGTTAAGTCAGCCCTATTATATGACTGTGAAACATGGAGAACAACAAAAATGACAATCATGAAGATATAGACTCTCATTAATGAATGCTTACGCAGAATAAAAGGATGGAAATGGCAGGATAGTAGTATATATCCAGTGATATAGGCAACAAAAGTGCCTTTGAAGGCACATAAATCCTTATATAAATAGTCTACACGCAGATCGAGGCACAATTTTTGGTGCCGTTTTTCCTTATATGAGAGTCTACCGTTTTTTCCTTATATGAGAGTCTACCCGCCCATTTTTGTTCCGGTGACCTCTCGGGTGACCTCTCGTTGACCTCTCGTGGTGGTGTTGTGGTGACCTCCCGCGGCGGTGGTGAAGGGGTGGTGAAGGGGTGGTGGTATCATAAATCTATTATATTCTTTGTACTTTCAATGGTGCCGTAACTTTCATAAATCTATTCTTTTTTTATACTCTCAGGCAATAAAAACACAATGACTTCCAAAACAGTTCTATTCAAGATAAGTTTTAAAAACTTCCTTTAGAATTAAAGGCAACAGCTTAGGCCGTTACACATGCTACACGACGCTACGTTAACGAAGTAACTACACGGCAAACGCGAAACACCGCGTTAATTAAGCGAGATCAAAGAGTTCCCGGTAGACGCGCAGCCGCGAAGACGCGCAGCGAGGGGCCGCAAGATCAAAGAGTTCCCGTTAGACGGACCGCGTTTACATCAAAGGATTACCCTTGAGCACACTAATAAATTTATCGCCGTAGCCGGTAAGTGTTCATCAGGAGAGTCATTTAACAGGGGAATTTTACGATACCGATGTTTTAATGTGAGACGCTTGGGGGTAATTAACAGTGACAAGTTATTTATTTATTGTTTTATTCGTATATATCCCACAATAGATAACACAGGGGTAGACAATAATATAGTCTTTAACTATTGTACATTATAGACAAGAATAATACATAAGAAACAAAGTAGTTTATTTACAAGAAGTAATACATGATACTGTTAAATTGCTAAAGGGGAGGTGGTCACGCATGATGGATGAATGTAGGTTGTCGACTGTGCCATGATGGATGAATGTAGGTTGTCGACTGTGCCATGATGGATGAATGTAGGTTGTCGACTGTGCCATGATGGATGAATATAGGTTGTCGACTGTGCCATGATGGATGAATGTAGGTTGTCGACTCTGCCATGATGGATGAATGTAGGTTGTCGACTGTGCCATGATGGATGAATGTAGGTTGTCGACTGTGCCATGATGGATGAATGTAGGTTGTCGACTGTGCCATGATGGATGAATGTAGGTTGTCGACTGTGCCATGATGGATGAATGTAGGTTGTCGACTGTGCCATGATGCCTGTATGTAGATTGTCTAGTGTGTCGGAATGGCTATATGTAGGTTGTCTAGTGTCGCATGATGGTTATATGTATGTTGTCTAATGTGTCGGGATGGATGAATGTAGATTGGCTAGTATTTCGGGATGGCTGAATGTAGGTTCTGTCTAGTGTGTCGTGATGAGTGTATGTAGATTGTCTAGTGTGCCATGATGGTTGTATGTAATTGTCGAGTGTGCTCCAACAAATCACAGCGCCATTTAAACGTCTTTGAACACAATGGACACAGATGTTCACCAGAAGAAACTTCATTATGAGAAACCATCTGGAGAAAATCCATTATCCCTTTCGTCAACCATATTTAACATACCTAGTTTAACTTCATCAAACAAAAACATTTCGTTGTAACAGTCATTTCGTTGTAATAGTCATCTCGTTGTAACAGACACGTATGTCATGGTGTTTTATCAGAGACGTGTGATATGTCGTTGTAACAGACATGTCGTCTTTAGCACTTCAACGAATAACAGACAACAGTAATGGTGAACCTTACAGATAAGAAAACTTAGTTCCAAACCCCAAATTTTCGTCTCATAACTAAAAAGTTGAACTCAAAACATTAAAAATCTAGGTCCAAAGTCAAAATAGTTAGACACGGTAGGGCAAAAGGGCATATTCTTTCCAACCAATACTCCCTATTCTTCTACACATCTGCATCTCGAAGCCTTCGAATTTATATTCAATGTTTGGCTACTGACTATATTTTGCGCCGATTGCTCAGAGTCGATTCTATATTCAACCACTGAACTCTCTGTCGATGTAGTAGATACGTATGTCATGTCAATGTAACAGTCATGTCAATGTAACAGTCATGTCAATATAACAGTCATTTCGTTGTAATAGTCATCTCGATGTAGTAGACACGTATGTCATGTCATTGTAACAGTCATTTCGTTGTAACATACACATATGTCATGTCGTTATAACAGTCACAGGTAGCGTGTCGTTGTATCAGACACGTGTGTCATGTCGTTGTATGAGACACAGATCTCATGTCATGATGTTATTGTTGTAGTTGTACAATTAGTTATTGATGTTGTAGTAGTAGTGGAAGATGTTAGAAGACGTGTTTATTTTAGCACAGGAAGTTTCTGAATAGTAGAGGACAACGTTCGAAATAGTAGGTGACAACTTTTGAATTACAGTGAGACGACTTTCGAATTACCATATGAGGGATACAAGTTCCAATAGGCGACCATGGCCTTTCACAGTACATCGTGTCAGTTCTGTTTTCCATGTCATGTCGTTGTAGTAGTCATAGGTGTCATACCGTCGTATGTATGTTGTCTAATGTATCGAGATGGATGAATGTAGGTTGTCGACTGTGTCGAGATGGATGAATGTAGGTTGTCGACTGTGCCATGATGGATGAATGTAGGTTGTCGACTGTGTCGCATGATGGATGAATGTAGGTTGTCGACTGTGTCGAGATGGATGAATGTAGGTTGTCTAGTGTCGCATGATGGATGAATGTAGGTTGTCGACTGTGTCGAGATGGATGAATGTAGGTTGTCTAGTGTCGCATGATGGATGATGTATGTTGTCGACTGTGTCGAGATGGATGAATGTAGGTTGTCGACTGTGCCATGATGCTTGTATGTAGGTTGTCTAGTGTCGCATGATGGATGAATGTAGGTTGCCGACTGTGCCATGATGCTTGTATGTAGATTGTCTAGTGTGTCGGAATGGCTGTATGTAGGTTGTCTAGTGTCGCATGATGGTTATATGTATGTTGTCTAATGTTTCGGGATGGATGAATGTAGATTGGCTAGTATGTCGCGATGGCTGAATGTAGATTGGCTAGTATGTCGGGATGGATGAATGTAGGTTGTCGAATGTGTCGAGATGGATGAATGTAGGTTGTCGACTGTGTCGAGATGGATGAATGTAGGTTGGCCAGTGTGACATGATGGTCGTATGTATGTTGTCCAGTGTGACATGATAGTTGTATGTAGGTTGTCTAGTGTGTTGGGATGGATGAATGTAGGTTGTCGACTGTGTCATGATGCTTGTATGTATGTTGTCCAGTGTGACATGATAGTTGTAGGTAGATTGTCTGGTGTGTCATGATGATTGTATGTAGGTTGTCGAGTGTGCACCAACACATCACCGCGCCATTTAAACTTCTTTGAAGACAATGGACACAGATGTTCACCAGAAGAAACCTCATTATGAGAAACCATCTAGAGAAAATCCAATAACCCTTTCATCAACCATACTTAACATACCTACGAGTAGTTTAACTTCATCAAACATCAATCTCAACAATACTTAGCATTCTTACTTTAAACACAAACAATGTTTAAACAATGAAAATCATAAACTAGCCAAAATTGTTTTAAATAAAATATTTTATTAAAATAAAATGAAATTATTCGATGACTATTATGTACTCGTCCTCCTCCTCCACCTCGTTTTGAAGCGAAGGGGGTGGTGATGCATACCCAGCATCGACTTCACCCGCTGGTTGAGGTATATTAGCCACTAGCTGGAGTCTTAGTGTTTGAAGCACATGATTAAATATTAAGTTTGTTAATTCGGCATGTGATATGTCAAAGTATAATACACCGAATAATTGGTGTTGCAGTCGGGTGCCGATATCTAAGTGGCAGGTGTGATTGAACATGTTTGGTGATAAAGCCTGACAACCAGCACAGTGACGATGAGGGTTGTCCTGGAGTAGACCTGAGATTTTGTTAACGATGTCGTGTTCCATCTTTGAAATCTGAAATTTTCACAAAAAGAGATGGTGTTACTCAGTTCCCCTATAATGGGGATGTTGAGTTACTAAAAATAAATAGATTGTGCCCTATGATCCAATAACAGAATACTCATTGTACTGGTGACCAATTGAGACTGTATGTACTCTCACATCAATATGGAAAAGTGAATTTCGCAGTCATAGAAAAGTATGTTGTCACGATAGGTGTGTCAATATCAAGGAACAAAAATCATTAAAGAGATCATAATTAAGTTGTGAAATTTTGGTGGTTGAGAGATAAATCTGAAGATAAGCACGTCAAACTATAAGAACAAGGAAACAATAGTATATCACATACACTTAGAACCGGTGTTATGTTAACACGTATTTATCTGTAGTTAAAATAGAAGGTTATAAATTGAGTAGAGTGAAAAAATATGTAATGGTGGTAAACCTAAAGATTATTTTAGAGGTGGAATTTATACACCTAGCGAGACTATTGGGGATGTAATAGAGGAAGAGGGTATCATTATCTTTATTACTGGGTTATTATTCAGCTTGTAGCTGTATTTCTATTATTGCCAACGCTATTAATTCTAATGTTTCCAACATTATCTTTGTTGATGATGATGATAAATAGTAAATTTCCACATGTAATGACAATTTTGAAACTAGTTGCTAATAATGATAGACGTTATAGTAAAGGAAACCGAAAACATAAAGGACTCATCCTTAATACCATAAAGAAGTAACTGTAACATCAAAGAAAAAAGACAAGTAGAATAATATTAAAAATGGTAGCCTCTCTCTCTCTGGGGGGTATATGGAATATTAGCCGCTGTCTTAAGAGTACTCGAGATACTTTTATAGTAGACTTTTCAAACATAGGCAAGATATGGCTTTGATCTAAAGATATCAAAGAGAAGATATGACCAACGGGAAGGTTGTGAAGATATTTCAAATACCACGGATGACCACTTGACCGCCAGAAGTGCGACAGATTACAAACAATCACTGATGGAGCTTCTACATTTCGCTCAGAGTATGACAGAGAACAAACAGCAAATGAGGGTGACTGGTCGCTCGCTGCTCCTCCCGTTTATGACGACTTCGAGTACCAACAGAGTGACCTTTCGACTTTTCTCACAGCATCAACTCACAAACGAATTGATCCCCGTTCGATCACTAATATAACGGCTGGATCTTATGTTATTAAGAACAAAATTGTGTTAAGTTTTACGAGGCTTATGTATTAAAAATACCACGTAAATTGTAATTTAAACACTATACACATATGTTGTTATATGTGTACTTTTTCAGTTGTTTTGAATTCATATTTGTACTATTGAAAACATCATTGTTCATTTATAAATATTTGAACGTGTAACATGTGTTGTCTACGTTGATGTATTAAAATAAAATTATGTTTTATTGTGAAAATAAACATTATAAAAAGAGCATATTAGTTTGTTTTTTATTTGACTTGTTTTAATTTATTTAATTTTAAATTATTTTGTTGTATTGAAATAAACGACAGCATAGAATCTATGAAATAAGGTTCTACTTACGATTTGTAAAGAAATTCACTTGTACACAAGACACTTGTTGAAATTGCTTCAGAGAGTGAGAATAAAAGCCTGGCTGCTTGAATCTACTTATATACAGTTCTAAACTCTTTGATCAATCAAGAACTCTCTAGTTCAAACATATTAATTTCCCCCAAACATCTCACATTAAAACAACCACCAAGTAAAATTCCCCTGGTCAAATGACATTCCATCATTTAGATGATAAAAAGTCATTATGACCAGGGAGGTCAGTCTGGCGGTCAAGTGGTCATCCGTGGTATTTGAAATATCTTCACAACCTCCCCGTTGGTCATATCTTCTCTTTGATATCTTTAGATCAAAGCCATATCTTGCCTATGTTTGAAAAGTCTACTATAAAAGTATCTCGAGTACTCTTAAGACAGCGGCTAATATTCCATATACCCCCAGAGAGAGAGAGGCTACCATTTTTAATATTATTCTACTTGTCTTTTTTCTTTGATGTTACAGTTACTTCTTTATGGTATTAAGGATGAGTCCTTTATGTTTTCGGTTTCCTTTACTATAACGTTTATCATTATTAGCAACTAGTTTCAAAATTGTCATTACATGTGGAAATTTACTATTTATCATCATCATCAACAAAGATAATGTTGGAAACATTAGAATTAATAGCGTTGGCAATAATAGAAATACAGCTACAAGCTGAATAATAACCCAGTAATAAAGATAATGATACCCTCTTCCTCTATTACATCCCCAATAGTCTCGCTAGGTGTATAAATTCCACCTCTAAAATAATCTTTAGGTTTACCACCATTACATATTTTTTCACTCTACTCAATTTATAACCTTCTATTTTAACTACAGATAAATACGTGTTAACATAACACCGGTTCTAAGTGTATGTGATATACTATTGTTTCCTTGTTCTTATAGTTTGACGTGCTTATCTTCAGATTTATCTCTCAACCACCAAAATTTCACAACTTAATTATGATCTCTTTAATGATTTTTGTTCCTTGATATTGACACACCTATCGTGACAACATACTTTTCTATGACTGCGAAATTCACTTTTCCATATTGATGTGAGAGTACATACAGTCTCAATTGGTCACCAGTACAATGAGTATTCTGTTATTGGATCATAGGGCACAATCTATTTATTTTTAGTAACTCAACATCCCCATTATAGGGGAACTGAGTAACACCATCTCTTTTTGTGAAAATTTCAGATTTCAAAGATGGAACACGACATCGTTAACAAAATCTCAGGTCTACTCCAGGACAACCCTCATCGTCACTGTGCTGGTTGTCAGGCTTTATCACCAAACATGTTCAATCACACCTGCCACTTAGATATCGGCACCCGACTGCAACACCAATTATTCGGTGTATTATACTTTGACATATCACATGCCGAATTAACAAACTTAATATTTAATCATGTGCTTCAAACACTAAGACTCCAGCTAGTGGCTAATATACCTCAACCAGCGGGTGAAGTCGATGCTGGGTATGCATCACCACCCCCTTCGCCTCAAAACGAGGTGGAGTAGGAGGACGAGTACATAATAGTCATCGAATAATTTCATTTTATTTTAATAAAATATTTTATTTAAAACAATTTTGGCTAGTTTATGATTTTCATTGTTTAAACATTGTTTGTGTTTAAAGTAAGAATGCTAAGTATTGTTGAGATTGATGTTTGATGAAGTTAAACTACTCGTAGGTATGTTAAGTATGGTTGATGAAAGGGTTATTGGATTTTCTCTAGATGGTTTCTCATAATGAGGTTTCTTCTGGTGAACATCTGTGTCCATTGTCTTCAAAGAAGTTTAAATGGCGCGGTGATGTGTTGGTGCACACTCGACAACCTACATACAATCATCATGACACACCAGACAATCTACCTACAACTATCATGTCACACTGGACAACATACATACAAGCATCATGACACAGTCGACAACCTACATTCATCCATCCCAACACACTAGACAACCTACATACAACTATCATGTCACACTGGACAACATACATACGACCATCATGTCACACTGGCCAACCTACATTCATCCATCTCGACACAGTCGACAACCTACATTCATCCATCTCGACACATTCGACAACCTACATTCATCCATCCCGACATACTAGCCAATCTACATTCAGCCATCCCGACATACTAGCCAATCTACATTCATCCATCCCGAAACATTAGACAACATACATATAACCATCATGCGACACTAGACAACCTACATACAGCCATTCCGACACACTAGACAATCTACATACAAGCATCATGGCACAGTCGACAACCTACATTCATCCATCATGCGACACTAGACAACCTACATACAAGCATCATGGCACAGTCGACAACCTACATTCATCCATCTCGACACAGTCGACAACATACATTCATCCATCATGCGACACTAGACAACCTACATTCATCCATCTCGACACAGTCGACAACCTACATTCATCCATCATGCGACACTAGACAACCTACATTCATCCATCTCGACACAGTCGACAACCTACATTCATCCATCATGCGACACAGTCAACAACCTACATTCATCCATCATGGCACAGTCGACAACCTACATTCATCCATCTCGACACAGTCGACAACCTACATTCATCCATCTCGATAAATTAGACAACATACATACGACGGTATGACACCTATGACTACTACAACGACATGACATGGAAAACAGAACTGACACGATGTACTGTGAAAGGCCATGGTCGCCTATTGGAACTTGTATCCCTCATATGGTAATTCGAAAGTCGTCTCACTGTAATTCAAAAGTTGTCACCTACTATTTCGAACGTTGTCCTCTACTATTCAGAAACTTCCTGTGCTAAAATAAACACGTCTTCTAACATCTTCCACTACTACTACAACATCAATAACTAATTGTACAACTACAACAATAACATCATGACATGAGATCTGTGTCTCATACAACGACATGACACACGTGTCTGATACAACGACACGCTACCTGTGACTGTTATAACGACATGACATATGTGTATGTTACAACGAAATGACTGTTACAATGACATGACATACGTGTCTACTACATCGAGATGACTATTACAACGAAATGACTGTTATATTGACATGACTGTTACATTGACATGACTGTTACATTGACATGACATACGTATCTACTACATCGACAGAGAGTTCAGTGGTTGAATATAGAATCGACTCTGAGCAATCGGCGCAAAATATAGTCAGTAGCCAAACATTGAATATAAATTCGAAGGCTTCGAGATGCAGATGTGTAGAAGAATAGGGAGTATTGGTTGGAAAGAATATGCCCTTTTGCCCTACCGTGTCTAACTATTTTGACTTTGGACCTAGATTTTTAATGTTTTGAGTTCAACTTTTTAGTTATGAGACGAAAATTTGGGGTTTGGAACTAAGTTTTCTTATCTGTAAGGTTCACCATTACTGTTGTCTGTTATTCGTTGAAGTGCCAAAGACGACATGTCTGTTACAACGACATACCATACGTCTCTGATAAAACACCATGACATACGTGTCTGTTACAACGAGATGACTATTACAACGAAATGACTGTTACAACGAAATGTTTTTGTTTGATGAAGTTAAACTAGGTATGTTAAATATGGTTGACGAAAGGGATAATGGATTTTCTCCAGATGGTTTCTCATAATGAAGTTTCTTCTGGTGAACATCTGTGTCCATTGTGTTCAAAGACGTTTAAATGGCGCTGTGATTTGTTGGAGCACACTCGACAATTACATACAACCATCATGGCACACTAGACAATCTACATACACTCATCACGACACACTAGACAGAACCTACATTCAGCCATCCCGACATACTAGCCAATCTACATTCATCCATCCCGACACATTAGACAACATACATATAACCATCATGCGACACTAGACAACCTACATACAACCATTCCGACACACTAGACAATCTACATACAGGCATCATGGCACAGTCGACAACCTACATTCATCCATCATGGCACAGTCGACAACCTACATTCATCCATCATGGCACAGTCGACAACCTACATTCATCCATCATGGCACAGTCGACAACCTACATTCATCCATCATGGCACAGTCGACAACCTACATTCATCCATCATGGCAGAGTCGACAACCTACATTCATCCATCATGGCACAGTCGACAACCTACATTCATCCATCATGGCACAGTCGACAACCTACATTCATCCATCATGGCACAGTCGACAACCTACATTCATCCATCATGGCACAGTCGACAACCTACATTCATCCATCATGCGTGACCACCTCCCCTTTAGCAATTTAACAGTATCATGTATTACTTCTTGTAAATAAACTACTTTGTTTCTTATGTATTATTCTTGTCTATAATGTACAATAGTTAAAGACTATATTATTGTCTACCCCTGTGTTATCTATTGTGGGATATATACGAATAAAACAATAAATAAATAACTTGTCACTGTTAATTACCCCCAAGTGTCTCACATTAAAACATCGGTATCGTAAAATTCCCCTGTTAAATGACTCTCCTGATGAACACTTACCGGCTACGGCGATAAATTTATTAGTGTGCTCAAGGGTAATCCTTTGATGTAAACGCGGTCCGTCTAACGGGAACTCTTTGATCTTGCGGCCCCTCGCTGCGCGTCTTCGCGGCTGCGCGTCTACCGGGAACTCTTTGATCTCGCTTAATTAACGCGGTGTTTCGCGTTTGCCGTGTAGTTACTTCGTTAACGTAGCGTCGTGTAGCATGTGTAACGGCCTAAGCTGTTGCCTTTAATTCTAAAGGAAGTTTTTAAAACTTATCTTGAATAGAACTGTTTTGGAAGTCATTGTGTTTTTATTGCCTGAGAGTATAAAGAAAGAATAGATTTATGAAAGTTACGGCACCATTGAAAGTACAAAGAATATAATAGATTTATGATACCACCACCCCTTCACCACCCCTTCACCACCCCTTCACCACCGCCGCGGGAGGTCACCACAACACCACCACGAGAGGTCAACGAGAGGTCACCCGAGAGGTCACCGGAACAAAAATGGGCGGGTAGACTCTCATATAAGGAAAAAACGGTAGACTCTCATATAAGGAAAAACGGCACCAAAAATTGTGCCTCGATCTGCGTGTAGACTATTTATATAAGGATTTATGTGCCTTCAAAGGCACTTTTGTTGCCTATATCACTGGATATATACTACTCAGGATGCAATCACTAACATAGAATTATAGAAATGTACCAGTCAAATACCCGTGGATAAAGAGATACGGCGAAGACGATGGCGCTGGATAGTACACATACTGCGGAAGCAAACTGAGAGTATTACACAGCAGGCCCTGTTTTGGAATCCCCAGGGAAAAAGATAAAGTGGAAGATTAATGAATTCTTGGAGAAAACAGATGGAAGCAGAGATGAAGATGATGGGGAAGACATGGAACGATCTTAAAAGAATGAAAAAATGAAAGAAAGAAAAAAAAAGAAAGTCCTGGAAAGTGTTTGTTGAAGACTTATGCTCCACAGGGAGCTGAAAGGTAGGAGAAGAGAAAGGGAAAGAAGAAGAAGAGAAGAAGAAGCTGAATAATGTGTTGATATATTCTGGATGAGAGTGCTTAGTGGCAAAATTGAAGATATTCCGGGTTCTGTAACGAGTGAGACACACTTTACTAACAGTCATAAATGGCATGCCTGGAATATTAGTCGCTGACCATATGATAACCAACTTGAAGTATGTGCCGATGATATGAGCTTAATTTCCAAGAGTATAACTCCTGATTTATTGACATGATAGTGACGGACAGTCAAATTAAGGGTCTTAGCCTCAACAGTAAAACGGCAGATGAAATGGTCGCAGCAAAGGAAAAGACTTGCTCGATATCGATATGTTCAACTGAAGTAAATTGGGCAATATTAAAATAAATTAATAAATCACGTGTTGAATGTCACTGTGCAACAGAGCCGGAATGCAGAATAGATAAGGAAAAGGCTATTTTCCAAGGAGTGAAAAGAAATCATGAAACTAATTTAAAGACAATTGAAATAAGAAAAATAGTTCTTCAACGTTATGTAGGACACTATTTGACATATTGGAGTGAATCATGGACAATCAAAACAACATGCAGGAAAATCGTTGTGGGCCAAATAAATGTGGTTACAGACAATACCATGGCCATCTACAAGAGTAATGAGAACGTTCTGAAAGGGATCAAAGCAGAATGAAAGTTTATTATCAATGATAAGAGAAAGCACTTATCACGTTTTGAACATGTAATGAGAAGGAAATATCCACAATACATTGTGACAGTTGAAACAGATGGAAGTAAGAAACGCTGGAGGAAACAGAGAGACGACGATATACCGAATAATGTAGGAGTGGTTAGTTTTGTTAGGAAATAAACAGCAGAAATGATAAAACTCTAGAGGTGGAAAGTTATGGAGAGACTTCCACTTACGCTAACGCCTACAGTACTTGAAGATGCTAAAAATCTGTATTTTCATGTCATTTTTTTTCTCTTTAGATCTGTTTTTGTATGTTTCATGTTGATAAATGTTATTATAATCTTACATGCTGATAAAATGTTGCAAAGTATATTTGTTATTGGATTCGCCCTTACCACAATCTCCAACGTTGTAGCAATCTCCTGAAGACATACATTTTGGCATGTCATAAGCAAGGCAGGCTTTTCCATCGCGGCATTTCTGAACGAACATTAAAACAAACTGCATTATAATGATGAACATTCTCATACATTTTCATTAGTAACATCATGGATTATAAACGTAGTTATCATCATCTTGTGATATCTCTGCTGGGAATGTTGATAAACCTGGAGCATCCATTTTCACTATGTTTCTTGTCTTGACTGATGACGCGGTGATATGTTTTTCTACCCATCTCTTGATGTTATCATTTCCCTTTGTCAGGCAAGGCAACAGACAGCAACAAATCTAGAGGCTGTCACAGACTCACATCTGATGACTTGCGTGAGGAACGATGAACCAGAAGCATCCAGACCCTACTTCATGTCTCCGCGGTGCCTCTAGAAACAGACTAATCAATCAGGTCTGGCCAAAGCGAATATTGATCAAAGAGGTAAGGCAACACACAACTCAAAAAAACATGCCACGCTGAAGCCGGATGTGTTGGGTCGAAAGGCGCAAGTATCACAATTCTACTACAAATCTCACTACAACTAACCTCAACTAACTCGTCCACGCCCACTTAAACACTTCATAAGGACGGACGGCGAGGGAGTAAATCATTTCCTTTAGCAGTGAATTTTGTATTGAATTATTTTTATCTTCTACTTCGTCTTCTTCCTCTTCATTTTCATCATGATCACATGGTCATAGAAGTCGTTGGAGTAACACTGACAAACACAGTCGACCTTCTCCGTTTAAGTTTTAGATGATACAAATTATTTTTTAATCTCCTTCTATACAGCTTGTTTTGGTAAATGTATATCCAACATGAAAGAGTTTATTTCTATGAAACGTATCAATAAAAAAATGTCAAAACTGTGGGTATTGAAATCTAAAGGTTGTATATTTTTTCAGTTGAAATAAAAATGGCAGGTTTTGATGATTATATTCACTACATGACAGCCGATGGAAATGATAAATGTTGCTTCAAGTCCTACGTGTACACGATCATTGTCACTTCACCTCACATAAACGATCATTGTCACTTCACCTCACATAAACGATCATTGTCACTTTACCTCACATAAACGATCATTGTCACTTTACCTCACATAAACGATGATTGTCACTTTACCTCACATAAACGATCATTGTCACTTCACCTCACATAAATGATCATTGTCACTTTACCTCACATAAACGATCATTGTCACTTCACCTCACATAAACGATCATTGTCACTTTATCTCACATAAACGATCATTGTCACTTCACCTCACATAAACGATCATTGTCACTTCACCTCACATAAACGATCATTGTCACTTTACCTCACATACATGATCATTGTCACTTCACCTCACATAAACGATCATTGTCACTTTACCTCACATAAACGATCATTGTCACTTCACCTCACATAAACGATCATTGTCACTTTACCTCACATAAACGATCATTGTCACTTTACCTCACATACATGATCATTGTCACTTCACCTCACATAAACGATCATTGTCACTTTACCTCACATAAACGATCATTATCACTTTACCTCACATAAACGATCATTGTCACTTCACCTCACATAAACGATCATTGTCACTTTACCTCACATAAACGATCATTGTCACTTTTCCTCACATACATTATCATTGTCACTTCACCTCACATAAACGATCATTGTCACTTTACCTCACATAAACGATCATTGCCACTTTACCTCACATAAACGATCATTGTCACTTTACCTCACATACATGATCATTGTCACTTCACCTCACATAAACGATCATTGTCACTTTACCTCACATAAACGATCATTGTCACTTTACCTCACATAAACGATCATTGTCACTTCACCTCACATAAACGATCATTGTCACTTTACCTCACATAAACGATCATTGTCACTTTACCTCACATAAACGATCATTGTCACTTTACCTCACATAAACGATCATTGTCACTTCACCTCACATAAACGATCATTGTCACTTTACCTCACATAAACGATCATTGTCACTTTACCTCACATAAACGATCATTGTCACTTTACCTCACATACATGATCATTGTCACTTTACCTCACATACATGATCATTGTCACTTCACCTCACATAAACGATCATTGTCACTTCACCTCACATAAACGATCATTGTCACTTTACCTCACATAAATGATTTAAATGATTCATTGGGTTGAAACACGACTTCCTGCAAACCCATTGACAACATTTTTCCCTGTTTCTGCAGTCTCCATCTTGTAAACAAGTATCAGCACAGAAAAACGCATCGAAGTCTGGAATCGACGGGCATGGTCCAGGTTTAATAATCTTGGCTGTTAAAGAACAAAAATTTCATTGTTCATAGATTTAAAAAAAATATATAAATATCTGTGTAAATATATTTGTGTAAATAATATTAATCAAATAATAATAATAAATGCAATTATGTAACAAAAATTGAAATGTATTCATCGTCATGTCCCATACCAGTTGGCATAGGCGATCACAATTCCATAATTCTCTGTCTTCAGTGGATTGTATCAATTCTGCTGTTGATTGTTTACCGTGCCACGACACTTAACTATATCGTATCTTTTCTCTTTGTCGTCCGCCGTATCTCCTTCTTTGTATTTTGCCAGTTGTTGCTAAGTATTTCAACTTTCCACTTCTTATGATATGTCCGAAAAATGTCGATTCCTTCATTCTGAATTGTTTAGGTGCTCTCTTTATGCATTGGCTTTATTGAGACTTTCGTCTTTGATCTTTTTGGCTGTCCAGAGAACTCAGAACGTTATTCTGAGCAACCCTCAAATCCCTACGTCCCTATGTCCCTCAAATCGTCATTTCATTTGTTTGTCAACTGTAAGTGTTTTAAAGCAAGAAAATTACAGAAGCATTGCTAAAAAAAAAAAAAAAACTAGTTGGAGTTATGATGTGTACAGTAAATAGGATATAATCATATACGTGTTTTTTTTTTTTTGTGGTAAACAATACATACTGCAGCCGTTTTGGTAAAACTAATAAAAGTCATGAAAGAGATGAAGAACTGCAAAATACCCTATGATAGATATCAATATCAACAAAATGTTGATTATGTTTTTATACATTTTTACAAAAAGGTCGCTGATAAACATAGATTTTCTACGAAAAGAATTTACACAAATCACAACATTATCAACAGTATGGTTCCGCTAAGCAACAAAATCAATCAGGGTTGTTTGATGTTGACTATAACTATTTTGTTTAAGAGGATCAATGGATCAAGAACTCACATACGCTGTCATATCAGGGGCGCAACGAAACATCTCCGTTTATATAATGATATAGATGGCCATGTAGAAAGCAAACACAACTAGTACACCTAATCTGACTTTTCATATTGTATCGATATAAATGACTTTGAGATAAAATCAGAAACGATAATTTAATGACCAAGAATCGGAAAAGCACGAAGACAAGGATAAATAATAATTTGATAACATTCACGACGAGCAGCTGCAAGTAGAGAGTAAAAGAGAAAACTGGTTATAGTCACATGAGTTGTTTCGACGATCGTAAATAATACCAGGTAAATAACAACTAATGATATATTTTTTTTATTGAGGTATATGTTATATTGGTTGACAATACCCCAGTATTATATATTACATCATATGTTACATTAACTCTTTCAGTACGGAAGATTAGTGTCGAAGCAAGGGAAGAGATTTCAGAGACAGTTTTTGTCATGCTTTTACGAAAATCAATCTACATATTTATATTTATCTAAAATATAACATATTATATGTTAATTTGTAGATAATTGAAAAAAGGTATTAGATTTCACCACTATCAAGATGATACAAGACATGTGAAAAGAATAGGTTTGATGGCGTTCACACTAATCAAATTGAGAGTGGCGGACTATGCGGCGAAACGTGCAGAAAGAGTTAATAACTTGTGTATGATGACTTTTAAAAACAAAGCTAATAGTATGTAGACGTTAGTACTGGACATACACTTTCGCATGTACCACCTCTTTTGGCCCTATAAATGTCAATCTGATCAATGTGAAAATTGTCCCATTTCTTTACTTTCATGTTGTTCATTTATGTGGCATTTGGAGACAAAACAACAAATCGTACCACAACAAAGTGGCTTCCGTAAGCACAGATCAACTGAAGACCTGGTCACCTACATTGCACAGGAAATAGAGGATGCTCTACAAGAAAAGAAACACACATGGCAGTTGGGGTCGACATGGAGAAATCTTTTGATAGGGTTTGACGTGATGGTTTAAAGAACAAGCTTTTTAGACTTGGCATCCAGAGTCATTTATTCAATTGGGTCTCTCTAGAAGGTCTCAATACCTTCAGGATAGAACAGCCAGAGTACAAGTTCAAGGTCAACTAAGTAAGAAGGTCTCTATCGAGCAAGGTGTCCCACAAGGCGGAGTCTTGTCCCCAACACTCTTTTTAATTTTCATAAATGACATCGTAATGGACATTCCATCCAGAATACACTCAGCAATAAACGCAGATGATCTGGCGTTATGGGCTCGCGAGGAAAGTATGTCGGTAGCTGAACCCAGGATGCAAGATGCCCTAGGTGAACTTGAAAAGTGGACGAACACCTGGTTCTCACCAATAAACGAAAGGAAAACTTCATACACAATTTTCAGCCTATCAAGAAAAACACTCTCTGCAAATTTGAAGTTAAAGGATCATACACTCCCTATTGACCACAATCCAACATATCTTGGTGTTACTATGAATCGCAGAATGACTTGGAAAAATCAGATAGATAGAGCAAGGATGAAAGCCAGAAAACAGACAAATATTATGAAGAAATTGGCAGGAACGGACTGGGGGGCAGACAGCAATATTTTGAAAAGACTATACGTAGGAAGAGTCAGACCAGTTCTAGAATATGGAGTCACAGCCTGGGCTATGGCTTCCAAATCACACCTTAGCAAAATTAACAGAATACAGAACCAAGCTGCCAGTATCATCACTGGTGCTATGAAATCTACACCTATCAAGACTCTAGAAACAGTAACAGTTTTACAACCCTTAGATGACAGACGGGTCACTAAAGTATTGCAACAAGCGGAGAAATATAGAAGGCTCCTTAGCCACCCCATGCACCAAAGAATATCTGGTCTCGGAATTGTACGACTAAAGAGGAGCAACTTCGCTGCAATTGCCAATGAACTAACTACTGGAGACCCAATTCGTTCCCAAACAATATCGAAACCATTGGGCCCATCTGATATGTCTCCTCATGGAAAACATAAAATACCAGAACTTCAGGAAAACATAACAGGAATCATGAGAAAGGCACCCAATCAGACACAGAAAGAAAACACGTAGCAGAAAAACATATACACGATACATACCCACAGGACTCTTGGTCCCACATATATACAGATGGCTCTGCTACAAATGCCGCCAGAAATGGAGGGGGAGGTGTGTTCTTGACGCTGACCAATCAGGACGAGATCACCAAGTCAATAGCTACTGGTAAATTCTCAAACAACTTTAAAGCAGAGGCTGAGGCCATCAGAGATGCTGCAACACTGGCTACTCAACACAAAAATAACATGCACAATAAATTGGTGATTCTGACTGATGCACTGTCAGTACTATCAGCTCTAAAAAGCCCAAGAACAATGAACTAGATGACTTGAGATCTACCCTAGACCAACTATGCAATATCTTCCAGAGAGTAGTCATTCAGTGGCTACTATCACACTGTAATATACACAGGAATGAACACGCAGACAAATTAGCTAAAGAGGGAGGGAGATTACCACAAGAGAACCATCCGCTCAGTTATGATGAAGCCAAATCCATCCTCAGGGGTCAGTTCCATGAAAAATGGAAACGTGAACACCCAAAGCATAACGAGAGTGACGGATACCACCAACTATCAAGGAGGGATCAAGTCATCATACTTCGCCTACGCACAGACCACAATGGAATGAGAAATCACATGTTTACCAAATTCAAAATAGGAACTACCAGCCTATGCCACTGTACACTGGACAATATGACTACAAATCATGCTCTACAGGATTGCCCTCAGTACACGGACCTGAGAAGAGCAATGTGGTCCACGCCCACGTCCCTGGAGGAGAAATTATATGGGGCGATCGATTCGCTTAAACAGACAGCTGACTTCATGAGAGAGACTGGAATCCTACTCTGACTGAGTCTTGATCGCAGAGAGAGAAAGAGAGAGAGAGAGAGGCTGTGACAAAACTATATGCCCAAACAATGACATTTATCAGCACGAATATTTTGGACCCCAGTGTCAGTACTTGGTTCTCGTGTACAAATACGCCAAAAATCTGAACCTAATTTCCTGTTTGATAACAACGACATCACATGTGATTCGGACACAAATTCTACATCAGTTGAGGCAACTCTCAACCAATGTTTGCTGTTCTCCTGGTTTAGGATTTATGTGAATGACTTAACATTTCCGGACAGTTTCACGGTAAAACTAAATGGTTCTGCCTAATGTAGCAATGATTCAAGGTTTGTAGTTAGTCAGCACGAGATTGATGTCTTTTGCTCTGGGGCTGGTCTGATCAACAAGTTACGGATTAAAGGGATTATAACTGCAAATATCTGCTCCATCTACATTGGCGGGGGTCGGAATGTGGCTCTCAAACAGAACACAAACCAGGTCGACACATTTATTGCTTGTTATACAGGAGACGGACGTGGACCAGAGGCCACAGTAAATGGCAAAACAAAGACTAATCTCTATGACAATGTCTGCATACACACAAAACTGAGAAGTGGAACCAGTCCTGCTTACTGGTATCTGAACTTTGCCACGCCCCAGAATAATCACACCATTCGAATATATCATCGAGCTAGTACTATGATTCGGGTAAAGAATGCCACTCTAAAGGCTTTCTCTGACAGTGGCGGCGTAGTGTTCCAGTGTAATGATATATCATACCCTAATGTTTCTGTGAACACTATTGTAGTCACCACACAAACGCCAATGGCACACATTCAGATTGAGTTCTCACCGACCATTTCGCAGACTGGCAGTGCACTGACGGTGTGTGAGGTGCAAACATTTACAGACACCTATTGTCTGGACGGGTATTCTTGGTCGTTTTGTGCAGTGTGTAGCGGGTGTAGCAAACGCTGCGACGTCATCATCGGTACGTGTCACGGCAAATGTTTACATGGGATCTATGGACATGACTGCTACAGGTCTTGTCTCAGTGTCTGTCCTTTATGTGAGAAAAAAATCAGGAAAATGCCTACAATATAAACATCCTGGCTATACCTGTAATGACACTTGTCCCGATGGTAACTTTGGGTTACAGTGCGAACAGACGTGTTCTAGTGGCTGTGACATCATATGTGACCCGGAAAATGCAGACTGTACGTGCAAGGAAACGTACTACGTGTCAGACTGCACTCTCAAATGTCCAGACAACTGTTTCAACGACACCTGTGAACAGTCAACCGGGCAAGGGAACGTTTTACGGGTCAGACTGCTCTCAAATCTCCGGACAACTGTTTGAACGAAACCTGTGAACAGTTAATCGAAGCCTGCGTCTCATATGTCGATGATTCCCACGTTAAGAAGAGTCTGTAGACTACAACAAACCCAAGCATATGGATACCTCAATGTGTTTATGTGCTAGACTTGGTTCATTTCTTGGTGTTTTTCCGTGAAGCCATGGCTCATATCTTAATGTGTTTCTGTGCTAGTCATGGCGTGTCATGTTAGTCATATCTCATATCTTGGTGTGTCCGTGTTATTCATGTATCATATCTTTATGTGCGTCTGAGTTAGTAATATCTCATAGCTAAGAGTGTATCTGTGTTAGTCATGTGTCATATCTTCGTGTGTGCATGTCTGGGTTAGGGACATCTCATATCTTGGTGTGCATGTTTATGTTAGTTATATCTCATATCTTTGTGAGTGCATGTCTGTATTTGTCACATCTCATATCCTTGTGTGTGCATGGCTATGTTAGTCACATCTCATATCTTTGTGTGTGCATGCCTATGTTAGTCATATCTTATATCTTTGTGTGTATGTCTATGTTAAGTATGTGTCATATCTTTGTGTGTGCATGCCTATGTTAGTCATATCTTATATCTTTGTGTGTATGTCTATGTTAGGTATGGTATGTGTCATATCTTTGTGTGTGCATGTCTATGTCAGTCATATCTCATATCTTTATGTGCATGTCTATGTTAGTGATGTGTCATACATCTTGATGTGTGTAGGTGTTAGTCATGTCTCGTCTCGCTATGTACATGTCTGTGTTATTCACATCTCATATCTTTGTGTGTGCATGTCTGTGTTAGTCACCTCTAGTTACTCGGGTAGATGGTGCTCGTAAACCTGGGAGGGCAGACCATCTAAGGGCAGAACCCCCCTACAGAAAAGACAATCTGATGCCTTGCAGGAAGATTGGGGACAATCAAAGGCTAAGGAAAGCAAACCTGAATAAAATGCTGGCTGAAATCGGATGCACTGGGCCACTGGCACAGAACACAGTGCAACGTTTTTAACGGGTGTTCAATCATAGTGGATCTGGCAGACTCTAAATGTGATGTTTCGTCTGTGGGGAGGGGGGGGGGGAGATCAACACACTTAAGCTGACTTCATGTGGGAGTCTGGAATCCTACTCTGATTGAGTCCTAATCGCAGACAGAGACAGAGAGAGAGAGAGAGAGAGAGAGAGAGAGAGATGTTGTTCATTAAATCTTCTATTATTTCTTTCATTTCCTTATCCTTTTCCTGTTCCTCTTTGGTTATCCTTTCTATCTTGACCCCTTCGTCGTTATCCGCTTGACTACTTTGGGTATCTCTTTCGTCTGTTACTCTATTTTGGCGTATCCTGTTCGTATTAATGATGTTAATTTGAAATATCGTCTATATCTGTACATGCTCTGTTTTGCTCTCTTCTTTTATCACTGTACTCTTTGACGATCTGGAAAGCCAATCTGCGCATATGTTTTTCGAACCTTGATAATACTATTTTTCTGCACCACTATTTTGTATTGTAAGGGATGATAACTCTATTTTCCTGTTCTTAAACGGTACCTTGCAACAACTTGTCTCTTCCTCCTTCTGCCCAAGCTCGCGCCCTGGAGAGGACACTCCAGCTTTTCTATTTTGGTGTCGACATGTTACCATCCACAACTGTTCTATCTTTAACACATTCGTCAAGTGATTTCTTATCCTCTCGACCTTGAAAATCGACAAAAGCTTGAGGTATACAATACACCAAACACATAATTATTTATTTCTCTCTCTCTCTCTGTCTGCGTTCAGGACTCAATCAGAGTAAGGATTCCAGACTCTCACATGAAGTCAGCTGTCAGGCTAAGTGTGTTGATCGCCCCCACAGACAGAACATCACAATTAGAGTCTGTCAGATCCACTCTGACTGAACACCCGTTAATACGTTGCACTGTGTTCTGCGCCAGTGGCCCAGTGCATCCGATTTCAGCCAGCATTTTATTCGGGTTTGCTTTCCCTAGCCTTTGATTGTCCCCAATCTTCCTGCAAGGCAGCAGATGATCTTTTCTGTAGGGGGATTCTGCCCTTAGATGGTAGGCCCTCCCAGGTTTACGAGCACCATCTGCCCGAGTCACTAGAGGTGACTAACACAGACACGGACACACAAAGATGTGAGATGTGACTAACACAGACATGCACACACAAAGATATGAGATGTGACTAATACAGACATGCACACAGCGAGACGAGGCATGACTAACACTGACACACATCAAGATATATGACACATGACTAACATAAACATGCACATAAAGATATGAGATATAAATGACATTGACATGCACACACAAAGATATGACACATGCCTAACATAGACATGCACACAAAGATAAGAGATATGACTAACATAGATATGCACACACAAAGATTATTGGTTATTGGTTATGGAAGGCCTCGGTATCACAGCAAACGAATTAAAATCCATAATTGCTCAACCGCCCGTGCCAGTGGAATCATCCGAATTACTAATTTATTTATTTAATATTTATAGTTCAATGGTCACAAGTTACATTAACACATTTCCTGATTTATTTAAAATAAACGTTCTTTCTAATCTACCGTCGATATCGATATTACTTGGCAGTTTGGGTTACCTCTGAATCACAAGCTCCTCATCATTTAACACATCACAGGTTAAGCTTTTAGATATCTATCCACAATTCCTTTGTTGGCTCACTAGATCAGTTAATCTATTCACTTGGCTCTACAACTGATCTTGTTCGAACGCCTTGTCTAGCTAAACTAGTTGACAGTCATTCTAATAACTCTGCCCTAGTTTCCTGGTGAATATTTGCTCACTCACTTTCCTGACTGTCCTTCCTCACTAATGTTCTCACTGTGACTAAGTACTGCTCTCGGTGTTAGAGGCGTCTTTCTACCAGCGTGTGTGAAAGTGAGTGAGTCTCTCGGCATATCTGCCTCGGATTATATCTGTCGGCATATGTCTACGTTTCTGTGTCTCGGCGTATCTCTTCGTCTCTGCCCGCCTGAGAGTAAGATTTCATATTTATATTGTCGTCATTTCCAATTTCTTTTAATGTTTATTCGCCCGTAATAATTATTTCTGGACTTTGTGTCTGTCCACCTAAGGTATCTGGTGCCACTTTCGCATTGATTACAAGTTTTTTTACCATGTAAATTATGGCTATCACTAAAGCATCAGCTCGGCTTGAAACACAGACTTATGCACGTGTTTCCTCAGTGTATCAATGAGTATGCTCAGGAAGACCACACCTGGCTGGGCTCGACGGCAGTGGTTAAAACCACGGGAGAGGTCTTTCCTAACAAAGGTCTGTCTTATTTTCATGAAAGGCCATATGGGTGTAAGAGGTAATGACAGATTTGCTGTAAATCTTGCCAGTTTGTAAGATACTTTTTTGAGTACGAAAAGGTAACAGACCGCGCTGACATTCTAAGTGCAATCAGGGACGCTGGACGAATAAAATAACTAAAACATTACCCATGAATCAGCAACCGTGACTGCAGACTGCACGAATATTATTTCAAGGTCAGAGAAACCAGACACGAGAGCTACATAGGAATAAAACAAGACTTATCAACGGTCACAACACCCATGTCGTTAGTCGCTACACGTTGAGGGATATACTTCAGAAGAGATCTAAGCTCTTTTGGACTTGTGCAATGTGCAATGAGAATGACTCGTCGATTAAACTAAACTAAACTAAACTAAACTAAACTAAACTAAACTAAACTTAAACTAAACTAAACTAAACTATACTTAAACTAATACCTTTAAACTTTTAAAATCAGAGAAGCCACGATATTATAAAAACTAAACATTTAGTATTTAAAGAATCTTGTCACCATAAAAAGTGTATTGACCTACTTACTTGGGTTAGCTCTACAGCATGTTGCGTATGTGTCCATGAGTTCTATGTTACAGATGCTCGTATCTGGACACGGTATTGTCTTACCACCGCAGTAAGTATCACCCCATGCACCATCGCGCATAATTAGAATAGGTTGTCCAATCAGGCATACCCCTGTATGACTCCATCGTGGGGGCTTTTCTGTGACAGGGGAAAATAGATAGCCCACAAGTAAAGGGAGCCGCGATAGCTCAGTGGTTAGTGAACTGGACTATCACGGACAAGGGGTAGGGTTCGATCCCAACCGACGGCTTCCGGGTTCACCCAGCCTTAAATGGGTACCGGATTTTTTTCTGGGAAAGTAAGCAGCACGGGCGTAATACTGACCACATTACCACAAAAATCATGTGCTGAAGGTCTGTAAAATATAGGGTCACTAACACCATATTTCCCTATACGTCACTTGGCGTGACGGGGTACTTTACTTTTTTACTTACAAGTAAAGCCAAATCAATATTTCTTTTCAGATGTGTAGGTTTGCGAAAAAAAATTATATAGTGGTATATAAACTGAGATACTGAATATTTGGTAAATAAAGTGCAGATCGGCACAACAAATACACATTTTTAAAAATGCAATAAAGGGAGAGAGAGAGACAGAGATAGAGATTGATAGAGAGAGAGATAGAGAGAGAGAGATTAAAGAGGGAGGAGAGGTGAAGGAAGGGAGACAGAGTGGTGTGTGTATTGCAAGATTTACAGTAGCAAGATTTTTTATTGCAAGATTTACATTAAAAGTAAAGTAAAGAGCCCCGGTCATGCCAAGTGGCGTACAGGGAATATGGTGTTAGTGACCATACATTTTATAGACCTTCAGCACATGATTTTTGGGGTAATGTGGTCGGTATTACGCCCGTACCGCTTTACTTTCCCAGAAAAAAAATCCGGTACCTATTTAATGCTGGGTGAACCCGAAAGCCGTCGGTTGGAATCGAACCCTACCCCTTGACCTTTGTAGTCCAGTTCACTAACCACTGAGCTATCGCGGCTCAATAAGATTTACAGTAGCAAGATTTCTTATTGCAAGATTTACAGAAGCAAGATTTCTTATTGCAAGATTTACAGAAGCAAGATTTCTTATTGCAAGAATTACAGTAGAAAGATTTCGGCTTGCAAGATTTACAGTAGCAAAATTTTTTATTGCAAGATTTACAGAAGCAAGATTTCTTATTGCAAGATTTACAGAAGCAAGATTTCTTATTGCAAGAATTACAGTAGAAATTTTCGGCTTGCAAGATTTACAGTAGCAAGATTTTTTATTGCAAGATTTACAGAAGCAAGATTTCATATTGCAAGATTTACAGAAGCAAGATTTCTTATTGCAAGAATTACAGTAGAAATTTTCGGCTTGCAAGATTTCTTATTGCAAGATATACAATAGCAAGATTTCTTATTGCAAGATTTACAGTATCAAGATTTCTTATTGCAAGATTTACAGAAGCAAGATTTCTTATTGCAAGAATTACAGTAGAAATTTTCGGCTTGCAAGATTTCTTATTGCAAGAATTACAATAGCAAGATTTCTTATTGCAAGAATTACAATAGCAAGATTTCTTATTGCAAGAATTACAATAGCAAGATTTCTTATTGCAAGAATTACAATAGCAAGATTTCTTATTGCAAGAATTACAATAGCAAGATTTCTTATTGCAAGAATTACAATAGCAAGATTTCTTACTGATCGTGAATCATAGACGGTTATCTTTGTACCACCGTGAAGAATCACAAGACGCATGGTACTGTCATATAATTGAGTTATTGAGTTATTGAGTTATTGAGTTATTGAGTTATTGAGTTATTGAGTTATTTGCCGGTCAATATCATTGCGCTCCGGCGCATTTTTAGTAGGCTGTTGTGTCTTTTAACATGGCCCAAAAGTGTGTCTTATCTGAATTGTGTTTAGTAGTTCTCTTTTCCTTTTTAGTTCTTTCAAGACTTCATTGTTTTTTTTTCTTTTCTTTTTCTCCGTACAATTTTAGCTATTCTTTATATACCAACTATATATGCACATGCATAAAGAAAAGCATACTCTAATAGGTCTGACAAGTTATCATCTAAGGGAGGAACTGTCAGACTCAAGCACAGTCAGAGAGATAAGTGAGGCTCAAGGACAGACAGAGAGATAAGTGAGGCTCAAGGACAGAGAGATAAGTGAGGCTCAAGGACAGACAGAGAGATAAGTGAGGCTCAAGGACAGACAGAGAGATAAGTGAGGCTCAAGGACAGACAGAGAGATAAGTGAGGCTCAAGGACAGACAGAGAGATATGTGAGGCTCAAGGACAGACAGAGAGATAAGTGAGGCTCAAGGACAGACAGAGATAAGTGATGCTCAAGGACAGAAAGAGAGATAAGTTCGGCTCAAGGACAGAGGGTGAGATAAATGAGGCTCGAGGACAGACAGAGAGATAAGTGAGGCTCAAGGACAGACAGAGAGATAAGTGAGGCTCAAGGACAGACAGAGAGATAAGTGAGGCTCAAGGACAGAGAGATAAGTGAGGCTCAAGGACAGACAGAGAGATAAGTGAGGCTCAAGGACAGACAGAGAGATATGTGAGGCTCAAGGACAGACAGAGAGATAAGTGAGGCTCAAGGACAGACAGAGATTAGTGATGCTCAAGGACAGAAAGTGAGATAAGTACGGCTCAAGGACAGAAAGTGAGATAAATGAGGCTCGAGGACAGACAGAGAGATAAGTGAGGCTCAAGGAAAGACAGAGAGATAAGTGAGGCTCACGGACAGACAGAGAAGTAAGTGAGGCTCAAGGACAGACAGAGAGATAAGTGAGGCTCAAGGACAGACATAGAGAAAAGTGAGGCTCAATGACAGACAGAGAGATAGTAGATGGTAGGTGTTTTGGTCTGTCTCTACCTCTTTTACCTTGTATTTTCCCCTCCAAGATTACTTTTAGTAGGCTGTTGTGTCTTTTAACTTGGCCCAAAAATGTGTCTTATCTGAATTGTGTTTAGTAGTTCTCTTTTCCTTTTTAGTTCTTTCAAAACTTCATTGTTTTTTTTTTCTTTTCTTTTTCTCCGTACAATTTTAGCTATTCTTTATATACCAACTATATATGCACATGCATAAAGAAAAGCATACTCTAATAGGTCTGACAAGTTATCATCTAAGGGAGGAACTGTCAGACTCAAGCACAGTCAGAGAGATAAGTGAGGCTCAAGGACAGACAGAGAGATATGTGAGGCTCAAGGACAGAGAGATAAGTGAGGCTCAAGGACAGTCAGTGAGATAAGTGAGGCTCAAGGACAGACAGAGAGATAAGTGAGGCTCAAGGACATTCAGTGAGATAAATGAGGCTCAAGGACAGACAGGGAGATAAATGAGGCTCAGTGATAGACAAAGAGATAAGTGAGGCTCAAGGGCAGACAGAGAGATAAGTGATGACAGATAGAGACAGAATTGGAATGAAACCATAAAGAAAATAATGGGTCACGAATTCCGGCTAATTCATCTATAACAACGAGAGTCATGGTAACTTGGAAGAGCAAGGTCACGTCCTTATTATAGCTCATTACATCATGGGACATGTGAGATGTTACCAAGTTATACTTAGATGTAGCTTATGTTAATTTGGAACAAATGTCAAGGAAATGATTAACAATTTTAATCGATGTTATTAAGACTGTTTTTTTTTCCATAGCAACATATGGCTGTGAAAATGGAACTATCTACAGATGGGTATAGCGGATATGGGGAACCCCAGACTGCATTGAACCTGGTTCCAAGGATCGAATACAATAGAATGCTGAAAAGTACTTTAAATGCCTTAGAATGCAAGTGTTACAGAGTACTCAGAGAAACCATGGGCCACATCATCATCATCAAGTGCCATCCCTGCTGGGGTAGGTGATCATGCATCTCCACAACGTTCGATCTCGACAGTTATTTATCATTTCTGTTGTTGACCTTCTGCCAAGCCATTCTCTCAAGCTGTCTGGTATCATATCTCTTTGCTTCCCTCCATCATTTCGTCCCTCAACTTTCCCAGTTGTCACAATATATTCCAGCTGTTCCCTTCTCATTACATGGCCCCCAAAAAATTATGATTGTTTCTTCCTAATATTGAAAATTAGCTCTCTCCTTACTTAGGCCTCTTTCAGAACGTTTACATTACTCTTCTCTCTTCTTAGCTGTCCATGGCATTCTCAATATTCTTCTGTAAAACCACATTTCTACATCCTCCAGTGATTTTCTTGTCTGTTGTTATATTGTCCATAATTCACATCCATATGTTAAGACTGGCTCTACATAACATTTAAGAACTCGTTTTCTTGTTTCTTTTGTCAAAAATGGTTTACACAGTATATTATTCCTATTTTTTCCATGTTTTCTCCATGGGCATAGAGAAAAGAATAAACATATCAATTTTGCCAGAATTTACTATTTCGGAAAATTGGTTGATAAAGATGGAACATAACTTTTTTGGTCCTGCAAAGTGACATAATACCCTAGAAGAAGATCATTATGAAGGGCTAGGTACCAGAGAGGAAGAATTAGACGAAGATTGGTGCAAGATATCATAGACGAACTGGGATTGATTGCTGCAGATGCTGGATAGATATCTCACACAGGGCGAATGTCAATGCATATGTTATGTATAGGAGAGGGGTTGGGGCCAAGTTTCAGCAGGGACAATTCATATTATGATAACGATAATGATGATAGTGCTGAAGCTGACGATATTTTCAGACTTGCTGGCGTCATGTGATGAATGAGCTGATATTTGTCAGGAGCAACTGTTACATTTTGGTATAAGCAAACCAGAGATAGGAAAACAGACGTGAAGAGGATAGTTGCATAGATAAGTCGTTTGATAAAGTGAATGGATAAATGTGTATATATATATATGTGTGTGTTATGGTTATGGCAGGCCTCGGTATCACTGCAAACAAATTAAAATCCATAATTGCTCAACCACATACGCCAGTGGAATCACCCTGTGTGTGTGTGTCGATTCAACAAACATCAAAAGAAGTAAAACCAATGACTAAAGGAATAAACAAGAAAAAATAGATAACAGAAGAAATAGTAGAACTAATGGACAAAAGACGAAAACATAAGAAAGACGAACTGACATGCAAAAGACTGCACAAGGAAATCAAAAACAAATGCAAAGAAGCAAAGGAAGGATGGTTAAAATTGAAATGTGAGAAAATGGTAAAACAACAAAAGAAAGACACAATTTATGCAGTCAGGAAACGAAATAACAGGAAGAAAAGAAGTCAAAGTTTCATGAAGTGTGAAATCAAAGGAAGGAACTAAAATAATTGGAGAATATAAGATAATGGAAAAATAGTTAAAACAAACTAGTCAACTCTGTGGGGCTAAAAGACTAAAGCTAAACAATAGAAGCAAAGCTGCAATTCCCGATAATATAACAAACAAAGAGATGGATGTATTAGGAAGGATGGGAGTGTAGATCATAACAAAACTACAAATTGACATATATAAAAGTGGGCACATATCCGAAGATCTACCCCTTTACTGTTACCAGGAGGTTCTTGTTATTTCGTTGATATTACATTGAGTCAAAGAAGCAAAGGCAGGTAGGCGACATACCTTCTTCTTCTTCTACCTTTTTAGCTCCCTGTGAAGCAAAGTCTTCAACATTTGTCTTCAACAAATACTTTCCAAGTCATTCTGTTTTTTTGCCATTCTTTTAAGATCATTCCATGTTTTCCCCATCATCTTCATCTCTGCTTTTGTCTGTCTTCTCCAGGAATTCCTTGGTCTTCCTCATTGTCTTTTCCCCTGGGGATTCCAAAAAGAGCCTGTTGTGTAATACTCTCAGTTGGCTTCCGCAGTGTGTGCCATATCCAGCGCCATCGTCTTCGCTGTATCTCCTTATCCACTGGTATTTGACCGGTACATTTCCATAACTCTATGTTGACTTGTCCATATTTGTGAAGTTTTTTCGGCTTATTTTTTTACAGTATGGGATATCCAGTCCCATGCCCAACCCTCTTTTCTCGCCTCTTACGAACATGCCTGGTAGGGTACAGCGCCGCTATTCTTTACTCCCCTTTCGGTTCCCGGCAGCGCACGGGCTCGTAGGCGACATATGCTGCAATATTATAACCAGCCAATAAAAGTATTTGTAGTTGTACAATCTTTATTAAAACAAAGTGCCATGGAATGGAACACTTCTAGCGAACGAGAAACAAACAAATTACTTACCCATACACAGAGCTCTGAGAGGACAAGAAATAGCTTGTTCAGGACAATCTGTCACAACGCGACAGGTCGTGTTTTTGGGACAACCCTGCAATTCATACAACAGATATCATATTAAGATAATTTGTTTTAATAGTAAATGTATATACTTGGAAGGGGGTGGTGGACGGTCTAGAGGTAAGACGCCGGTCTCTGGACAGGAAGGTCACGGGATAGAACTCAACCACAGGAAATGTTTCTGTTGGAATTTGTGGATTTATCTTGGCTTTACTCTTTCCTTCGTCCATTTAGTGAGATCCGATGTACAGTACCCACGAAACAAAACAAAAAACAGAATGCCTCGTGTGCATTTTGTGCAAGTTAAAGATTTCATGGAACTTAAATATCGAAAAGCCTATTACTATTACAGCCGGACAAAACAATTGCTTGGAGATATAACTGTACCCAAATACATACTCCATTTTCCGATATTTCGCCGGTGCTACAGAGTGTGTACATCCAAGTTGAAACCATCTTCAGTGCCTTCGCTAGCGTGTATTGGCGGTGCTGTACGCTTGGAGTGTTTCTGTGGAGGGGATCTGAGCACTATGGAGTTGTCCAATGTGTAAAGATGATGATCTATCGAGCAAACTTAACTAATACAGATTATGTTCATGTGCACGCAGTGTCATAGATTGTGAGAATAGTCTAACAGTTAGAGCAATAATCTCATGATCCAGACAGTGATTTTCTAAAACGTTTATTCTCTGTTGGAAACTCGCAACCCGAGAAATTAATGATTGTTACGTGGTCACAGTGGTACAGAGAGCGTCAATAGAGTGTTGTTAACGCACTGGCTTCACGTAACAGATGATAAGGGTTCAATTCCAAACCAGACATTAGCTAACGATTAAAAAAAAAAACAGAGGAGACTGATCAGTGTTGATAAAGTGGTTGCTCTTGGTCCATGCGTGTCAATCAGAGCCATGTTTTTATTCTCTTTTAATTAACTTTTGAAATAGGTTGACGATACCAATACGAGCCCCGAAGAGTCTGCTGCAAAGAAAGCATGACTATGCTGACTGTTGATCTCTCATGTGTACTGGTGATGTGCTGAAATTTGACTACCCTGGGATATTTTGAAAATATATTTAAGAATATAAACTTCTATATAATCAACTGAAGCCATACTACTGTAATAACTAGCCTGTGTTCCGTTGAGTTTAAAATAGCCAATCCTATGATTGTATGCACGGTTCAAGCGCTTTAAGTATTTAGATTATCTAGTGTCATTTAGAACATCATGACCTGAACAATCAGAGACGTCCCGCAACATATAAAGTGGTAGAGTATTTAAGTGACATACTTTACCGTACCAGGCCGCACCGTCTTAGGCAGAGAATGTAATGTCTCGTTTTTTGTCAGAATGTCTACTCTACCTTTGTTAGTGAGGTAACCATTATTAGTTTAATTCACGATGAGCCGAGTAGCATTGAACTGGGGTTGATGCACGATCACTTCTAAGTCGTAAGCCAACCACTACGTCACTGACAGTAAAGTAGACCAAGGTTTAGCAATTAGCGACAGTCTCACTAATAAACCACCTGACAATCTTTACACCATGGTCTGTTATAGAACTACATTAATCAGCACATTATTCCCATATTTATTGTGATATTGCTCGATCTTTAATGTATTCTGTCCATTGTTCCCTTATGCTTTCTTGTTCAATCAACAGTTCTTCTTAAACATACACTTTTAGCTTACGTTTTTCATTCTGTTAATTATTCAGTTTGTTTGTATATAGTTTGGGCATCTCTTTTTTTTTTATTGCATATTAATCTCTTTGCATCTCTGTGTTACCCTCATTTTTGTTATCCTTACTTCTTCTTCTTGTATCTCTTAGCTGCAAAATGTCATGTATTCATTTCTTTCTTGAAATTCTCCTCACTGGTGGGATGAATTCTTTTGATGTTTGCTGCCATGATTCTTTTAGTTCGTGATATGCATCAATTTAAAAATGTTAATTTATATCCTCTCTCAACCATTTGAATTAATAAGTGTCTTATTTTTAACTCCATTATCTAATGGGTATGCAATTTGTCATCTAATTTCTTACCTTTTCAACACACAGCGGGTCCTCTGACCATTGTCTAGCAAGAGTTATCCCAAAACAAACGGTTAGCTGAGGATAGAGAACAAAATAAAGTGCATTTCTTAGAACTTTAGTAAAGTATCAGACAAACACCAGTGGATAAAAAGATAGACAAAGACGATGACCCTGGATATAAAACACACCGCGGAAACCAAATGAGATACGCCAAGTGGCGTATAAGGAATAAGGTGTTAGCGACCATACATTTTACCGACCTTCGGCACATGATTTTTGAGGTAATGTGGTCGGTATTACGCCCGTGCCGTTTTACTTTCCCAGAAAAAAAAATCCGGTACCCATTAAAGGCTGGGCGAACCGGAAGCCGTCGGTTGTAATCGAACCTTACCTCTTGTCCTTTGTAGTCCAGTCCACTAACCACTGAGCTATCGCGGCTCCTGTATCGTTTTGATACAGCTCGTTATTGATGACGTATATCAAATATATATATATATATATATATATATATATATATATATATATATATATATATATATATATATATATATGACGATAGATGTTTTAACCTGTACGGTTTCTTAAAAAGAGTTAAGTCTGTCATTCAGTATGAGTGATGCTGCTATGGAAATGTTTTTTTTTTAAAATATTACATAGTGCATATCGTGTATGTATATATATACATACACACCAAAGCCACCCCCCCCCCCCCCCCCCCGCATCATTTCTGGAAGACTACAAGGGTAAGGAAAAGTTAAGCAATTAATTCCCAGAAATATAAACAAAAATTGATCGGTTACTCTGCAGAAACCAAACTTTGAAAGAAAAATTAATAGCACATAAAAAGATATATATTTCAATATAAACAATTAAATTAATAAATTTATTGTTAGATTAACTAATGTGACGATGAAACGAGTGGTAATGACTTTAGATCTTCGTGTTGTTAAAAGGTATCTGATTGTAGCATGGCTAATGTTCAATGTTATAAGACAACTATAATTGTCACAAAATTCACGGTACATTACTTACTATTATCGTTTTGATTCCACTCATTTTAAATGGTCGGTTTATAGACACACAAATTTGTGTGGCTTTCTTGGAAAGGTTACCTCTGAGTTAACAGGTCCTCAATCGTCTTGTTGTGAACTATGGGAATGTGAATTATACGCAGTCTGTGTCGTCACTTAATGACACAAACAACTAGGATACATTGGAGGCAAATGCTCTAAAGGGAAACAAAGAGCAACTGAAGTGGGTGGATCCTTAAAAAACCAGCGAATCAAAAGCAGGTTACATAAATGTCCACCCACACTTAAAAGTGAAATGAGCAACAAATAGTTAGTTATGTTTGAAGTGCATACAAACAACACAACGTTTAGTTTGTTCGATGTAGTAACTAAAGTTCCCTGACAAGATTTTAAAGTTCACCACTTTCAATAATCTACATATACTCTAGCCATCAAAAGCTTTGTTATGAGACATAAGCAACTTATATTTGTTACAGAATCTCGTGGAGGGTTACAAAATGTTTTGAGTTCAAAACTCAACTTAATAAACAAAAGACGCTATATTTGTTACGTGGACAGCACAAGCTGAGTCGGCGAGCTTTGCTAGTACCCTATGCAATAGTGTGGAGATCCTTGACATCTCCCATCTATTTATCTAAGAAGGATGTCCGCTTGTACAAGCTTGCACCAGGAGACAATATCAGATATAGAATGATAAAAACTGGTGGTGGGACGAACTGGTTGTAGGACGAACTGTTGATGTGATAAACTGGTGGTGGGACGAACTGTTGGTGGGATGAACTGGTGGTGGAACGAACTTTTGGTGGGACGAACTGGAGGCGGGACGAACTGTTGGTGGGATGAACTGGAGGTTGGACGAACTTTTGGTGGGATGAACTGGTCGTGGAACGAACTTTTGGTGGGACGAACTGGAGGCGGGACGAACTGTTGATGGGATGAACTGGTGGTTGGATGAACTATTAGTGGGACGAACTTTTGGTGGGACGAACTGATTGTAGAACGAACTGTTGATGGGATGAACTGGTGGTCGAATGAACTATTAGTGGGAAACATGAACTGGTGGGACGAACTTTTGGTGGGACGAACTGGTGATGGGATGAACTTTGGTGGGATGAACTGGAGGTGGGACGAACTGTTGGTGCGTCGAAGTTTTGGCGGGACAAACTGTTGGTGGGATGAACTGGTAATGGGACGAACTGGTGATGAGACGAACGGTTGGTGGAATGAACTGGTGCTGGGATGAATTGTTGGTGGGTCGAACTGTTGGTGAGATGAACTGGTGGTGGGACGAACTGGTGGTGGGACGAACTTGTGGTGGGATGAACTGGTGGTGGGACGAACTGGTGGTGGGACGAACTTGTGGTGGGATGAACTGGTGCTCGGATGAATTGTTGGTGGGTCGAACTGTTGGTGAGATGATTAACTGGTGGTGGGACGAACTGGTGGTGGGACGAACTGGTGGTGGGTCGAACTGTTGGTGAGATGAACTGGTGGTGGGACGAACTGGTGGTGGGTCGAACTGTTGGTGAGATGAACTGGTGGTGGGACGAACTGGTGGTGGGACGAACTGTTGGTTAGATGAACTGGTGGTGGGACGAACTGGTGGTGGGTCAAACTCTTGGTGAGATGAACTGGTGGTGGGACGAACTGGTGGTGGGTCAAACTGTTGGTGAGATGAACTGGTGGTGGGACGATCTGGTGGTGGGACGAACTTGTGGTGGGATGAACTGGTGGTGGGACGTACTGGTGGTGGGTCAAACTGTTGGTGAGATGAATTGGTGGTGGGACGAACTGGTGGTGGGTCAAACTGTTGGTGAGATGAACTGGTGGTGGGACGTACTGGTGGTGGGTCAAACAGTTGGTGAGATGAACACTGGTGATGGGACGATCTGGTGGTGGGACGAACTTGTGGTGGGATGAACTGGTGCTGGGATGAATTGTTTGTGGGTCGAACTGTTGGTGAGATGAACTGGTGGTGGGACGAACTGTTGGTGAGATGAACTGGTGGTGGACGAACTGGTGGTGGGACGAACTGTTGGTGAGATGAACTGGTGGTGGTCGAACTTTTGGTGAGATGAACTGGTGGTGGGACGAACTGTTGGTGAGATGAACTGGTGGTGGGTCGAACTGTTGGTGAGATGAACTGGTGGTGGGACGAACTGGTGGTGGGTCAAACTCTTGGTGAGATGAACTGGTGGTGGGACGAACTGTTGGTGAGATGAACTGGTTGTGGGACGAACTGTTGGTGAGATGAACTGGTGGTGGGTCGAACTGTTGGTGAGATGAACTGGTGGTGGGACGAACTGTTGGTGAGATGAACTGGTGGTGGGACGAACTGTTGGTGAGATGAACTGGTGGTGGGACGAACTGTTGGTGAGATGAACTGGTGGTGGGACGAACTGTTGGTGAGATGAACTGGTGGTGGGACGAACTGTTGGTGAGATGAACTGGTGGTGGGTCGAACTGTTGGTGAGATGAACTGGTGGTGGGACGAACTGTTGGTGAGATGAACTGGTGGTGGGACGAACTGTTGGTGAGATGAACTGGTGGTGGGACGAACTGTTGGTGAGATGAACTGGTGGTGTGTCGAACTGTTGGTGAGATGAACTGGTGGTGGGACGAACTGTTGGTGAGATGAACTGGTGTGGGTCGAACTGTTGGTTAGATGAACTGGTGGTGGGACGAACTGGTGGTGGGACGAACTGTTGGTGAGATAAACTGGTGGTGGGACGAACTGGTGGTGGGTCAAACTCTTGGTGAGATGAACTGGTGGTGGGACGAACTGTTGGTGGGTCAAACTGTTGGTGAGATGAACTGGTGGTGGGTCAAACTGTTGGTGAGATGAACTGGTGGTGGGTCAAACTGTTGGTGAGATGAACTGGTGGTGGGTCAAACTGTTGGTGAGATGAACTGGTGGTGGGACGATCTGGTGGTGGGACGAACTTGTGGTGGGATGAACTGGTGGTGGGATGAATTGTTGGTGGGTCGAACTGTTGGTGAGATGAACTGGTGGTGGGACGAACTGGTGGTGGGTCAAACTGTTGGTGAGATGAACTGGTGGTGGGACGAACTGGTGGTGGGTCAAACTGTTGATGAGATGAATTGGTGGTGGGACGATCTGGTGGTGGGACGAACTTGTGGTGGGATGAACTGTTGGTGAGACGTACTGGTGGTGAGACCACCATCAAAGGTTGGCTACAAAGGAGCACCATTATGCTCTGTCTTTTGCTTTGATTTTGCAGGTTGTCATAGGCTGACTTGTCCATCTTTCGATGTTACTCGTCCATGTTAATTCTTGTCTGCCTCTTTACCTTGTATTTTCCCTTCCAAGATTACTTTTAATATGCTGTTTTGTCTTTTAACAGTCCCCCAAAATTTCATTTGTATTGTTTGAATTGTGTTTAGTAGTTCTCTTTTAATTTTTTGTTGTTTTAAGACAGCATTAATTTTTGTCTTTTCTTTGCATCCGATTCTTCTATAAATCCATATTTCAAAGGCTTAAATTTATTGTTTTGCTATTATTGAATTATTGAGTTATTTGCTGGTCATCATCGTTGTACTCCGAACATGTCCATAGGTGCTCAGATCCCCTCATCAGCAAGTCTCGCAGTGTCCAGCGACTGACGACTCCAGATCTGTGTTGGTTGATTAGTCTTTTTATACGCCCACTAAGTTTCTCTTTTTTTACCTGTGCCCATTTTAACTCCCAACTCTTTCATCCGAAGGAGTGACGTGGATTCATGGTTGAGGAAGTCCTGTGTCCTTCTCACTTCCAGGAGGGTATTTATGATGTCCGCCAGATCCATTGGTCGACCATCCTCAACAATAGCGCAGCTAGCCAACCTGTTGGCTCTTTAATTTCCTGTACTCCCGCATGTTCTGGGACGTAGGCCAAAGGTGACCTTACGGATTGTTGTCTTCTACAATGACTCTACCAATTGCCTACGTACAGAGCCAGTAGGAATTTATTAAATTGTGAAACTGTGGGCTTTTGGAAGAAAACGAGGCACGAGTAGAGAGGGATCATTGATGAAACATTAAGAAAGTGATACAATCAGGAGATTGTAGGATGTTGGAAATAAGTGTGATGGTAAAGATTATAGGAACATATACGAAGTGTGTCTAATCAGTGAGCAAACGTAAACCACCAGGATGTATACATTCTCAACATCTGTGAAAGAGACCTAAAGTCATGCGGGGTTTGTCCCTGTGTTTCAAGGCCACACAAAGACTATTGCTTGGACCTCATTGTTAGTGCGGATGTGAGGCTCTGATGTCATCCACTACTTTAAGCATTTATAGTGGACATTTTCAAAATAATTTTTGTGATAAACAAATTCAACCGATTATTAGCAGAAGTGTAGCGGTTAGTGCACTCGTCTACTAACATAGTGTGTCGGTGTTCAAGTCTAAATTGTATTGTGTTCAATTTTGTTCCCCTCGGTCGAGCATATGCGTTCATCCAGCATATTAAAGTGAATGCGAAAGATTTTCTTTGGGAAAAGTAAGTCGGATTGACGTGATCCTGACCACATCACCCATAAATGTGCAGATGGCAAAAAAAAGCATCGACAATAGTACCATATCCTTATACATCACAACACCTGTTAGGATGTTTTACTTCTGACAGATTAATTCGAATCTTAGTTGCAGCGATGTTTCCATTTTTTCCTCTGTATTCCCCCTCTGTCTGTGTTGCCTGTCTGCTCTTGCATGTGGCTGATGGGATTTGCGAAAACGATTGCTTAGATTGGTGTTTTCTGTTCTGAGGCTGAGTAAAATCACTTGCTCTGCTCGTTGAAGACAGTGATAGTTGATTTTTGTTAGTCGATCTTCCTCAAAGCTTTCATGAGGGTTTCCTTTTATTGAAATATAATAGTTTGTTCTATCTGTACTCGCGTTGCTCCTTCTTATGCCAACTCATCTGCTTCCTCATTTCCTGGTATGCCTCAATGTGATGGTATTTGTTGCAGTGCTACTCTGTGTTTTTTTAAGGGGGTTGTTTATTTCATCTAGAGCTTTTTGAGCTCTGGTAATGTGTCTTCTTCTCAGAAGAATGTTGAAAGTTCCCTGGACAGCTAAAAAGACCAATGAAGAAATTCTCAAAAGGGCCAACACAAAAAGGAAACTCCTCAAAAACATCAGAAAGAAACAATCAACATTTTTCGGGCATATAATGAGAAGAGGAAAGTTGGAATACTTGGTTACAACAGGCAAAATAAATAGAAAGAGAGATCGCGGACGACAAAGAGAGAAAATACTGGATAGCTTGGTGTCATGGCATGGAAAACAGTCAACAACATACCTGATACGATGCACTGTAGATAGAAGATTGTGGAAGGACATGATCGCCTACGCTAACCGGTATGGCACATGATGATGATGACGGTAATGTGTCTCCACTGAGGACCTACAGGACTAGCTTAACGTCGATAATGAATACTACCTGTTGGCACACACATTTTGGACTGGTTTATTTTCTCTACGGCATGTCTTTAGGGCTTATGTTTCCACAGTGTAGTTAGAGGAGAATATAAACACGAGGGTAAAAGACATAAAATATAAAATATTAAATGCTATGCGGGGTCGTGAGTAGAGCTGCAGAGAACATAATAAACATGAAGTTGAATCTAGCAGCTAAATTATTAGAGAAACAATGACATTTCGACAAAAGTCTTTATCAGGTACAAAACAAACATAAACAAATGTCTACACGATAAGCAAATACTTTTCTAAAATAAACAAGGAAATCTGTCTAATTAATACAATTATTCTTCAGAACATTCTCAGTGCATCAATAAAAAAAATAATCAAATTACTCAAATAAATTAAAACTGTTAATTAAATATCTTTGTTCCCCTTACTCGATCTCCTGCTTCCGTTCAGAAAAGAATTCACTGTGCGCCTACAACGCTCGAGGAACAACTGTTACTATATCTGCACAGCTCTAAACTAAAAATGTACACACTATTAACAACACAGTAGCACAGTAACACAGGGTGTTTTTAAAGTCGCAGTGCAGTGAATATTTCTAATATTCAGTAAATGACGTAATCATCATCTACGTACCACAATTTTGTAAACCACATTTATGAACAAACCGCTGCTTCCTTTAAGGTTTTATTTCCGTAAAGGACGGGCACTACGCTACTTTCACTGTCTCATTGCTTGAAGGAAATGGTGTTGACGATTGAAAACAGGGTATTTCTGGTTGAGCATGTCTTTCGTAATGGCGGTAAATATATGGATGGGGTCATTAGACAATTCGTGAGGAAATTTCCAGACTCACAAGTCCCTCACCGAAATTCTGTTACAAAATTGATCAAAAAGTTTCGTGAAACCGGTAGTGTGGTAGATGCATACCGATCTGGAAGACCTTCAATTTCACAAGACCAAATTATGGACCAAATTAGATCACCAATCCAGAATTAATTATTGTATGTGGTTTGAGAATTTTCTAGCCCAAGAAGGTGAGGAAATCCTTGATTTCACTTTCTTCACAGATGAAGCATTTGTCTGGGTACGTGAATAGGCAGAATGATCGTATTTGGAGTGATGAAAATCCACATGCATTGCACCCAGTGCCTCTCCACGTTCAGAAAGTGGTAGTGTGGTGTGCAATGAGTCGTCAGCGGATAATCGGCCCAATTTTCTTCTATGACACAATAAATTCAGAAAGATACAGGATTAACATACTGGAGCGATTCGTAACCCAACTTTCTGAGCCAGAAATTGAAAAAGCTTGGTTTCAACAAGATGGCGCAACTGCTCACACTGCTGTAAAATCACTGGAATTTTTATATGAAATTTTTGCTAATCGTATAATCTCTCGCGGATTTTGGCCTGCACGGTCTCCTGATCTTACTCACATGGACTACTATCTCTGGGGTGAACTGAAAGGAAAAGTGTATGAAAACAATCCCCACACACTCGATGAGCTGCAGGTTTCAATCGCCAACAACATTAATAATGTTACACAGCCCATACTGCGTAAGGTTTTTGACAATATGAAAAAACGTTTCAATATTTGCCAACTAAAACGTGGTGGATATTTCGAATACCTTTTGTGAATAGTGATGTTATATGTTTAACTTTACCGAAAAAGGAACAAGCTACAGCAGTACATGATGCGTGATTTACATAAATAAATTGGAACAACTAGATTTTCAAATAATGCACAGTCATTAAAGAAACACCCACCGATCTGGAAGACCTTCAATTTCACAAGACCAAATTATGGAACTCCAAGACAGAATTACAATTAGTCCAAATGCATCTTTAAACCACTTGTCTCAACAGGTGCAAATATCTAAGAGTTCTGTTCACAAGGTTTTAAGAAGTGAACTACACTATAGTCCATACAAATTAACTGAAGTGTCTCAACTCCAAGAAAGAGATTATGAATCCCGTTTAAACTACTGCATGTGGTTTCAGAATTTTATTTATGAACATGGCGCTGCCATCCTTGACGTCACTTTTTTCACTGATGAGGCCTGGTTTCATTTATCCGGTTATGTGAACAGTCAGAATAATCGGCTGTGGAGCAGTGAAAACCCCCATGAATTTCATCAAGTGCCGCTTTACGATCAAAAAGTCGGAGTGTGATGCGCTATAAGTCGTATGCGGATAATAGGACCTATATTTTTTAATGAAACAATAAATGCAGAACGTTACCGTACTTTAATTCTGGAACCGTTCATAGCACACCTTACAGAACGGGAAATTATGGAATCATGGTTTCAGCAGGATGGGGCAACAGCACACACAGCCACAACAACACTCAATTATTTAGAAAGCATATTTGCAAATCGCATTATTTCACGTGGAATCTGGCCTGCTCGTTCACCAGATCTAACACCTCCAGATTATTATCTGTGGGGGGCATTGAAGGGGAAAGTTTATGAAAATAATCCGCAGACAATTAATGACCTAAAGACTGAAATAGTAGACAAGATTAAACAAATATCACCAGACATTATTCTGAAGGTTTTCGCAAATATGGAAAGACGAATCACGACATGTCTTGAGGCTCGTGGTGGACATTTTCAACATATGCTTTAGGCACTTTATTGTGTTAATACCAACATTACCCATTATAAACTCGCCGATAGCAGTAAAGTATATTTGAATATTTTACAATTTGTGTGACCCATTAGTTAACCGCATTTCTGGTGACGTTTTTCTTCCGAGAGTAGAAATTCACTGCACTGCGACTTTAAAAACACCCTGTACATGCTCTTCATGATGTGCGGTCGCTTGCCAGATGTTCCCAGACATTTTCACAGATGGAGAAGTCAATCAGAGATTATTTACAGATATTTCTATATAGTAGTTTAGGTCTGCCGATTTGTCTTTTTCCGTGTATTAGTTCACCATATAGTATTTGCTTGGGGATGCGTTTTTCTTCCATTCATTGGACGTGCCCAAGCATTTTAGTTTTCGACATCTGAGCATCGACATGAATTTTGGGGTCTTATCACGTTGCAGGACAGTTAAGTTGGTTATTTTGTCCTGCCAGTTGATGTCCATTATTCTGCGGTGACATCGCATGTGGAAGACATTTTTTTCCCCCGTGAATTGAATCATAATCTTGTCCAGGTTTCAGATCCATATCATCATCATCATCACCATCAAGTACCGGGCCTGCTGGCGTAGGTGATCATGACTCTCCACAACTTTCGATCTCGGCAGCTATTTATCATTTCTGTTGTTGACCTTCTGCCAAGCAATTCTCTTAAGCTGTCTGTTATTTTTTCTCTTTGCTACAATGTATTCCAGTTGTTCTCTTCTCATTACATGGTAAAAAAAATGATGATTGTTTCTTCCTAATATTGGAAATTAGCTCTCTTTTTGCTTTGACCTCTCTCAGAACATCTTCATTACTCTTCTTAGCTGTCCATGGTACTCTCAACATTTTTCTGTAAAACCACATTTCTACAGACTCCAGTGATTTTCTTGTCTGTTGTCCTATTGTCCATGATTCGCATCCATATGTTAAGACTGGCTCTACGTAACATTTAAGAACTCTTTTTCTTGTTTCTATTGTCAAAAATGGATTGCATAGTATCTTCCTCATTTTTTGGAAAGCTGCTTTTGCCTGAGCCATTCTGCATCTCACCTCTTTTGTACATCTTCCGTCTGAGGTTAACAAAGTTCCCAAATATGTAAACTCATTTACCTGTTTTATTATTGTTCCACTTGTCTTTATTTTGCACTGAGGTGATGTTATTTTCTTTGTTGTTACCATTACCTCTGTCTTTTTGCTATTAAGGCTGAGTCCTTTATTTTTGCTTTCTTTCACTACAATGTCCAACATTTCTTGTAACTCATTTTCACTCTTAGCGACTAAGACTGTATCATCAGCATACATTAGATTATTTATGTTATGACCTCCAATTGTTTTTCCAGGCATGCCCCTTATGGATCTTAAAATAATCTCACTATAAATATTAAACAAATCTGGTGACAGCACACAACCTTGTCTAACACCCTGTTTTATTTGTTGAAACATTCCCAATTGGTTTCCAGTTCTTATGGCTGCTGTTTGTTGCCAGTACATGTTCTGTATTATTCTTAGATCTTTGCTGTCTATGTTTATGCTTTCTAAAATATTGATTATTTCTTGGTGCTTTACTTTGTCAAATGTCTTGGTGTAATCTATGAAACATAGGTATAGATCTGTTTTCAACTCTATGGCTCTTTCTACTAAAGATCTTGTGATATAAATGACATTGCTTGTTCCTTATCTCTAACAAAACCACACTGTTCATCGCTAATTTCTGGACTGATATTGTTTCGCACTCTTCGCATGAAGATTCTTAGTAATATCTTAGTCATATGACTCATAAGGCTTATTGTGCGATGATCATCGCATTCAATCGCACCCGATTTCTTTGGTAGGGCTATGAATATTGATTTGAGCATGTCGTCTGGTACATATCCGCTGTTGTAGATATCATTCAATATTTTTGTTATTATTACTATTCCAAAATCACCCATGGCTTCAATCTCTTCTTTAGTTATATTATCTGGTCCAGGAGCTTTGCCTGCTTTCATATTGCGCAAGGCGTCTTCCACTTCTTCTCTGAGTATTTCTGGTCCTTCTCCATTATCCATATAGTAGTGTGCTAAGCACACAAGTTTGATATATTATGAATTTGGTCTTTAGTTTTGTGTTGTTCCAGGCCCTTTCTGTGAGTTTGCCGAAAGTCGTAGCTGCCTTACCAGATCGGCTGTTTATTTCATCATCAAGAGAAGTGGTTTGCGTAATTGTGGATTACAGATATGTGAATTTCTGAACTGATTCTAGTGGACAATCTTTTCAAGTTATTAATAAAGGTTTGATGTCGCTTTGACTAAGTATTACTGGTTTATGAACACTAATTGATAGTGAAAAAAGGTCGCATGCTTAGTCCGAGTTGTTGATAAGCGATTATAAGGTGGCTTCACTATGAGCGACTAAGGCTGCATCGTCAACAAATAAAAGTTCTTTAAGTAGGGTTTTAAGATTACATTTCAAGTCACAGTGACTTTTATAACCATGCTATATAAGTGTAGGTTTTGTGCGCCCACGATAAACAAGTCCATAGATGTTGATACGGAGAGCCGGCTAGTATTTTTGGATTATCGTTCTGTACACCCCTAACTGTTACGTATACACAGAAAATTTACTTTAGCGTCCCATCGTTTAGGCGTAATTAACTCCACTCTGTCTACATACAACATCTGCAACAGAACATAATCCACGAATGTTAGTACGCCATTGTTGTATTAATAATACAGTGTTGTCGCAGTCTTGTACATCAAACAACGCAGTCTTGTACATTATGAGCAATGTGAAGATAACAAACAACATCTGTAGGCATAAGGTGATAATTTGTTTATTATTATCAAATGTCATAGTAACATACGACCTATATAGAAAACATATGACTCACAATGAGTCAATATGTGAAGCATTTATACTTTTCTTTCACTGTTTTGCACCAATCCAGGATAATGGAAATCATTTACCAACAGCCCTGTAAAAGAGAATTAAAGTGATCTCAGTTAAACACAACAAATGAAGAAACATCATGACTGTCATAGTATCATTATACAAACTATTTGAGTAAAATCAACATGTTTTATAATAGAAAATTAAATTTATGCATATAATTGAATGTATGAAAGGGTGATCACCAACGTTTTCAGAATACTTCATGGTTAGGACCTAAACGTGCAGAAAGAAAATGCAACAAAGTAGGTGGAGTAAAAATTAGAAATAAAATGAGAAATGTACAAGGATTTAACAAAATAATAATAATGCAATGCGACCGCAATATTCATAGCCTCTCTAGCAGTGGGTTCGAAAATTGATATGAGACCAAATTTGATATGAGACCATACTTGATATGAGACCAAACTCGATATGAGACCATACTTGATACGAGACCAAACTTGATATGAGACCAAATTTGATATGAGACCAAACTTGCACGATGATCTTTAACTCGTTAATTTTGTGACATAACGATTTCATACAGTTTACGCTGAGTAAAATAGTTCCGTCAGTTAACGTCCTTAATTATCATAATACATCATGTTATCTTAGTTATTTGTATTGTACGTTATGGAAAAACAGGGTTATGCTGCTAATTAACGTCTTTTACATGTTTGTTCTCTCTCTCTCTCTCTCTCTATATATATATATATATATATATATATTATATATATATATATATATATATATTTGTAAAGACCTTCCGTAACGATTTTAAAGGTATTAGTAAAACTGTCATCACATATATTTATGATACAGATTCCTACTGACATGAGTGCCCACAGCCATTGGAAAGACATACATATCCTTCTAGACATCCATCGCCATACAGTTCAGCGCACAAACCAGTCCGATCTTCTGACAAAAATAATGCAAAAATAATGACATGAAACTTATGTTTTAACATTTAATTGCCATCATTACTTCTCATTATTTCTACTGTTGATAAACCCGCATCCTATAGCATCTCTATCACACTGGTTAGTACGTTTTGTTTATTGTTTTCAGTTCATCCGTTTCGTACATTTGTTTTTTTTTCCATTCTCCTCCTCTTTTTCCACACCTTCAGGTGACGAGAGAGGCATGGAGTTCTGGTTTTCAATAGATTTCTTGTAGTGGTTTATTATCTATCTACGGCTTCCTGGGTTTCTCTGAGCGTCATCAGAGCTCCGTTAACTAGAACATTGCAAAGTGTCCAAGGATGGCCTTCATTGCTATCATGGCAGTCATGAAACACGAGACCGTCTATAGATTTTCAGTAAATACCATCAATATTTCTACTATTAATATTACTAAAAGTTGCACATCACCCCTCTCTTTCTCTTTTTATATATAATACATATACACACACCGCATACACACACCAAATAACACACATCGTATACACACACACACAGTACATACTCTTATATCACATATACACACTTTACACACACACCACATGCACACATCACATAAACACACACACACCACACAAACACACCACACAAACACACCACATACACACTGCATAAACACACACCACATGCACACATCACATCACATAAACACACACTACATAAACACGCACCACATACGCACCACATACATGCACCATATACACACCACATACACACCACATACACACACCACATAAACACACACCACATAAACATACCACTTAATCACACACACCACATACACACACTACATGTACACACCACATACACACATACCATACACACAGTACATGCACACACCACATACACAAATAATGTACACACACCCCATGCACACACCGCACTGCACATACACACACATTAAATACACACACATATCCCATACACACACCACATACACACATCACATACACCAAATAACACACATCACAGACGTCACGTACATACGCCACATACATATACACACCACATACACACACCACATACATACACACAACACATACATACATACCACATACATACACACCACGAATATACATACCACATACATACACAACACCAAACGACACATACATACACACCACATACACGCACCACATACACACACACACCACATACACACACCACATACATACACCACACACACATACCACATACTCACACCACATACATACATACACCATATACATATACACACCACATACACACACCACATACATACACACCACATACATACCACATACATGCAACATACATACCACATACACACAACTATACATTGAGTCCAGGAAATATAATAAGACAGTGTTTGTTGTTAAAGAATGTCCGCTAGCACTTGCCAGCGACTGGCTGACAGGTGTGGCCACACCCATTAAACACGCATTTGTAGCCTTCAGGACAAGCTCCAAATCCTTCATTGCTAGTACATTCATCAAGACAGGTTCCTTTAATGTTCTTCACTGTCAAATCTGAATCAAGAAGAAAATAAAATAAAGCGCATTTGCCATTAAACTTATGTTACTGGTACAATACACTATAAAGATATACACCGCCATTTCTATGTTTCGTTTTATTCCCTACAGTGATGGGATCTGTTGATATAGAAGACATAGTATTGCATTATTTCTGAGATGGACAAAATCAAACTTCTCCAATAGAGCTCTAGAAATCAAGAAAACCGATGCAAAATAAAACGCCACTATCCTGGGTTTTAGCGTTAACGCTTTGCTGCGACCCTGTGACATAAGATTACCATTAGCGCATGTGATTAGCTTTAGCGTATGTCAACAGTTCACATAACGTTACAAAAAGAAAATAGAAAGTGAGACAGTTCTAAAGAACACTTACGGTGATAGAAAACGTCTTTTAGCTGTTAATGAATTAAAGTAATTTTCAAAACAATTAAATGTTATATTTAAACTGTTTTTAAGTAAATAAACGAACTTATTTTTTAAACTTAATTCAGATAAAAAAAACACAGCTGTATTTGCTGCATGATGATTGTTGGTATCAATATTCTGATATATCTGCGAAACACGAATTCCAGATGCAGAATTTTAAATATCAAATACAAGCTATGGTACTGAAGGGTCGCGATATGTTCCTAGACATTTCATATTTATGGCCCTTTTCGTCTTGTCAGACGGTCTAGTGGAGGCTATTGCGTATTTTTTGAGGTATTGTTTTTGCCGAACAGCTTCTCTCGTGGCTAATTCTACCAATGTTTGACAAACACACGCGGTCACATAATGAACAGGTCAGGCTCGCTGGTCCACAGGGTTTACCATCCTTTTTCATGAGTCTCTTCTCTTCTAAGTCCTGTCTTAGAACAGTCTCAAATGTTGTTATACCGTTCTTATACGTGCTCTCCATGATGTGCGATCACTTGCCAGATGTTGCCAGTCGTTTTCACAGATGGAGAAGTCTTTCAGAGATGATTTGCAGATATCTCTATATCGTAGTTTAGGTCTGCCGATTTGTCGTTTTCCGTGTTTTAGCTCGCCATATAGTATTTGCCTAGGAATGCGTTTTTTTCCATCCGTTGGACATATAGAGACCCATTTAAAAGCGTGAAAAATCATGACAACACCACCATTGACGTTTGACAGATGTAGAGGTCCTTACGTTGGTAAAAATATAACGTTGATATGTTCACGTCATAATATCAACAATGGGTTAAATAAATATATAAACAGGTAACGATGAAAGCTGATTAGAGAATAGGTAGACAAAAACAGAAAGTGGATTCGTGATGCCAAAGATTGGATGGACAATGATTCAAACAAGCAAGGAAACTCTTCTTCTTCTCTTTTCTTTCCTCATTTGCCTTTCAGCGTCGAGGGTAGATATAATTTGCGGGTTTTTGCTCTTTTGTTGACCCCAGTTGCTGTTATTTCCTAGTGTTTCTAATATTCCATCAACCCATCTTTTTCGTGATCGGCCATTAGGAACTGGTGTTCTCGCAACGTTTATTGAAGGCTTGTTGTGTTGTGTTTTGATCTTTCTGACTTGTTACGTGGTCAGACCATTTTGTCTGTTCTTTCTTTATGTACTCCATTTCGGGAATTATTTCTAGTTATTGTTTTCAGTTCTTCATTTCAAATCTTATCTCTCAGGCTGTTTCCTGTCATTCGTCTAACACATTTCATCTAGGCATTGTTTTTTTCTTATTATTTTAGTTCTGGCATCTAGGATCTAGGTCTGACATTGACAACACAACGTTGGAATGAACATCGTATTGCAGAGGGCCCTTTTTGCCTCAGTTATTTTCTTGTTAGACAATTGTGGGATAACTGTCCGATTATTTGACAAGCTTTGTTGCATTTTGAGTCTATTTCTGCTTCTTGTAATTTGACGTTTGTCATTATATTTACTAGGTATTTAAATTTCTCTTCTTGTTTTAGTTGTGTGCCATCCATTATGTTCAAATTCTGTTTCTCTTTTGAGATGTTAATCATTTCTGTTTTGTTGATGTTGATTTGTATGTTGTATTGAGTGCCTGTGATGTTAAGTCTATATAAATGTTCTTTCAGGTCTTACATTTTTCCATGAATTAGTGCCTGTTCGTCTGCAAATAGAAGCTTATTAATTGCCTATGTCTCCTATGAGTTTGCTAACTTACTCAAATATGTAGTCCCTGGAAGTAAAAAACAACATGAGAGATAGTATGCACTCCTGTCTTATTCCTGATCTAACTTCAAAGTGACATGTGTAGCTGGTGGTTGTTCTGATTGTGCAGCTGCTATTGATGTAGAGACTTTTAATTAGGTTGGTTAGATGTTGGCTTGCTCCGTATGTTGTCAGTATCCCCCAATAGTATGTGTACTCTATTTACTCGGTTGAATGCTTTTTTTCTTAGACTATGAAAGCTACGTACAAAGCAGTTTAATGAACCTAAATGTACGTGTGCTGGAACAAAAGTTCAGGCTATTGTAAAAGGGTGTCTTAGCGCACTGGACTTTCGATGTAACGAAAGAAGATATTCAAGGTTGCTTCTTTTGTAGCCAGATATTTTGTTGCCTCAAACTGTGGTTGAAAACATTGCCTATCCTTCTTATATATTTTAACATAGATAGAGAAAGGAGAATTGATATTCAAACATAGACAGAGAAAAGAGAATTGATATTCAGACATAGACAGAGAAAAGAGAATTGATATTCAAACATAGACAGAGAAAAGAGAATTGATATTCAGACATAGACAGAGAAAAGAGAATTGATATTCAAACATAGACAGAGAAAAGAGAATTTATATTCAAACATAGACAGAGAAAAGACAATTGATTTTCAAACATAGACTGAGAAAAGAGAATTGATATTCAAATATAGACAGAGAAAAGAGAATTGATATTAAAACATAGACTGAGAAAAGAGAATTGATATTCAAATATAGACAGAGAAAAGAGAATTGATATTAAAACATAGAGAAAAGATAATTAATATTCAAGCATAGACAGAGAAATGAGAATTGATATTCAGACATATAATCAGAGAAAATATAAATACTATTCAAACATAGACAGAGAAAAGGGAACTGATATTCAAACATAGACAGAGAAAAGAATATAGATAAAAAAAAAAGTAAAGTACTCCCTTCACGCCAGTGGCGTATAGGGAATATGGTGTTAGAGACCATAAATTTTACAGACCTTCGGCACATTATTCTTGGGGTAATGTGGTCGGTATTACGCCCGTGCCGCTTTACTTTCCCAAAAAAAATCCGGTACCCATTAAAGGCTGGGTGAACCGGAAGCCTTTGGCTGGGATCGAACCCTACCTCTTGTTCTTTGTAGTTCAGTTCACTAACCACTGAGCTATCGCGGCTCAAAGAGAATTGATATTCAAGCTAAATTGATTGACTTTGTAGAGATAATGAAGGAACAGCAGAACTTCCGTCACGCGTCTTATTGGAAACAGTAAAACAATGTGGCCTTGAAAATCAAATAGTATAGCAGTTTCAGGGGATAATACAAACATTCGTTTTGGTGGTTTGAATAGAAAAGGAAAAAACAAAGATTTTACCAAAGTGAGGGAACAGTTACAGAGTAAAGTTCTTGGGTTAGGATGTACAGCTCACATGGTACACAAGTGTGCACATTTAGCTATTAATTCAAACACCTCCCCCCTCCGTGATGTTGAAGGAATTGTTGTGAAGATATTTGGCTATTTTCACATATTTACTGTCCGAATGAAAAGACCTAAGGAGTTCTGTGACTTTGTTGGACAGGAATATGAAAAGGTACTGAGCTACAAGAATGTTAGGTGGTTTTCCTTACTACCAGAAATCAGAGGAATCTGTGAAATGTAGCCTGCACTTAAGTCATTCTTCCTCTCTGAAGAAAAAGTCCCCACTGATGTTTTAAAGAAGTGGTTCAGTGATCCTTGTTTCATGCAGTGGTTCAATTTTGCTCATGCAACTTTAACATAATGTGATAATACAAATTGAAGGCGAGGATGTAACTATAGTAGAGTCTTCCATATTGTTTTCAACTTTAATTGAAAAATTGAACTGCAGAAAAGAAGAGAAGTTCATTTCACCATCAGTTAAGCAACTTCTGACATCTGTAGAAGATAGTGACTCCAACTCCACAACACAATATCTCAGTGGTTTCTTGTGAATTTGATAGAAATGATGTTCAACATCTCAGTGGTTTCTTGTGAATTCGATAGAAATGATGTTCAATAACTCAGTGGTTTCTTGTTAATTTGATAGAAATGATGTTCATATCTCAGTGGTTTCTTGTGAATTTGATAGAAATGATGTTCAATATCTCAGTGGTTTCTTGTGAATTTGATAGAAATGATGTTCAATGTCTCAGTGCCTGGGTTGTTCATTCACACAATAACAAAACTATGGACCGTGAACAATTGAGATCGCCTCCAGAAAGGGAGAAATATGAAGAAACTGCTCATTACCTTTCTTTACATTTAGATGACCTTGACTCGAATGAAGAGAATATGTTTGACAAAATTTCTTTCGTGAAGCCACGTAGGTGACGTCAGATCAAGTATCGAATAAAGAAAATGTCACACTTTGTTCAAAACTGGGTGAAGTTTTTAAATTCTTTTCTTTAAAAAAAAGTGATTCATTTGCAGAACTCCAGATGCTCACTGAACTGTTCCTGTGTCTTCCTGAAAGTAATGCTTCAGTGGCGAGAGTTTTCTCTTCAAAGAACATGATGTGGTCATCCCAAAAGTCCAACATGAATTTAAGAATGTTCGAGTAAAACGTGCCAGAAGCTATATAACTGAATGGAAGACTAATATAAGATACATTTCAAAAGTAGTTTTTATTATATGTTATACCTGTCCCCGGAAATTGTGGAAACAATCCGGTAACCTTACTTTATAACGCTCTTCACCCTTCTCTGAAAAATGATAATTGCTACCATTATTTATACTGTACAGCATATAGGCATTATAATCGTTTACTCCAACGATTGACTTCTTTTTTAAATATATTGTTAAAAAAATACTTTTAAGAGTAAAATCTTTTTAGACTAAAATGTCTAAACAGCGCCTGTAGATCTGCAATTGATAGCACTCATTGGTCACTTTTTGACAAGTATTACCACATCCATTAGACAAGCGGTCGTAGTCTCCTGAATCGCGCTGTATATTATCCTGTTTGTCTAGGATTTACATTCACCAACAAAGATTCCAGCTCTTTCCATAATGCAGCGCGCTTTGGGGACGGGAAGAGATTAAGGGCAGACAAGTTAATGAGCTTTAACCATGTTTGTGCGGCTTGAGAGAATTCTCTATCAGCGGAAGAAACTGAGAAAATCTATTATCAGATTGTAGCACATGGAGAACAACAAAAAACGGCACAACAATTGCCTAGGAATCAGTAAACAGGGGCCCACATTTCTAAGAGCGTCAAGAAGCTAGAGGGCCGAAACACTTAATCAATGATCAGATTGCCTCCTGCTGCGAAGATCTGTTTAAAGAGTCTCTTATTACTCATAAAGAAAGCTGTAGTTTGTGTGTAGCTATCTATAGATTTGGAAAGGCCTACAGGCTGATAGGAAATTCCCGGAAAACCTCCAACAAGCGTGACGTTTTCAGTCTTGCGAGCAGGGATGCTTGTGAGTAGAGAGACGTCAGCTGTCTATAGTTCCTATAGATGATAACGTCGCTCTAGGTAAAGGGTTTTCCCATTTTATTTTCTTCTCGCAGCTCTTTACAAATATATAGATGGCTATATGGTAGAGCTCAAATTGCAACCAAGGGAGCTAAGGAGTCAGGCTTGCAGACATTCCTGTTAACTCCCTTGGTATTACTTACAATATTTTTTTTATTTAGTGCTAATTACGTACGATCCCACATTTGAACAATGATTTTAGACCACATTATAAATACTTAATAGCACGCGGTAAACTGCTTTTGATTGTCTCGTTGACTCTAAGATGTATGTATCCCACAGATGGTTAACAATTATAGACCCAGATGTGTCAATAACCTGCCTCCTAAACTTTCTATGTAAATAAATAAATAAAGGTTATCTTAAACCATCATATGCCTCAGAATTAGGTGCTACTCACACGTCATAGATTACTGTTTCTTCCTTAACATATCCATTTATCACAACAGTGTCAATTCATGTACATGTACTTTTAAAAATCAATTCTCCTGCATTTGTTGTTCTTTATTTTTTTTTCTTTTATATTAACGAGTCTTTGAAATGTGGATTTATAGAAAAATAGGAAGAATTTGATCAAAAAGGAAAGAAAACAAGCGATTAAGTCTTAAAACCACTAAACATTAAAAGAGAACTACTAAACACAATTCAAACAAGACAAATGAGATTTTCGGGGTATATTAAAAGACACAGCAGCCTACTAAATGTAATCTTGGAAGGGAAAGTACAAGATAAGAGAGGCTGAGCAAGATTAACATGGACGAGTAACATCAAAAGATGGACAAGTCAGCTTATGACAACCTGCACCATCAAAGAAATAGACAGAGTGGAACGACGTCCATGGTAGCCAACCTTCATGTGGAAACGGTACTTCACCATTATGATTAACAAGTGCATCCAATGGAAAAAGACAGAAACGGACATACACGTTTGTAGCCATGATAGGTCACGGTAAAGTTGGTATGAAGTGGGGGAAGCATAATTACGTAAAAATTGTATGTCCATCTAGTGCCTACGGATATAAGAAATGACTTAATAACAAATGCTTTGACTTACAAAGTATATATTACAAGTGCGGCGACTAGACCATTGAAAACAATGGTAACTGATGTTCATATATAATATTTTTTAAATAAAAAAAACTCTGACCCTAGCATCTCGTAGTAACTGCTGTGAACATGTGGTCTTGATGTTCCTGCCCTGTAGAGACCATCCACATATCCCAGATATGGAGACAAGCTGTACCAATAATGGAAGAAAAAAATGGTAACGTTTTACTTTCCGTCAACCAACTTCAACAATTAAAACAAAAGTGGTCACGTACATTTTTTTCAGTACCAAAACGAACGAATTTAGATAAATTCATATTTTTAAGGATTTGAACAAAATATTTGTTTTATATTCATAATTACTGCTGGATTATTACTATCTATCTATCTACTGACCTTTTGAGCCGAAGACGGCACATAGGGCAGAACCACAATCTCAAAAACAGAAACCTTGCGTGCCAAAATGACACATATTGCAGAAATCACTTCTTCTAAAAGGATTATTACTAGGGAATCAATAATTTATGTCATAATTTCTACCGATAATAGTATCTCAATTACTGTTAAGAATATATCGTCTCATGGTAAACTATCAAATCATTCATTATTCTCTTCTTCATTTCCGCTTCTCATTTTACGTTCACACAACGACCACTTCCAATTATATCCCTGCAGACGTGTAGAGGGGGAAGCTAGGAAAACAGGATGGAGAGAGTTATCGGGAAAATATGAGCCAGAACATGACAGTTTAAACAAGCTTGGCAGACATGGACAGACCAAGATATTCAGAACAGCTCACTGTGACGTCAAAGCAATTCTTCTCCTTTTTCTTTTCTCTTTCTAACTGGTACCGAAAAGGTGTTGTGGTTATATCATTTGTATTTCTTGAGCTGCTCGAATTGTCTGAATTAGTGATTTTCCTTTGTTGTTACATGTCTCTGTCACTGCATCTATCCATCTTCTTTTGGGTCTTCCTCTTGGTCTTTTCCCGTGCATTCTCGAGAAGAATCCATTGATGGTGAGTGGTAAGGATTCATTCTGACCAGGTGGCCAAACCATTTGAGTTGTTGTTGTTCTATATATTCTTGGCAGGGTTTTGTTCCTACCATTTCGTTCGAAATTACACACAAGAACACTTGAATTTCTTTTTTTTTACTACGGGTATTGAAATTCATTTATAATTTATATTTGACACCCGTCGCAAATTGCATGGTGTTGCCAGCACAGCCACGCACCGGAAGTTGAAGCATAACTACACAAAATATGATCCAGTGACTCAACATGAGACTGTGAAGGATCCAGACAAACTCCAGAACATTCACTATAGGACTGCAGCATTCTCAACGCACGAAGAACACAAATATACCCCACAGAAACAACTCTACATGACAAGTTATGGGGGGGGGGCTAGTGAAGATCTCAGACCGTCTTGTTCATGACCCTGGCTGGTGTAAACATCAAAATGCATAACAGTAGCTTATCGCTTAAGAAGAATTAGGAGAGACATTCAGTTTTTCTGATAGCATCAACTATTATCCGTTGGTGTTTTTAAAATGTTCGTTGTAGTCACTTCATCTTACTCTGGTTTTCCTTGGACTTTGAATCCTTCTCCATTTAAAATAATAATTGCCACCATTATTTGCACTCCACAACACAGAGTCTATATGGCTAAGTCGTTTTACTTTTGATGAAACATTTCGATCATTCCTGCTACCTTTTCGATTGCCTACAAAACGTTTCAGTCACTGCAACGACATTTTCTATTGTTGATACAACCATCATTTGAGAACAATTTCAAATCATCAAAATACACAGAGAAACGTTTTTACAGCACTCAGAAGAGTCCACAAACATATATAATAATTTAGTCTCTAATCATCTCACTTGCAAATGATGACGTAATTTACTGTTATTTCCCAGCCTCACCCGCAACCTTCCAATATTATACAACACAGGACAGCAGCGAATATTGCTGCTCTCGTCATTTACTCCAATACATGTTATTTTATTACTTTTTAAAGCATTTTTTAAAACAATAAATCCTGTAAACAGATTCAAGAGTTGTGCAGTAAAAGAACTCACTAGTCACATTTTCACAAGTATGGCCACATCCATTAAACACGCATTTGTAGCCTTCTGGACACGAGTCATGTAGGACATTTTCCTCCGAGTCGAAGAGGTATTCACAATCTTCAACACAAATTCCAACTTGATCTTTTTCAGTCTGGACTAAATTAGGAGAAGTAAGGTAGCATATTTATTTATACCATGTATACACATAACATATAGATTGTTATTCTTTCAATGATTCAAATCAGTAACAATATCATTTTTCACTTGATACAATACAAATCATTTCATCACTACATTTACTTTTAATGCAATAAAACTCGATCAATCATTATTATTCATTCTACTTCTTTAAAGGAGAATTTAAATCAATTCTTCCATTTACTGTAATTTCGATACAACGAAGTGAATTTTTATTTAAAAGACTTAAATTATATTCATTTAAGATGGAGTGTGGTACTAATTTTGTAGAGAGCACGGAATGCAGTTTGCTGAAGACTGTCAGTCATTAACTAGTCAACATTGCGGAAGACTGTCAGTAATTAACTAGTCAACATTGCGGAAGACTGTCAGTAATTAACTAGTCAACATTGCGGAAGACTGTCAGTAATTAACTAGTCAACATTGCGGAAGACTGTCAGTAATTAACTAGTCAACATCGCGGAAGGCTGTCAGTAATTAACTAGTCAACATTACGGAAGACTGTCAGTCATTAACTAGTCAACATTGCGGAAGACTGTCAGTCATTAACTAGTCAACATTGCGGAAGACTGTCAGTAATTAACTAGTCAACATTATGGCTCCCAATGAATATTCTTATTTTTCAGCATTGAAATGTTTTGATCACGCGAATTTGACACTTTATCTTCTTTACTGGTGTAGGGGTAGGAACAACTTCGTGACCTAGATGTGCTGGTCTCAAGGTCGATGCTCGTACGTACATGTGAGTCCTAATCTTACCGGTAAACCTGCACCGTGACTAACATACACCGCCTAGAACAGGCTGGACCCAAATTTGACATAGCTGCCACAATCGTGAAACTTTCAGTGTTATTGAAACAGAAATCTCCACTCTTGAAAGATAATATTAATGAATAAATTGAGTTATTGTTATTGTTTTTAAATGACCCAATATGTCGTCTTCGTTTCCTAAGATATGCTGATGATAACACAAATCCTAAAGATCTACAACAATTACTTAATGAAACAAACACCGCAAGCAAAAATATGGATTAGATATAAATATTAAAAAAAAAACAACTAAAACTATCATCATAAACTATGATAATCCTCAAACTACAAGGGAATATCAAAGTTGAATGATTACACCTGAAGACAGTTCAGAGCTACAGCTGCCTTAGACATACTATAACCAGTGATGGAAAATATAAAACTGAAATAAACAAAAGAATGGAATGGCAACATATAAATTTATTGTCATGAAAAATATAGTAACATCAAAACAAATAACACCAGGACTAAAACTAAGATAGACAAAATCGTATATATCTCAACATTCCTGTAAGGTGCAAAAACATGGACAAGAAAACCGAACAGAAAATTGAAGCCTTTAAATGTGGATTTATAGAAGAATAGGTAGAATTGAATGGAAAGAAAAGAAAACAAACGAAGTCTTAAAACAATTAAAGCTGAAAAGAGAACTCATAAATACAATTCAAACAAGGCCAATGCTATTTTGGGGCCATATTAAAAGACACAACAGCTTACTGAAAATAAACTTGGAAGGGAAAATACAAGGTAAAAGAAATAGAGGCAGACCAAGACTAACATGGACGAGAAACATCAAAAGATGAACAAGTCAGCCTATGACAACCTGCACTATCAAAGCAAGAGACAATGGAATGGCGCTCCATGGTAGCCAAACTTTGATGCGAGGACGGCAACCATTAATGATGATGATATTCCGTGAAATAAAATATTACTATTAAAACAACTATATTTATAGACGCTGTTTCATGTATGACTTTTCTTGAACATTCCAGCACTGAAGATAGAGATTTGGAGCAAGTAACATTCTGGAAATTGAATATATTTTAGCTAAATATTTTTAAAAAACGTGATTTTCACTTTCATTTTTGGTAGGTAGTTGCTGTCTTACATAACCTGGAAGAGGTAACGGCAGCAAGATGCACCAAGATGCGTAGAGATGCGAAGCTGCTGTAAAGCTGATGATAATAGCAATACTAAAAAAAAGAAGAAAAAAGTGGTACGGTGACAGCTTTATGTGGTAATGGACGAAACAAAAGTCGACGTTTCGGCCGAAACGTCGACTTTTGTTTCGTCCATTACCACGTAAAACTGAAACCATACCACTTTTTTCTTCTATTTTTAGTTATGCTATAACCTGGAAAACATAGTCTTGATCGTGCTCGCCTAAAAGTAGGCAAACAATCACAAAGACACAACAATAACAACATATACTTTTCTTGACCATCGAGGCGGGTTTTCGAAACCCTAGCTCTCTTTCTTCTATCTTTTTCCACTCTCTCTCTCTCTCTCTCTCTCTCTCTCTCTTATGTCTCTTTCCTCTATCTCTTCTCTCCTCCATCTTATCTCCTATCTCTTTATTCTCTCCTCTCTCTGTCGTATTAATTTTCTCTATCTCTTTCTCCCCCTTTTTCTTCTTTCCTCTCTCTCTCTCTTTCTCTCTCTCTCTCTCTCTCTCTTTCTTTTATCTCTTTCCTCTCTCTTCTCTACTTTATTTCTCTTTATATCCATATCTCTCTCCCCTCTCTTATCTCCTTTCATTCTTTTCTCCTCTATCGCTTCAATTCTATCACCTTCTGCTTTCTTCTATCTCTCTCTACATTCTTTTCTCTCTCACTCTCTCTCTCTCTCTTCGTTCCTCTTTTTTTCCTCTTTCCGCTCTCTCTCCTTTCTTTCTTTCTTTCTTTCTTTCTTTCTTCTTCCCTCTTTCTTCCCTCATCTAATTTTACCCTATCTTTTTTCTCTCCTTTATTGTTTTTTCCTCCACGATAGTTAGTCGAGAAAACCCACTAGCTACTGCCGTTCAGACAACTTGTGTTCGATTCCCACTGGAAGCAATGAGATATAAACTTGTGTTTGTAAAAACAGATACCCCTGCGGTCGACCCAGCAGCTGGCAGAAATGGATACCAGGGTTCATACTCTGGGAAGGTGAGGAACACCTTCGCCCGTGAGTTACGATGCTTGAGGTGACACTATGCTGTAGTCTCCGAACACCTCTGGATAGGCAGCAAACACATATGGGTAAAAATCCGGGAGCTAATCCGCCGATTCAAGTCTCCTACATTTACCCTGGCATTAATCAATAAAAAAAATCGTGATTAAATCTTAAGAAATATTATACAATTTAAACTCAATGCACCTCAATGCATGCCAAGGACAGCTACTCTAAAGATAATAAACGTTATGGCTTGTATTTATATACGTAATTTTTAAAAGGTGTCTCTTGCGGCTTATTGTAAATGTGTTAATTTTTTCCTCCGATATTAGAATATCAAACAGTCTGGACTTGGCTTAAGTCGTAGCACACTTGTTATTATTATTATTATTATTATTATGTATATATATATATATATATATATATATATATATATATATATATATATATATATATATATGGGAGCCGCGATAGCTCAGTAGTTAGTGAACTGAACTACAAAGGACAAGGGGTACGGTTCGATCCCAGCCGACGGCTTCCGGGTTCACCCAGCCTTTAATGGGTACGGATTTTTTTCTGGGAAAGTGAAGCGGCACGGGCGTAATACCGATCACATTACCCCAAAAATCATGTGCCGAAGGTCTGTAAAATTTATGGTGACTAACACCATATTCCCTATACGCCACCTGGCGTGACGGGGTACTTTACTTTTTTTTTTACTTACATATATATATATATATATATAATATTAATTTTCTCAGCTATTTAGTATATTACAAATTTCAGTAAATTAAAAATCCCATCAATTATTCAACAAGGCAGGGCAGCCTGAATGCCAACTAAATTCACTAAATGATAACACAATTACTATTTGAGCCATTCAGGTCAATTCCAGTAGAATAAAAATATCAAACTAATTCAGGAAAATTGATCACAGCACACAATGCGTTCAACGTATGGGATATCACTCCTGTTGTGTGCAAGATGCAACAGATGGATTTGGTATACAGAATACAACCACTGCAACAAGAAACAAAGAATTAACTACCAACATCATCATCATTTAGTCTTCACAACGTAGGTTGCTACCTTTCTTTGAGCGCCTTTTTGTTGTGTGTCTTGCTTTGATGATGCATGTTGTTATAGGCTGACTTGTCCATCTTTTTATGTTACTCGTCCATGTAAGCCTTGGTCTGCCTATACCTCTTTTACCTTATATTTTCCCTTCCAAGATTACTTTTAGTAGGCTGTTGTGTCTTTTAACATGGCCAAAAAATCTCATTTGTATCGTTTGAATTGTGTTTAGTAATTCTCTTTTTTTATTTTTAGTTGTTTTAAGACTTCAAGTCGTTTTAAGACTTCATCGTTTGTTTTCTTTTCTTTTCATCCAATTTTTTTTATTCTGTAAATTCACATTTCAAAGGCTTCAGTTTTCTGTTCTGTTTTCTTCCATGTTTGTTCCAATATCCATGTTTCTGTGCCATACAGGATTGTGAAGAAGATATACGATTTTGCTATTCTTTGTTCTAGCCAGGTGTTATTTGTTTTGATGTTAGTATATTTTTCATGGCATTAAAATTACTTTTTGCCATTTCTATTATTTTGTGTATTTCAGTTTTACATTTTCCATCACTGGTTATAGTATGTCCAAGATAGTTGTAGCTCTGAACTGTCTCCAGGTCCATTCTTTCAACATTGATATCCACTTGTAGGTTTTGAGTATTTTCTTTGTTTAGAATCATAGTTTTAATCGTTTTGATATTCATATCTAATTCATAATTTTTGCTTGTCATGTTTATTTCATTAAGTAATTGTTGTAGATCTTTTGATTTTCTTAAGTAGTACAGTATCATCAGGATATCTTAGGCTATTGATTATCTTTCCATTAATGTTTAGGGCTAGCATCTCTGTGATGTTTATATACATTTGCTCAGTGTATAGATTGAACAAGCTTGGTGACAGGATGCATCCCTGTATTACTTCTCTTCATATATCAATAGGTGTAGAGTTCTCTTTGTAATATTTTATTATTGCTGTTTGCTCCCAACTTTGTAAAGATTCCTAACATTCCATGTATACATTCTGTGGATCTTTCTTTTGACATAAATTATAATTTCTATTCATGGCTTTCTTTGGAAGCAACGTGATGATGTTCCAATCTCTTTCACGGTGATCAGCCATATTCGTCTTTCGTGTCCTGAATATGACTCCTGTATACTACACACTGTTATTTTCGCTTTCATAGCAGTTTATCATTTCTGATTCTTCCGTCCCATCTACCATCACAGACTTTGTACATTGGAGATGGACATTCCTGCTAGGCGCCATTATTGTTTCGCAACTACCAACATAATCACTGAAAACATTGCCAACACAAATACTAAATATGTTACTAACATAGACAGACATAATTATAATATCTACCTTGAACAGTTGCCAGAAGCCCAAAGCAGAATAGAGCTGCCCACGTCATGTTATTATTTGATTCGAGGGTCAAGAAAACGATTTTTTCTTTACTTTCTGGACTGTAGCACGCGTAGTTGGCAAGATTTTTTGCAGGTTTTTTTTTTTTTTTTACAGAAACAGCCTTAAGCACAAGGGTAACAGATGCACGTTACGAAGCAACATGACCTGCCGTGGTTAGTAATTAACTTTATTGATATCCATAGTTAAGCTTGTGTCTGATAGATATTTTACAGAGGGTTAAACATGACCTCCTGCGCCTGTGTACGACCTCTTCGTATTGTACTGAATTGACGGATTCCTATTACCAACCAAATGAAAAGAGAACTACTTTATCACAGTTCAAACAAGACAAATGCGATTTTTGGGACATGTTAAAAGACACAACAGCCTACTAAAAGTAATCCTGGAGGGGAAAATACAAGGTAACAGAGGCAGAAGCAGACCAAGACTAACATGGACAAGTAATATAAAAAAATAGACAAATCAGCCTATGACAACCTGCACCATCAAAGCAAGAGATAGAACAGAATGGCGCTAAATGGTAGTCAACCTTCGTTGCGGAGATAGCACGGGCTGAAAGTAAAGGGATCACTCAAAGCTTGTGACGTTTTTAGCATTGCGAGTAGTTTGTGGGGAAAATGACATTAGACACCCATAGCTTGTATAGTTTTATACATCACCAGCTTTGGGTGATTTCGGGAAAACCTTCTCAGCCGGAGTGTCTTAGTTATAGTTGGATGTATTTTAAACTTCTTGTCCATAATTCTTTGCCTAAAAATCGTTGTATGTTGCGAATGCACAGACGATGAAGCATGCAGGAGGGCCACATAATTTCTGTTTGACCGAAACTAAATTCTAATGCTGCCAACAAGGAGTGTTAAGTCCACTGAGGTTAAGAAGAGACTCGAGACGTCAGGTGAGACAACATACGAGCTAAATACGTTCAGCGACTCACAGCTGACTACTGGGGTGAGAAGCAGAACTGATCAAAATAAACTTATAAGTCCAGAGATGATAATAGTTAGAGGCACAAAATATAAATTAGTAAGGAAAATACAATTTTAAATAAAGCTGTCAACAATATCACGCCAAGAAAGGAGTGATTGGAGAAAACAGAGAGAACTGTTTCATAGCATCCGGTACCGGTATGTTATATGAGGCTTAAAGAGACTATACAGGCCGCAGCTGTTGTAGGCTAGACTACTGTGATGTTTTCAAAGGAAATATAGCGAGTGCTTTCCACAAAACCAGAGATTAGCGGGATGTTTTTCTATAGAGTATACTTGAACCTACGAGTAGATAAGGACTTTTTGTTGCCATACCAAGATGGACAGAATTAGTGCTGAGTGACTTTCACAGATATAGGCCCAATGGTGTAGATGGGGAGGTGGCGCACGGGAAAAGGGAACATCGGTCCCCGGTTGCAGCATCTGGGTGCTCCAAACTGATTTTTATATAATATTACAGAAACGCTGCAAATTTTATAGAACTTCTGAAGCTTATTGCAGAGTTCGAGCTAGTAATGAAGGGCCACCATTTGTATGTGCAGCAAACTCCAGGATCAACTACGTACCTTTCACCAGAAATATAAAATAAGTTCACCCAGGTGCTAGCATCTACAGTTAGAGAACAACCCGTGTTTGACATCCAAAGAGCCAAATAATATGGAATAATATTTAATTCAATTGCTGATGGTGTTCACCAAGAACAAATGTAGGAGACCATTAGATTTGTAGACATCAAATTTGAGAAAAAGTCTGTCGTTGTGAAGGAGTCTTTCTGTGGATTTATTCAAGCCCATAAAAAAGTGTAGCAAGTATTAGAGATATAATATTGGGACAACTGGAGAAGGATAAATTAGCTTTCGATGACTGTCGATCACAGTGTTACTGTTACGGCAATGCATATGTAATGTTTGGCTACAAATCAAATAACCATACAGTTATTCAGTTGGGGTTATGCTGTTAGTCACAAGGCTGCAGGTGTGACATTTTCCACTACTGTGCGAGATATGTTTATTTTTCGCGGTCAACTCTTCCATGGGAGAGAATGAAAACTGCTCTTGATGTACCAGTGATGTCAGAGTCAGAAAATTGTTGGAGTGCCAGAGCAGAAGCTGTTAAACAGTTACGTGATCAACTAGAACACTTTGGTAGAACTAGTGGAAAATGTTGCAGATGACCAGCATGAACATTCAGATACGTGATCAACTAGAACACTTTGGTAGAACTATTGGAAAATGTTGCAGATGACCAGCATGAACATTCAGATACGTGATCAACTAGAACACTTTGGTAGAACAATTAGAAAATGTTGCAGATGACCAGCATGAACATTCAGAAACATGATCAACTAGAACACTTGGTAGAACTATTGGAAAATGTTGCAGATGACCAGCATGAACATTCAGATACGTGATCAACTAGAACACTTTGGTAGAACAATTAGAAAATGTTGCAGATGACCAGCATGAACATTCAGAAACATGATCAACTAGAACACTTCGTAGAACTATTGGAAAATGTTGCAGATGATCAGGATGAACACTGAGATACAAGAAGTGATGCAATTCACTTGTACATCGAATTTTAAAATTTGAGTTTTTGGTTTTTCTTCACTTCTAGAGTACTGTACCTGCCAAGATTGACTGGATTCAGAAAATGCTTTAGAGCCACACTATGAATATCCACAATGCTGCTCAAGATATTCAGGCTTTAAAATGGTATTTCCTAGAAAACAGTGACGCCATTTACAAGAATTCTCTCGAATAAGCAAAGTAACTATGCAGTACTTGTAATGTTCAAGTAGAGAGACGGTAGAGGAAGTAGAAGAATATGCCTGAAGATGATGGAGAAACAGCAGAGGGTATAGAGCTCGCAAAAGAAAATGAAAACCTATGACTGATGAAAAATATAATTGACAAAATACCCACAGAAAAGGGAAACAGATACATCAGCTTGAAGAAACTCTACTTCAGTTTTAGCTTTCTTTTAGACATGAAGGTACCGATGAGAGCAACTAACGAAATAACTTGAAACAGACAATATTTTTATGGGAAGCTTTTATGTTACAGACTTGAATGGCTTAGGGATGTTTAATGCAAAAATGGACTGCTGAAAGCTACTCAAGACAAGGGCTGATGTTGTTACGCTTTCGACACCACAGGACCTGCGTCGCTTCATTAGGCAGTATGGGGTTGATGTATTTCCAAATCTGAGAGTTGGTCGTCAGATCTTACTGACTATTGCAACATACATTGCCAGCTGTGAAAGGTCCTTTAGTAAGTCCTGTCCTACCTGAGATGGGACAGGAAAGCTTGTCAGCTTTGGCTTTGCTGAGTGTGAAGCCGGAGAATGACAGTATACATTTTACGGAACTAATAAATAAATTTGAAGCAGCGAAGGCAAGGAGAATTTCTCTTTGAAGTTACATAATCACATCTAAAACAATTACATAAAACTATTTCTTTTATCTTATGATATCTTTTCAGATTATTATATCCAAAGTAATGTTTTGAGTTTTCACAATGGTATTTTGCAATGTTGACTAATATTTGAGTATAAAATAATTGTGCACTAATTTTTTATTTGTTTTTTTGTTTCTTGAATATTTCCTTCTCTGTTATTCAATTACATTTCCAGTTTGAAACTATAGACTCAATATATTGAGTCTATGATCACACAATAAAGAGTTTTAAATACTTATATGTTTTTGTTTCAAAACCTTTCATTAAAGATCAAAGAAAGTTTTATCACCAGACTAAACACATTTTATGTTTCTACGTTTCATCTTTGTACCGTTTTAGACGGGAGCCGCGATAGCTCAGTGGTTAGTGAACTGGACTACAAAGGACAAGGGGTAGGGTTCGATCCCAATCGGCGGCTTCCGGGTTCACCCAGCTATAAATGGGTACCGGATTTTTTTCTGGGAATGTAAAGCGGCACGTGCGTAATACCGACCACATTACCCCGAAAATCATGTGCTGAAGGTCTGTAAAATCTATGGTCACTAACACCATATTCCTTATACGCCACTTTGCATGGCGGGGCTCTTTACTTATTGTTTAACAATCTAGACACAGCTTTAAAGTCTGCCAATTACATCTGTTCTTAAAAAAAATGAAAGTCTGCCAATTACATATGTTCTTAAAAAAAATGAAAGTCTGCCAATTACATATGTTCTTAAGAAATGAAAGTCTGCCAGTTACATCTGTTCTTAAGAAATGAAAGTCTGCCAATTACATCTATTTTGAAGAATGAAAGTCTGGCAATTACATATGTTCATAAAAATGAAAGTCTGACAATTACATCTGTTCTTAAGAAATGAAAGTCTGCCAATTACATCTGTTGTTAATAAAAGAAAGTCTGCTAATTACATCTGTTGTTTAGAAAAGCAAGTACTTTTAATGGAAATTTTAAATCAAATAAATATTTGGATGTTTTGGGTCAAAAGTTGGATGTTTTGTAGATACCATGGGTCGCTGTAAACTAGTGACAACACATCTACCTACGTAGCGTCCTATTTAGGGCAGGGGAGCAACTGAGACGGTCTTGCACATTAACGTCCACTTATGTTGCATTTGGGAGCCGCGATAGCTCAGTGGTTAGTGAACTGGACTACAAAGAACAAGGGGTAGGGTTCGATACTAACCGACGGCTTCCGGGTTCACCCAGCGTTAAATGGGTACCTGATTTTATTCTGGGAAAGTAAAGCGGCACGGCGTAATACCGACCACATTACCCCAAAAAGCATGTGCCGAAGGCCTGTAAAATTTATGGTCACTAACACCATATTCCCTATACGCCGCCACTTGGCGTGACGGGGATACTTAACTTAACTTTAACTTTAGGACAGGCGGTGAAGTGAGGTAATCATTGTGCGAGCGTAGATGACAATAACACCAAGAAATTGCTCTATCCATCTCATGAGATTTTAAAATAAATCTGAGAACTGTATTCCCTTTTGTCTTGTTTTAAGTAAACTATGTTTTCTGACGTTACCTAACAGTCCTAGTCAATCTTTGCTGCAAAAGACTGTATCTTGATTCACAGCCTAGGGTCTCACATTGACACAACACAACTTAGCAAAGCATGTACACTGATGCAATTATGATAAGCTTTATTTGTCAAAAATCTGTGAGAAATAGATCCAATTTCTGAGCTGCTCCTGTATCCAGGAAATCAATGTTTTTCCTGTTGTCAGTTGCATTGTACAGGAAGTCACTCGCCTCTTACAGTAAGTCCTGCTGTATAAATAATTTTAAATGCATGCTCTTAGTCCATGAAATCTGAAAACAAAAAGTGAATTGTGGTGTTAATTGTTTTCTTAAAGTAATTACAAAAAATATCAGAATATGAAGATAAGTTGGTGATAACAATGTTTAAAATGATCATTTTTGCAAACCTAGTTAAGAATTTTGTAGATTCAAATTTTCGTGCTTTTCAATGGGATGTTTAAAATAAATAAATGAGACACGGCGGTCCATAGTAATAGAAGGAAAAGGTATGTGTTAGCACTCGGAAAAATAGTAACAGAAAATTTGAACAAGAGAATATTTTCTGTTGTTGTTTATTTGTCATTTTTTCCGAGTGCTAACACATACCTTTTCCTTCTAGTATTCCCTATTATCGCCTCGGAAGTTTCCATATTTAATAATTTTTATTTATTATTATTTGTCTCCGGTCCGTAGTAACCAGTTTATGCCAGCAGATCCTGTCAGGTGTGTTTCTTCTATAAACAGCTACATGATATAGGCTTTTTTTGTGAATCTTTCATCTTCTAGGGCTGCTGTTTCCCATATTTCAATTGTCTCTGGGTATTAAAACTCTTTGAGGGATGCTGTCTTGTGGTGATCATGTTGTACGTACAAACAATTTGATCTGTTATTTTTTTTAAAAATATGATCCAGCGCTGGTTTACCCCAACAATTTTCCTTACATTCTCATTTCTGATTCAGTTTCTTCCTGTCACATTCAGTACTTTTCTTAAGGATCTCATCTCTGTTGCGATGACTTTTATTTTTCCATTGGCTGTTAATGTTTGAGTTTGGTACTGAAATATGAGTGCTGTTAATGTCTGAGTTTGGTACTGAAATATGAGTGCAGTTAATGTCTGAGTTTGGTACTGAAAGATGAGTGATGTTAATGTCTGAGTTTGGTACTGAAAGATGAGTGTAGTTAATGTCTGAGTTTGGTACTGAAAGATGAGTAATGTTAATGTTTGAGTTTGGTACTGAGAGATGAGTGCTGTTAATGTCAGAGTTTGGTACTGAAAGATGAGTAATGTTAATGTTTGAGTTTGGTACTGAGAGATGAGTGCTGTTAATGTCAGAGTTTGGTACTGAAAGATGAGTAATGTTAATGTTTGAGTTTGGTACTGAGAGATGAGTGCTGTTAATGTCTGAGTTTGGTACTGAAAGATGAGTAATGTTAATGTCTGAGTTTGGTACTGAGAGATGAGTGCTGTTAATGTCAGAGTTTGGTACTGAAAGATGAGTGCAGTTAATGTCTGAGTTTGGTACTGAAAGATGAGTGCTGTTAATGTCTGAGTTTTGTACTGAAAGATGAGTGCTGTTAATGTCTGAGTTTGGTACTGAAAGATGGGTGCTGTTAATGTTTGAGTTTGATACTGAAAGATGAGTGCTGTTAATGTTTGAGTTTGATACTGAAAGATGAGTGCTGTTAATGTCTGAGTTTGGTACTGAAAGATGAGTGCTGTTAATGTCTGAGTTTGGTATTGAAAGATGAGTGCTGTTAATGTCTGAGTTTGGTACTGAAAGATGAGTGCAGTTAATTTGTATTCAGAAGCTAAAATGACACTTTAAGTAGTCATTGGAGCTTGAAGTTTTCAAACTAATCAAAAATGAATTATACAAAGAGATAAGTATTTTAATAAGTAAGTAAAGTACCCCCGTCACGCCAAGTGGCGTATAGGGATTATGATGTTAGTGGCCATAAATTTTACAGACCTTCGGCACATGATTTTTGAGGTAATGTGGTCGGTATTACGCCCATGCCGCTTGACTTTTCCAGACAAAAATCCGGTACCCATTAAAGGCTGGGTGAAATGGAAGCCATCGGTTGGGATCGAACCCTACCTCTTGTCCTTTGTAGTCCAGTTCACTAACCATTGAGCTATTGCGACTCCCCATTTTAATAAGTACTCATAACTATCCACTAAACGAAGAAAATATAGAAAGTAAAGACATAATCTTCATCATTCCTGCATCGTTAAACATCACATAGGGCTTGTAGTGTTTTACACCACCCATCTCTATTCTGGACGAGATGTTCGACCTAATCTAAAGAGTCAATGCCTGTCAACTTTGCTTCTCTAACACTGTTCTTTTCAGTGTCTCTCTATGTCTTCCTCTTTTCTGTATCCTGATGTTTCCCATAGAAGTGCCTGTTTTAGAATGCTCTTGTCTCTTCTCAGCACATGTCGACATACATAGTTACACCTTATCTTCCTAATTGTAAAGGAGATCGTTGGTTGCATGGCCATTTCTCTTATCTTAATATTAGTCTTGAATTAATTCCATTGTACACAGAATATTCTTCTTCACAGAGCATTTGTCTTTAAATGTCTTTAGTTTTCTGTCAATTTCCTTTGTTGTTTTTTCTCTAGCTGTCACATGCTTAGGTATGTGTTGATAATACATTTGAGTTGAATATTCTAAGTTTGGGTTTCTCGCTTAGTATTTCCATATTTTGTCCAGTTTTTTTCTTAATTCGCTGCTGCTTTTGCTATCTTGCCTCTGATCTCTTTCTTTGTTTCATCTTCTTGATCTATATTTTTTTAAAACAAGATATATGGTTATGGATATTCGAAGGCCTCGGTATCACTGCAAACAGATGGAAATCCATAATTGCACCGCCCGTGCCAGTGGAATCATCTTAATTAACATTTCATCGAATATCCAAACAAAGAAACGCAGTCGCCGTTCCCATCATAGCAAACACAGCACATGCCAAAAGTCATAAGGCGTATTATTGCACCGACAGTGAACGCATCTGAACTGTTCATCGTCATAGGATATCGCCATTCATCGTAGGCAATCTGAATATAGAAACACCATCCGGATGAAACATACAGCTCATGGTGTGCACAGAGCACTACGCAGTAGCACTGGCAGCAAGCAGGACTTGGAATATGAGGAAACAACAACAAGGAAAACTTTTCAGTCAGTGCCTTAACGGTTCTCTGTCGCCTATCCGCCATATTGATCGGAAGTTGCTACCAAGATATATATCATCATCATCATCATCATCAAGTACCGGACTTATTGGCGTAGGTGAGCATGTCTTTCCACAACTTTCAATCTCGGCAGCTATTTATGATTTCTGTTGTTGACCTTCTGCCAAGCCATTCTCTTAAGCTGTCTGTTATTTTTTTCTCTTTGCTTCCCTCTATCTCTTCGTCCCTCAATTTTTCCAGTTGTTACAATATATTCAAGTTGTTCTCTTCTCATTACATGGCCAAAAAATGATGATTGTCTCTTCCTAACATTGGAAATTAGCTCTCTTTTTGCTTTGACATCTCTCAGAACCTCTTCATTACTAATATATATATATATATATATATATATATATATATATATATATATAGTGGTCTACTCTTTCCAATACCTGGCAATTGAGATATATTATTGCCCTCTTGAGTATTGTTATTTGTCATTTTTTTCATATTTGTTGATGTCAAGTTCTATTTCTTTCTTTTGCATAGATTGATAAGGTATCTCTGATATTTTGCATCTTGTTGATATTGTCTTTTAGGAGCACTATATCATCAGCAAAATCTAGATCTTCGAACTAATTCTTGTCATACCATTTAATGCCATTATTGCTTTTATAAAATTTACTCAACAACTAATCAATATCAAATAGAAATGGTGATAGTATACATCCCTAGTTGAATCCTGTTTCAGTTCGAAACCAATAAATCATTCCTTCCCCTGTGCAATTCACCTCACTCAGATAAGGAATTAGTACCTAGCTTGAATTTATTAATGGACAACAAATGACAGGAAGGAAGAGCACTGGCTCCCTAACCTCCAAATGCTGTGTCTAAGTATGGTGAAAATGTATTTTTCGCTTCCTTTCACCATAATATCTATCTATCTGTCTGTCTGTCTGTCTGTCTGTCTATCTGTCTGTCTGTCTGTCTGTCTGTCTGTCTGTCTGTCTGTCTGTCTGTCTATCTATTGACCTTTCGAGCCGTAGCCGACCAAGATACTCCTTTTCTTATCTAAATTTTTATTCTAGCAATTTTCAATTCTTTTAAAGATATTTTTATTAAATCTCGCCATTTGTCTCTGTTCTGTGCAAGCAGCTCTATCTCATTGAGGGAGCCGATTCCTGCTGCTCTTGCTTCTCTCATCAATGTTCTGCTCAGTGTCTCTCTGGGTCTTCCTCTTTTCCTCTTACCTGTTGTTTCCCACATGAGAAATATATTTCTCATATATATATATATATATATATATATATATATATATATATATATAGAGAGAGAGAGAGAGAGAGAGAGAGAGAGGGAGCCGCGATAGCTCAGTGGTTAGTGGACTGGACTACAAAGGACAAGGGGGTGGGGTTCGATCCCAACCGACGGCTTACGGATTCACCCAGCCTTAAATGGGTACCGAAATTTTTTTCTGGCAAAGTAAAGCGGCACGGCCGTAACACCGACCACATTACACCATAAATCATATGCTAAAGGTCTGTAAAATTTATGGTCACTAACACCATATTCCCTATGCGCCACTTGGCGTGACGGGGCTCTTTACTTTAAAAAAAAAAAATATATATATATATACATATATAAAAAAGTAAAGTACCCCCGTCACGCCAAGTGGCGTATAGGGAAATATGGTGTTAGTGACCCTATATTTTACAGACCTTCAGCACATGATTTTTGGGGTAATGTGGTCAGTATTACGCCCTTGCTGCTTTACTTTCCCAGAAAAAAATCCGGTACCCATTTAAGGCTGGGTGAACCCGGAAGCCGTCGGTTGGGATCGAACCCTACCCCTTGTCCGTGGTAGTCCAGTTCACTAACCACTGAGCTATCGCGGCTCCCTATATACATATATAGTGTGACATAATTTTTTTGTTGTTTCACTTTGCATTGTCTCGAATAGTATAATCTCCTTACATCCACTGTAAATTTTACTTCTTAATTGCACCCGTAAATACTTCTTGATTGATGATTTTATTTGGTCAAAATATTCTTGGGTTTTTCCTCAGGGGGGCAGTTTGTATAAAATATTACAGTCATTACAGTTGTAACATTCAGACTCACACAATAGTACTTAGAGCACGAGCTCGTATACGACTTTAACTTGATATTGATAACACTAGGAGAATCTTCAAATGTTGTTTTAACCTCACAAATGCAAAACAATTTGTAAACTTGCAAAGATAATGACTTTGTTTAGAGCTGTAAGAAAGAGGTTGTTATAAAGATACATCTTTAACATGATACGACCATGTTGGAGCCATAAGAAGAGGTTGTTATAAAGCTATCTCAACATGATACCGACCTTGTGAGACCTATAAGAAAAGGTTGTTATAAAGCTATCTCAACATGATACCGACCTTGTGAGACCTATAAGAAGAGGTTGTTATAAAGGTATCTCAATAACATGATACTGACCTTGTTGGAGCATACTAAGAGGGTGTTATAAAGGTATCTCAATAACATGATACTGACCTTATGAGAACTACAAGAAGAGGTTGTTATAAAGGTATATCAATAACAGGATACTGACCTTGTCAGAGACGTAATAAGAAATTGCGACTGTTTTGTGAAATCTCTGGAAAGATAATAAACAAACTATATTAAAAATGCTGTCCTGTCAGATAATGGTGTTAGTAATGACAAATAATTCCCTTTGTGTGCCCTAGGTTAAGAATTGACCCATTGTGTCCTCTTGCATGAAGACTTATAAAGAAAACTATGAAAGTTATAAATATGAAATCAACATTCCATTATTAACTTAAATTACCCTTATTTCTAGACAAGTTAGGTGCATAAATATAATAAAATGTTAATGATATATGATACTTACTTTCTGTGTCTATGGGCTTGCACTTGCAGATTGGGCAGCCTAGTGAATCTTTCTCAAAACCATTTAAACATCCCATTTTGCAACGTGGCCCACAAAGAACTGCAGATAAAAGCAAATAATGTTCAAATTGGATATAGTGATGCTAGAAATTCTTAAACAGAGATTTGCAAGAGGAGACAATCTGATCATCGAACCTTGTTACAAGTATGTCAAAACTAGCAGGATATTTTCTCAGCAACAGTTTTAATCACCTCTTTTTTTTAGACCTCTCCATTCAGTCCTATTTTAATAGGTCACATATTTATGTGTACACCAGATCCCTTGCAGTGACCTCCACTTATACTATCTTTGCTTGGGGTCCCTGCTGTTGCAATGCATTGCTCAGATCTCTGTATTTGACTAGCTTGAATGTATGCTGTTCCTCAATCATGGATTCAAATGACAAAGTAAACTCATGCTTGTTGGTCTGAATTTAGCCCATCACCTCCTTCAGTTAAAGATTTTTGCGAGCCTCGTTAACTGCTACATGCATTCGCCCCTTTCTGTTGGTCATTAATGTGGGCTCCACTGTCTGAATTATTTCATCTAATGCGTTTTTGAGAATAACAACTAGTCTGGCCTTGGCATCTTCATGCAGTCTAGAACTGTTTTGTGCAGGAAAACCAGTCACTCTCTTGAAGTACAGAGCTACATTTGTCAGTCCTGGTGACATTTCTAATAACTTTGTGAGCTTGACTCCTCTCGGAATTACTTCTTAAGTGCTTGAGCAAACTTGATACATTAACAGTGGCCATTGCAGTTTAAGTATCAGTATAAATTGGAGGCACCAGACTTTCAATCAGCCTGGGAGCTTATTCCATTTGACGATCAGTAGTCCTTGATCTGTAACCTCTCCTATTTTCTGGACAGTCATTGTTTTCTTCAATCAATAGGGCGAAATACACGCTGCTGAGACATCTTTTTTTGACTTATCACCAACTGTTGGAGTCCTCTAGTTTTGTCACAGTGTAGTAACAGCCTTTCTTGGTTTGCCATCATCTGAGGGAGAGGTTCCTTGATTTCTTAGACTTGAAGATTATCTGTTCACAATTATTTGATTGACCTACCCAAGCATTCAAACTATTTGTAGACACAGCTCTCTTCTGATGTTAGAACAATAATGTCATCCATGAATGTTTTCAATGATGACATGTGGCATCCATCTGCTAATTCTTGTCCTTTGCAACTAACTCTGACACTTTCAGGATTAGCTACATAGCCACTAGGAAGCGTATCTGTGAAATGATTAATATTATCACAACATTGATGTGCAGTTAAATCTAGTCTGCCATATATAGCCTGGTGGTAATTGCACTGAGAAGCCAGAAAATGCAATTTAAGCATTTCTGTCACATTCTGGAGCAACATAAATAACAAAGTCTACTAGCTCTCTCATTGCAATAGAAAAGATCTATTATAGTCCGTTAAAATACGCCCGCAAACTTCAACAAATATCTTGGAATCTATGGACGGATCATCATAATATTTTGCATGTGGTCTTACATTGTCCATGATGTTACAAATGTATAATTTAAAATAATGAGAGTAATAGTCTACTTAAAGTGATTGGTTCTTTTCAACTTTGTCAGTGCAGCAATTATAGCATCCTTCAAAAATATAATTTACAGTAAGCTTAACAATTTCTTACTACAAAGGACAAGAGGTAGGGGTCGATCCCAACCGACGGCTTCCGGGTTCACCCAGCCTTAAATGGGTATCGGATTTTGTTCTGGGAAAGTAAAGCGGCACGGAAGTAATTTAAAAAAAAAAATAAAGTACCCCGTCACCGTATGAATTTCTGAACGGATTATAGATGTGGCTTCTCACAAATAATGTTGAGTGGAGATTTTGAAACTTCAATGCCGCTTTTCCTTAGCCTAATCTTCAATTTTCTCAGAGATACTACTTCGTTACAAGCAAACATTTGAAAAACTTGTCTTCAATAAGGTTTTTATTAAAATTACCTAACATTTTCTTTCTCACTTCCTTCAATTCTTGTTTTCCTTGAACAATAATATTTACATTATTGGACCCAACAATAAAATGACCGTTTACGTAACTCCAAAATATGTTTTGGTCTCTCCCCATGTTTTGGTATAGAAAGATAAAGAATTCCCCGATTACTCTTTCTACAGAACTATTGGTAAATTTTCATCACAATGTTTTTAAGTATAATGAAGTTCTTGATTAAACTCATTGTAATTACTCACAGTCCATGACTAATTAAAAAAAAAAAGCTCTTTGTAAATTAATTAAAACACTCAGGAAGTTTAGACTTCGCAATTCAGTTCAAAGTGCGATGTGGTTCGTGCGCGAGAAATGTTTGGTCACATGTTCGGAGTGCAATGATGATGACTCGCAAATGACTCAATGTCAAGTGTGCACAAATAAGGATTTTGGAACTCTACATGTAATGTTGACTATAGTCCGTTCAGAAATTCATAATCACACCTGAATTAGCTTTTCGTGATAACCGCTTGTTATTTTAGTTTCAAAATTTGCATTCAATCTTAGAATATTGATGACGCAAAGATTTTGGTATTTTTTATTCCACAAACACAACAGATTTTGCACATCAGCGAATTCCTTTGATCTTTTATGACGATATCACACAAGTTGATTCAAATTTTAGAGTTTACAGTAATCGTTATAAATTTTCCAGTATACTGGAATTCTTGTCAGAGGCGTATCAAAATAGTGCTTAATTGTGGGTGTTGTTCGTTATGTGTATTTGCAAACATGAATTCAATTGGTTACAATTGCTGATATAGTAAAAAAGTAACCTTTTGCATAGTTATAAATTTGCATTTCAAACTCATTGTAATTTAGATACAAATGTTGGTATTTAAAGTCAATAAATTGTCTACTGAGTCTTCACAAAATTAATAAAAATACGTCATCCATTCGGTAATTAATGCCCAGGCCGTGGTTCGTCATGTCGTTCAATAATAATTCAGTTTTGTGCACGAGATTTTCCTGAAGTTAGTGTTTCTGCAATAGCCAAACTATTTTACGTCAACGACCGCACCAAATTAATGTATATATCCTAGAATGGTGTCAAATTCGAAAAGGGTGAATTTAATATACCCTAAAGAAGGAAACTTTTAAACTAGATCAAATTTCTCAGAGCAAAAAATATTTCTATAACGTCATCAATATTCTAAGATTGCATGATTATTTTGAAACCAAAATAACAAGCGGTTATCACGCAATACTAATTCAGGTGTGATTATGAATTTCTGAACGGACTATAGTAGAAATTGTTAACATTTTATTTCACTAGTATCATTATGTATAATCACATTGATCAGAGAGGCAAAGACAGGAGGAATCGGCTCCCTCAGTGAGATCGAGATACTTGCACAGAACAGAGACAAATGGCGAGATTTGATAAAAGATCTTTGCAAAGATTGAGACTGCTAGAAAGAAAATTTAGAAAAAGAGAAAGAATATCTGGATCTATGATCTATGGGCCGGCTACGGCTCGAAACGTCGATAGATGGATAGATAGTATCATTATGCATGTCTTTTTGTATATACCCCAAATATGTTAAAATAAAAACCAACTAATTGCAATGATTCCTGTGTGTTACCGGGGCCTCATTATGAAGGAAGTAAAGAATAGTGACACTGTGACCTTCCAGGCATGTCGTAAGAGGCGACTAAGGAGGTTGATCGATGGCTTGACAAACTGTCATTGTAAAAAGTATTGTTATGAAAGCAGCACCATATATTTTAGAGCAGTTATCTATGCAGTATGTGCCACTTTGGCATGCAAGGTTTCTGTTTTTGAGATTGTGGTTCTGCCCTATGTGCCGTCTTTGGCTCGAAAGGACAATAGATAGATAGAATTGCAATGGATTATTTTCTTATAGTGTTATGGCAATAAACAGTTTACATAAAACATTTCAACAATTGAAACCAAACGGTCATTATTAAGTTATAGCATTTTGAAGAGGGGCATGAGTTTTGAAATAGACTATATCTATTTCCAGAGATTGCAAAGAGAATACATGACGAATGAAAAGAAAGGAAAAAATAACATTTCTAGGGGCGCTGAAAAATCTATAGTGAACTATTGGTGACGGAGGCTACTACTACTACTACTACTACTACTACTACTACTACTACTACTACTACTACTACTACTACTACTACTATCTATTTATTATGCCTGACTTTCCAGTTATCTATATTTTCTAATCGTATGCTTGTTTATTTATCTAAATCAATAATATGTGTTGTACATTAACAGCTAAATACATTTTCTAGTTTCTTTCCCTGCAGGTATCTATTGTTTCCTACTGATAAAATGTTCCAAATTTTATTTTTTAAAATGTTATCCTTACCGCAATCTCCAACATTGTGGCATCTTAGAGATGTGCAAAGTGACATTTCTGAGGTAATACAATAAGTGCCATCAGGGCATTTCTGAATAGATATGGAACAAAAGATTTTCAATGTATTTGTAAAAATCTCATATAAATTATTTTTTGAAGTATTGTAAGTTGTATCATCAGTAATAGTGCTCATGAATGCAATGCGTATAACAAACGTGCCCATAAGCTTAACTTTAAAAGTGAAACGCAATTACAGATATAAATATTTATATTGGATTTAAAACTGACATATTTTCTGAAGCGGTATCAACCAATCTCATACAATAAAAAAAATCATGACATGCAAGACCTCTGGTGGATTTTCATTTATCACGAGAATAATCAAGAGAAAATCAAGAGACCAATTTAAATCAGTTGATTGATTGTCTACCCTGTTCTTACAAGGTCACTCCTTTAAAGTTAAAATTTCCAGCTACCGCAAAATGTTTCAAGATAATAGCCTCCACTATTTATTTACTGTCCTCAAATAACCCAACATATAAAGATTGGTGTCTTTGTTAATGATAAATGAGATTTCTGCGGTAGGTTTGACAAATCACACAAATTATAGCATTATCTTTAGCACAGGTATAAAGAACAGAGGTGAATGACAGGTACTTTAGAGAAGGTGCAGGGAACATCCAGAAAATGTTAATCTTAATGGTACATGTGGAGGCGAAGGCGCGCCTCACAGCACCAGAGCTGGAAGTTGTCAGCGAACCACAGCTGATGGCTTGCGCCAGTATCGGTGAACCAGACCCTGCTCCACCTCTCCGTGGTGTTTCTAGTAACAGACTAACCTGTCTAGTCTGGCCAAGCGAGTAGGGATCGAAGAGGGAAGACAACCCGGTACTCGGGTAAAATGTCGTGATGAAGTCGGATGTTTTGGGCCGAAAGGCGCAAATATCACAGTTATACTACAAACCACAACACAACGCAGACACACCCACTTATCGTCCTTTTAAGGGCGGATGACGAAGAGGAATTCTATAGTCTACGAATACTCTAGAATACGTTAGTCATCGGGCGAACGCAAGCAAGCAAGCAACTGATACATGTAACTTATCTTTATTACAAGTTCGCATTAATAACACTTCGTAATTTAATAATAATTGAATCACATAATATAAATACGACAACATAAGTTTTCAATTGTTTATAAAACATTTATCTTGGGACCGTTAATGTCATAAGGCCAATTTATCAGAATGTGTTCAGGCTTTAAAAAAACATCCCTGTGGGTGTGTGTGTGTCGGCACGTGCGCATGTGTTTGCATGTTCGTGTGTGTGTGTGTGTTGATAGAAATATTTTTAATAAAATGCAATGAATGAATAGTGAAAATAAAAGATATACTTAAAAGCAAATTGACAAATAGATTTTGAAATATTTATAACCAATATAAACATATGATGTTAAAATTAAAATTAAAATGTATCTTTATGTAAAAGACCTTTCTGCGTAATTTCTGGTAAATGGAAACCAAGAGTTAGAAACTTTGCCTCTTTTAAACTTATCAATAAATCCATAAAATATTTACATTTTTTGTCATTGGCTGTAGTTGCTGCATTAATATAAAATTTAAAAATATTGAAGATTATGTGCACATGATTAACAAATAATGGAAATGATAAGTGTTGCTATATTGCCTTCGTGAAGATTACATTCAGTGAGAGTACCTTATTGTCGCATGGGCTAACAGTCACAGGAGGCAGGCATTCTCGCCGGCAACCCACTGGACAACATTTATAATCAAACCCGCAGTCTCCGTCATTCAAGCAATGTTCACTGCAGTAATTTAAATCATTATCTGTGTAAGACGGGCACTGTCCTGGACGTATTGTGTTGGCTGTGTAAAGTACAAGATTGTCATTAGTTGTGTTTTATTATCAGCATTGTTTATAAATAATGATAAAGAGAGAATGTGTGAAATGATGTAACAATATGTTAAATGTTTTGAAATAAAATACAAAATTCAAATTACAACATAATGAAGCAAGCAAATGGGTCCTGCAAGGGAGTTTGGTTGACATCTGCAATACTTTTTTATAAAAAAAAAATTACTGAAAATCGATTCCCATAAAATGGAAAAAAATTATGATAAACTAGACCTCCAAAGCTCTACTGTATTTTACATTAGTATTACTGTTTTAAATATTGATAACATGAGAATGTAAACTATATAATTTATCCTTGATTGCAAACATGAAAATATGTTTTACCAAATGAGTTACGATCAGAATGAGTTGGTAAACTCAGTTCTAAGACACAATTTGTATTTGGAGTCAGGGTGATGTTCTAGCATCATCAAGCACTATACATTAAAACAAAATTAATATAATTTTCAGGAGGATGTGAACTTCCGGTCAAAAATGGTGGATAGGTGGCAGGAACCATTAAAGGTCATGTCTGAAAAGTGTTCCTTGTTGCAGTTTCCTCTTATTCCAAGTCCGGTTTGTTGTAGGAACTACTCAGTTAAGTGCTCTGTGCACACCGTGAGCTGTGCGTTTCATCTGTTTTGATCATGTTTCTATATTTCGATTGTTTACAATGAATGATGATATCGTATGATGGAGAACAGATGACTATGTTTACTTTCTGTGCGGTTTCGCCTTTTTTTGGCGTGTGTTGAGACTGCTATGATGGGAACTTCCGCTACCTTTCTTTGTTTGAAGAAGAGATACTAATTCAGATGATTCCACTGGCATGGGCGGTTGAGCAATTATGGATTTTAATTCGTTTGCAGTTATACCGGGGTCTTCCATAACCATAAATAAAAAATCTCTAAATATGTTTTTTGAGACATTGAATTATACACAAGAGAACTCATGATCACCATTTCATATAGGCAAAATGTCATGCGATATCATTAAAACTAATTTACTGTGATCATAGTGATGATAAGAATTATTCAATTTAAAAAGCAACTTATGCATATGTGGACAATACGAAATTATTCTTTTCACCTATTCACTTTAACAGGTATCCATACTTCTTGTGTTATTCTTATGCCAAATTGAAGATTAATCACTGGCTTGTAGTGACATACAATATATGTTTATATAGCCTGTTTAATTTTGTTTAGTTAGATCCTCTTAGGCCAAAGACAGTCCATGGGGCAGAATTTAAAACTCTCAGCGTCTGGCAATTTCCCCTATTTCAGTGTCATCGGACTTTATACGGTGTGTTGTGCCTAAAATCTCAATTCTGGACCACCTTCTCAATGTCAACAAGGGAATCAATGCCTGATATCATTGCCTCTCATAGCAGTGATTTCTTCGTGTTTGTTTAGGACAGCAACTTTTTCAGCCTGCTGTTTTCTATTAGAGTGCTTGTTTTGTACTTTAATTGTTAGTTCTTCTCACCACATACCAACCTCCCTTTCTTTATTGTACATACGATGATTGCTTGCATGACCAGTTCTCCTACAAATTCATTAGTCTTGAATTCATTGCATTGTATACAAAGTATATTCCTGAGACATTCGTTTTAAATGAATCTAATCTATTTTCTAAGCGAGATATGTTGGATCTTATCAAACGAGTCTATGCCTGTCAATTTTGCTTCTCTTATCAGTATTCTTTTCAGTTTCTCTAGGTTTTCCACTTTTTAAAATTCTCTTGTTGTCTTTTTTCAACACATGTCCGACGTATACCCATCTTCTTGTCCTAACTGTTGATGAGACTGTTGTTTATATGGCTATTTCTCTTATATCTTATTAGTCTTAAATTCATTCCATTGTTCACAGAATTTTCTTCTTAGGCATTTGTTTTCGAAAGCTTTTAGTTTTTTTTTTCCTTAATCTCTCACGTTTTCCAACTTTCATATTCATAGCCATAGATAAGGGTTGATAAAATAGTTGCATTTTTAAGGTTCAGTTTTCCTGTCCTGCTTAGAATTTGTTATTTCCTTATTCTGTCAAAGTTTTTAAAATTTGCTCCCGCTTTTGATATCATGTTTCTGATCACTGTTTTCAACTTTTGTATTAGCAACTTACCAAAAAAATGCCTCTGAATTTTCAAAGTGCGAAAAGCACTGAAGTTGAAATTAAATACAAAAGCTTGCAGTAATAAGTATCCTTCCAAAAGAGTATCATGTTACTTACAAGGATCAGATCTACAGCATGTTGCGTATGTATCCATGAGATCTGCATTACAATACGTTGAATTTGGACATGGCATATTGTGACCACAGTAAGTATCACCCCATGCACCATCGCGCATAATTAGAATTGGTTCTCCTATCTGGCATATTCCAGTGTGACTCCATTGTGGTGGATTTTCTGTGACAAATATGATAAAAAAAAGTACAGTCCATGAGTAAAGCGAAATAAATGGTTATTTATATTTCATTGATATAATTTATCATAGCAATGAACTATGCAGAAATAAGTGTAGGATATAATATAGCTCATTTTATATGTTCCCAACTGCTGCTATGAGTGACGAGTGGTTTATACAAGGTTAATGAGTTTACTTTACAGTAATGAGAAAAGTGGGTTCATGTCTCCCAGTCTCCTGTTTATCCAGGATATTTCCTGTCTCCTCTTTATCCAGGATATTCTGACGCTCTCGCTGTTTAAGATATAAAGGTCATCAAGGTCGAGATAAAAAAAAAAGGCTGAGAATTGGAAAGTGACACTGACTGACACTAACTTGTCACGTGATCAAACTTTAACTAGTTGTATAGTGACATGTCATTATTGCGCATACATTTTGACTTTTGACGACACGTGGGAGGTTTAGTATTTTTGTTTAAATTGTATCATATACAATTGTGGTATTCTTTCTTGGCGAAATAAGAGACACCTCCGTCGTTTAATCTGGTTGGGTGTGGTCTCTTATTCTCGAATGTATAGCATTAGCAAAAGTCATGTGTGATCTTGTTGATATTTATTTCTGCATTTGATGGTTTCGTCGACCTTTTCTTAAGCTGCCTCCACATCAAAGGTTGGCTGTTATGAATAGCTATTTCGCTCCGCTTCTTGCCTTGATGATGATGATGATGATGCGTTCGCCCGATGATTTGAGGTATTCTAACGGATACGAACCGTAGACTTCTTCCTCGTCATCCGCCCTTAAAAGGACGTTAAGTGGACGTAGTTACGTTGTGTTGAAGTTTGCAGTGTAACACTGTGATATCTGCGCCTTTCGGCCCAACACATCCGATTTCAGCCGACGTTTTTTTGTGTACCGGGTTCGTCTTCCCACTTCGATCCCTGCTCGCTTGGCCAGACTAGACAGGTTAGTCTGTTTCTAGAGGCACCACGAAGAGGTGTAGCAGGGTCTGGATGGTTCTGGTTCAGCGATCCTGGCGCAAGCCATCAGTTGTGAGTCACTGACAACTTCCAGCTCTGGTGCTGGGGGGGGGGGGGGGGGGCGCGCCTTCGCCTTCTTGCCTTGACGGTGCACGTTGTTAAAGGTTCTGCTGTCCATCTCTTGATGTTGTCTGTCCACATTTACCTTTGTCTGCTAGTCTTCCTCTTTTATCTAGCATTTTCCATCCTAAGATGAATTTCAGTAGGTCTCTTTATATGGCAGTAAAATACGAGACCAAGACTAACATGGACGAGTAACATCAAAAGATGGACAAATCAGCCTATGACAACCTGCACCATCAAAGCATGGGACAGAGCGGAATGACACTCCATGGTAGCCAAACTTCGTTGTGGAGATGGCACCCGATGATGATGAAAATACGAGCCTTGTTGGTTTAGATGTGAGACACTGTCAGCAGGCCAAGGGTTCTAATTCTGTCACCCATGGCCATTTTTCTCCTCGAATCTGTGCCTCCTCCTCCCCTCCCGCCCCCGGCAGTTTGCCCTCTCCTGGATTGTGAGATCCATGTCGAGTCCTATCGAATAAGATAAAAAATGTTAACTTTTTTTTTCCGAACCAATGCATATTTTTCTTGGTTCTTATTCTCTCTTCAACTTTTAAACAGTTTTTTCTTTTCTTTAATTGCATCTCTGATTGCTTCGTTCCACCACAGGGTGTTCTTTTCCCCTTCTTTTGTCCTTCGCTTCGTTCCACATATTGTTTTTGAGATGTTGATTACTGTTTTCTTTAACAGTTTCCACACATCTTCTACTGTACTTAGATCGTTAGGAGGTTTCTTTAATTCCACTGTTAGTTTTTCTTCTAGGGTTTTCTTTGATTCTTGATCTTTTAATTGTTTTATTTTTCTTCTTTGTTCTTTTTGCTTCTTTTATTTGTTTGCGTATCTTCTCTTTATTTTTGGCTGTCTGACTGTAGTCATAATCATTTTAATGTCGTCTATAATATTAGGGATAGCTCTGCTGTCGGTTACTATTTTCTTGTTCTGTTTTATTGTTACTATAAAATCTATATGGCTTCTGCATGTTGTGTCATCCCACTTGTGCCATGTGTATAATTGAGACTCTTTGTATTTGAAGAATGTGTTGGTGATAGTCAAATCATGTTCTTCCTCTTCTTTCCTTCCTCATTTGCCTTTCAGCGTCGAGGGGAGATATAATTTGCGGTCTTTTGCTCTTCTGTTCGCCTCTGCTGCTGTTATGTTTCCTAGTGCTTCTAATATTCCATCGACCCATCTTTTTCGTGGTCGACCCTTGGGTCTAGTGTTCTCACAACGTTTGTTGAAGGCTCGTTGTGTTGTGTTTTGTTCTTTCTGCCTTGTCACGTGGCCAAACCATTTTATCTGTTGTCTCCTTATATATTCTATGGCCGGGGTTATTCCTAGCTTTTTTCTCAGTTCTTCATTTCTGATCTTATCTCTCAGATGTCTCCTGTCATTTGTCTAACACATTTCATCTTTGTAGAGGTTATTTATCTTATTGTTCTTGTATCTAGGGTCCAGGTTTGGCATTCGTTGTGATGAAGATTGCAATATATAGTGCTCGTTTTGCCTCCAGAGTTATTTCCTTGTTGGACAATAGTGGTGATAACTGTCCAATGATTTGACAAGCTTTGTTGCATCTTGATTCTATCTCTGCTGTTTGAGAATTATCGTTTGTCATTAGACTTCCTAGGTATTTGAATTCCTCTACTTGTTTAAGTTGTCTGCCTTCTATAGTTATGTTGATGTTCTGCTTATTTTTGGCGATATTCATGACTTCTGTTTTGTTGATGTTGATTTTCATGTTGTATTTTGTGCCTGAGATGTTGAATCTGTTTAAGTGTTCTTGTAGGTCTTCTATTGTTTCATGTACTAGTGCCTGGTCGTCTGCAAATAAAAGTTCGTTGATCTCCTCTGTCTTTGATGGGTTGGCTAGCTTGCATATATGGTCCATGTATGTAATAAACAGTAGGGGGGATAGTACGCACCCCTGTCTTACACCTGATCTAACTTCGAAGTGGTCTGTGTAGCCTGCTGCTGATCTGACCTGCAGCTGCTGTTGACGTAAAGACTTTTAATAAGGTTGGTTAGATGTTGGCTTACTCCGTATGTTGTTAGTATTTCCCACAGTTGTTCTCTGTTTACTCTGTCGAATGCTTTTTCATGGTCAATGAAGGCTATGTATAAGTTTTGATTGTGTTCTGTCGTTTTTTTCTGCAAGCTGTTTTAATGTAAATAGTGCGTCGGTACATCCTCTGCTTTTTCGGAACCCCATTTGAGAATCGCTTAACAGTAGTTCTATTAATGGTCTCAGCCTTTTTTCCAAGATTTTGGCGTATAGCTTTCCTACATGGCTGAGAAGAGATATACCTCTATATTGACTGCAGTCTCTTTTGCTACCTTTCTTTTTCCATATTGGTATGATGATTGCCTGTTTCTAGTCTTCTGGGGCTTGTTGTTGGTGCCATGCTGCATTAAATATTCTGTGCAGCCATTGCACTCCTGTTTCTCCTGCTGCTGCTATTATTTCTATTGGTATGTTATCTATCCCCGGTGCTTTATTTCCTTTTAGATTTCCTCTTTCATGATATTGGGTTCAGTATTTGTGAGTTCTAGCGTGGTTTTTGTTGTCTTATTGGTAGTTGGTATGTTTAACAGGTCTTCAAAATATTCTTTCCATCTCTGTTGCATACATTGGTTATTTGATATTGGCTGTCCGTCTTTGTCATTTATGAGCTCAGTAGGATCATGGTTTTCTTTTCTCGCTCTTGTAGCTTTTACTGCTATGTAGAAATCTCTTGTGGCTGTCTTGAAGTCCCTGCTCATGTTTTGTCCGAATTCTGTCCAATTCTTTTGCTTACCTTCTTTGATCAACATTTTAACTCTTTTTCGAACTAAGGCATATTTTTCATATTTTTCTTGGTTCTTGTTCTCCCTCCAATTTTTAAACAGTTTCTTCTTTTCTTTAATTGCTTCTCTGATTGTTGCGTTCCACTACGGAGTGCTCTTTTTCCCATATCTTGTTCTTAGCTCCGTTCCACAAACTGTTTTAGAGATGTTGGTTACTGTTTCCTTAAATTGTTTCCACTCTTCTTCTACTGTGCCTACTTCGTTAGGGAGGTTCTTGAATTCCTCTGTTAGTTTTTCTTCTAGGCTTTTCCTTGTTTCTTGATCTTTTAATTGTTTTATTTGTATTGTCTGTTCTTTTCGCTTCTTTTGTTTGTTTTCGTATATTCTCTTTATTTTTGGTTGTCTTAATGTGATCATAACCATCTTGTGATCCGTGTCGTCTGTAATATTTGGGATTGCTCTACTGTCGGTTACTCTTTTCTTGTTCTGTTTTCTTGTTAGTATAAAATCTATCTGGCTTCTGCATGTTGTGTCATTACATTTGTACCAGGTGTATACTTGCGACTCTCTGTGCTTGAAGAATGTGTTGGTGATAAATAAATCATTTTGATTGCATAGTTCCAGCAGTCTGCTTCCATTTTCGTTTATTTCAGCTATTTTATCGCCAAAGGGTCCCAAGATATCACTGTTTTCACTGTTGCGTTTCCCAAGCCTTCCATTAAAATCTCCCACCACTAACGTGTCGTCGCTGTCGTCAATCTTGTTAATGATTTCATTCAATGTGTCGTAAAATTCTTCGCTGTCTCTTTCATTGTTGTTGCATAATTCCAGGAGTCTGCTTCCATTTTCTTTTTTATCCTGTGACATTTTGGCGATATTTCATGTTTCTTATCATCAAAGTGTCCTAGGATATCTCTATTCTCGCTGTTGCGTTTCCCAAGCCTTCCATTAAAATATCCTATTACTAACATGTCGTCGCTTTCACCAGTCTTAATAACAATTTCACTTAATTTGTCATATAATTTGTCGCTGTCTTTTTCATTGTTGTTAAATAGTGCATAAATCTATAGGCAAGTTGTTTTTTTTTTGGTTGCCTTCTTGTAGTCTGGTTGTGATTATTCTTTCTGAGTAGTACCTTATTTCTAGAATATTCTTTGCGTGTTCTGGATCAATGATAAAGCTTACTTCGCGTGTTGCTCTTTCTGTGTTGTCGACTCCTGAGAATATTTCTGTGTAGTGTAAGTGTGTTTTCTTTATCTGTTGTCCTTTTACTCTGTTGTCCACTAATCCTAGAATTTTAATTGTCCTCTTTGTCATTTCTTCTATAAGTTCAATTTCTTTGTTTTTTATTCCGCATATATTGATGTTTGCTACTTTATATATGTGGTCTAACTCCATTTTTCTGTGATTTCTGTGAGCATAAAACGTTTATAACTAACCGACCTGATGAGTCAGTCGTAAGTTAAGGGCTTAACTTAAAAACCACCACTTTTGGGGGTAGCCCGGGGATGTTTCCCCGCGTGCATGATCGCTAGGTGTCACATGCCTTCTTTTACCGTCTAATTAAACATTTTTAGATTGTTACATTTTAAAAGTACTTATCTGATCTTGTCCTCCTGTTTGAATAGCACACTATATACAATTTTGATCCTAAATATCAATTAGAAACACGTTTTCGGTCACTTTTAACACATAATCCACACTCCGAAATGAAAACAAATCACCATCTTGAACAACCGAAAATCGCAAATCTATTTCAGCACTCATGTTTGAAATCACCAAAGGTATCAAATGTCAAGGAAAAATATGTGTTCTCATACAACCACCTGAACTTCTATAGTAACATTCACTCCATTCTCTAGTCTCCAGACTTGTCTTGCGTCTCCAGACTTAATGTCACTCTAACAGGCCAGGAAGGTCTCACATCACTAATATTTTTTGGCATGAAGTCGACAATTGAAGATTACATGTTATATTTTAATTATTTGGAATTAAGCATTAACTCGATATTCATATTTTGCCTTCAGTTCTGGGTGGCAGAAAATGAACAGTTTAAAAACAAACTATATTCCATCAGAAAAGAACTTACAAAGCATGTTTTTTTGTTGTTGAAAAGGCTGGAAGCCACATCTTCTTATACCTTTCAACTCCCTGTGGATCGTAGGTCTTCAACAAAAACCTTCAAAGTCAATTCTATTTCTTTAAATATTTTAAAGTTCATTCCATGTCTTCCCCATCATCTTCATCTCTGCTTCCATCTGTCTTCTCCAAGAATATATTGCTCTTCCTCTTTGTCTTTTTTCTTTGGAATTCCAAAAAAAAGAGTTAGTGTAATACTCTCATTGGCTTCTCCGCAGTGTGTGTCATATCTAGCGCCATCGTCTTCGTTGTATCTCTTTATACACTTGTATTTGACTGGTACATTTCCATAATTCTATGTTAGTGATTTTGTCCTGCCATTTCCATCCTTTGATTCTGCGCAAGCATCCATTGATAAAGGTCTGTATCTTCATGATTTTCATTTTTGTTGTTTTTCCATGTTTCACTGCCATATAATAGGACTGACTTAACATTGGAGTTGGCATTTTTGTATCTAGCCTAATTTCTTTCGATTTCCATGTTTTCTAGTGCAACGAATGCTCCTCTTGCGTTTAATATCCTTATTTTGGTATTATTCTCAGTTCCTCCCACTTTGTCTATATTACTGCCCAGATATATGTAAGTTTGTACGTCTAGTAGAGGTATTTCTCCTATTTCTATTTGGTTATTATCAACTGCTTTATTCCCATAATTTTGGTTTTTTTCTCTATTTATTTTCGGTCCCAATAAATAGAGAGAAGATCAAAATTATGAGAAAGCAAGCAACATGCTACTAGATTAATATACAACCTACCATAGAAACCTGTACAATACTTCATAATAACAGAGGTATCATGAAATTGTATATTATTAACAAACAAAATTAAAAATTAATCGTCTCTTACCCATGCACAGAGCTTCAAGAGTACACGAATTAGGGGTAGGGCATTCCGTCACAACCCGGCAGGTGGTGTTTGTGGGACAGCGCTAGAATTCAAATAATAGTAATTCTATCAAGATAGTTTGTTTTAATTATAAATGTTCTGTGTATATTATTGGCAAGTAGCATGCACATTTTGAGTGTAACCTTCTGGCTATTGCGTTGCAATGACAATTAAATATGTTGAGACTTCCGGTGCTTGACTGTGCTGGCAACACGATGCAATTTGCGATGGGAGTCAAATTTAAATTATAAATGAATTTCAATATCCGTAATAAAAAAAAAGAAATTCAAGTGTTCTTGTGTGTGATTTCAAACGGATTTATTTGTATATATAGAACAACAACAAATTAAATTGTTTGGCCACCTGGTCAGAATGAATCCTTGCCAATCACCATCAAGGGCGTTCTTCTCGAGAATGCATGGAAAAAAAACCAAGAGGAAGACCCAGAAGAAGATGGATAGATGCAATCATATTTTTTTCTTATAGGCGTACTATAAGATATCGATTAATCTCTTGAAATTGAATGCATATTACTACTACTAGTGTCACTACTACTACTTTTACTACCACTGTCACTACTACTACTGTAACTATTACTGTCACTACTATTACTACAACTATTACTACAACTATTACCACAACTATTACTACAACTTATTACTACAACTATTACTACAACTGTGACTACTACTACCGTCACTACTACTATTATTACCACTATTACTGCTACTATTACCAATAGTAAGACCACTATTACTTCTACAATAATCAATTACAATACAATGTATTATTAAATCAGTAAATGATATGGAACTCAATTCTAAATATAAATTAATTAAAATAATGGGAAACTCCCAATATTTCCGTGAATATTTTCAATGAAAGAGATTGGCTGATGTCATATGTTACATTTTCTGTTCAATTTTGGACAAGTCTGCAACAGATTTTCAGCTACCACAGCCCGGTGCCTTCTGTACCTACATACATGTTTCCGTCAATTTTAGAGTCGTAAATAGTATTCGAGTCTGTTGTGTTCTGTCCACAGTTAATATTGGAGGATTCATTACGACTGAACTGTATGTGACAAACATGGTTGTTTTTAGATAACATAAATACTCACTTTCTCGTTTGGATTTGAATGTGCCATTTTTTAAACATTTCATATCTAAGACCCATTTTTGACAATAGAAACAAGAAAAAGAGTTCTTAAATGTTACGTAGAGCCAGTCTTAACATATGGATGTGAATCATGGACAATATGACAACAGACAAGAAAATCACTGGAGGCTGTTGCAATGTGGTTTTACAGAACAATGTTGAGAATATCATGGACAGCTAAGAAGAGTAAAGAAAACGTTATGAAAGAGGCCAAAGCAAAAAGAGAGCTAATTTCCAACATTAGGAAGAAACGATCATCATATTTTGGCCATGTAATGAATAACGAACAGCTGGAATATATTGTAAAAACTGGGAAAATTGAGGGACGAAGAGATAGAGGGAAGCATAGAGAAAAGATACCAGACAGCTTAAGAGAATGGCTTGGCAGAAAGTCAACAACAGAAATGATAAATAACTGTCAAGATCAAAATTTGTGGAGAGACATGATCACCTACGCCAGTAGGTCCGGTACTTGATGATGATGATCTAAGGCCCTACAAATATCCCCTGACTGCTTACCTTTAGTACACATAACTGGTCCTCTGAAGTTTGTGCCAAGATTGTACTAACACAAACGGTCAACTGAAGATATGAAATAAAATATATCATTAGCTGGTGCACAATTATAACATATTACTGCAGACCACGACTAATTTATTATTGAAACGGATATTGTAATTGTTGAAATAATCATGTCTGTTTTGTCTTGTCGATTCTTTAGTTCCCTTGGAAATGTCATGATCTTTCTCAGGTATATTTTTAGTGTCTATATTTGACATTGTTCGAAACTTGTACCTGTACAATCTTTGATATCCATTAAAAAAATGATTCCATCTCTCTCTCTCTCTCTCTCTCTCTCTCTCTCTCTCATTTTGTTATCGTTTTCTGTAAGATGACATTGACCAGATCTTGTGGTATTGTTATAATTCATGTCAAGTGGTGCATAGCCTTTTTTTAAAAAAATTTCTACCAATGTAAGTAGCTATTCATGCTGACTTCAGTATTTGGTGGTGCTGATTTTCTTATATGTAGTGCAGTATTTTTCTAGAGAATGTCGATAATCAAGCTGCAAATCATAATCTCCTTGCTTTGTACGTTTTTCAGTTTCTGCATGCATGCAGTTCAGTACAAGCTTTCTAGTAGCAGTTGTAGTTAGTCGAAGGCCCGGTATCACTGCAAACGAATTAAAATACATAATTGCCCAACCGCCTTTGTCAGTGATTCGATTTAACATCCCATCTCTTTGAAGGATCCAAGCAAATAAAAGCAGCTGCAGTCCCCATCATAACAGCTACAGCACAGGCCAAAAAACATAAGGTGAAGTGGCACCGAAAGTGAACGCAGCCAAACTGTTCCTCCTCATACGATACCACCATTAATCGTAAGAAATCGGAATATCGAAACGCGATCCGGATGAAAAACACAGCCCACTGTGAGCACAGCATACTAATCTCAGTAGTTCCAAATAATATTCGCTAAATTTTGTGTGTGAATTTTGCAATTTATATTAAAAGGAAAAAAATTTATAGCAAGAAACAAATAAAACATTTAAAATATTGTTCTTAAATTAAATAAAAAGAATCTTGATAATCATCATCATCATCAAGTACCATGCCTGCTGGCGTAAGTGATCACATCTCTCCACAAATTTCGATCTCGGCAGGTTATTTATCATTTCTGTTGTTGACCTTCTATCAAGCCATTTTCTTAAGCTGTCTGGTATCTTTTCTCTATGCTTTCCTCTATCTCTTTGTTACTCAATTTTCTCAGTTGTCACAATATATTCCAGCTGTTCCCTTCTCATTCTATCTATTGACCTTTCGAGCCGTAGCCGGCCCATTGGGCGTAGACCAAGATACTCTTCATTACATGACCAAAATATGATGATTCTTTCTTCCTAATTTTGGAAATTAGCTCTCTTTTTTTGTACCGTGATAATAGCTGAAATAAAATACTGAAGTGTGTTTTATGTAATTTGTAGTTTTTGTTTTGTTGAGTAGATGAAGGTGGTAATTTGGTGGGAAACTTGAGTTTTATTCCTTTAAAAGATTCAAGTTATTTGACAGCTAAGTTGCTAAGGTTCAAAGAGCTAATTGTTAGCTTCTCTATTTAAAATACTCATTGCTATGACATTCATATATCATTCTCAAGATGAGAGGGAGATGACTTTCTTGCTTTTTGTGGTTAGTCACTTTCTTGACTACGCCTGACAAGGCAATATGTATTTCTTCATATTTTTTTAAAAACATAAATTCATGTATATACATGATGTATGAATATTTGTACAAACGATAAATGTATTTACACAATCAAAACTTATACATAGCCTTCATTGACCAGGAAAAAGCATTAAACAGAGTAAACAGAGAACAACTGTGGGAGATACTAACAACATACGGAGTAAGCCAACATCTAACCAACCTTATTAAAAGTCCTTACGTCAACAGCAGCTGCAGGGTCAGAACAGCAGCAGGCTACACAGACCACTTCGAAGTTAGATCAGGGAACCCTGTAAGACAGGGGTGCGTACTATCCCCCCTACTGTTTATTACATACATGGACCATATATGCAAGCTAGCCAACCCATCAGAGACAGAGGAGATCAATGAGCTTTTATTTGCAGACGATCAGGCACTAATACATGAAACAATAGAAGACCTACAAGAACACTTAAACAAACTCAACATCTCAGGCACAAAATACAACATGAAAATCAACATCAACAAAACAGAAGTCATGAATGTCGCCAAAAATAAACAGAACATCAACATAACTATAGAAGGCAGACAACTTAAACAAGTAGAGGAATTCAAATACCTAGGAAGTCTAATGACAAACGATAATTCTCAAACAGCAGAGATAGAATCAAGATGCAACAAAGCTTGTCAAATCATTGGACAGTTATCACCACTATTGTCCAACAAGGAAATAACTCTGGAGGCAAAACGAGCACTATACAATACAATCTTCATCCCAACGTTGTGCTATCAATGCCAGACCTGGACCCTAGATGCAAGAACAATAAGAAAAATAACCTCTACAAAGATGAAATGTGTTAGACGAATGAAAGGAAACATCTGAGAGATAAGATCAGAAATGAAGAACTGAGAAAAAAGCTAGGAATAGCCCCGCCATAGAATATATAAGGAAACAACATATACAATGATTTTGCCACGTGACAAGGCAGAAAGAACAAAACACAGCACAACGAAGCCTTCAACAAACGTTGTGAGAACACCAGACCCAAGGGTCGACCACGAAAATGATGGGTCGATGGAATATTAGAAGCACTAGGAAACATAATAGCAGTAGAGGCGAACAGAAGAGCAAAAGACCGCAAATTATATCTCCACTCGAAAGGCAGATAAGGAAGGAAAGAAGAAGAAGTAGAAGAAGATAAATGTATTCCAAGATATTGCATATTCTCGTAGTAAAAAATTTTTACAGACCTTCAGCGCATGATTTTTGAGGTAATGTGGTCGGTATTACGCCCGTGCCGCTTTACTTTCACAGAAAAAATCCGGTACCCATTAAAGGCTGGGTGAACCTGGAAGCCGTTGGTTGGGATCGAACCCTACCTCTTGTCCTTTGTAGGCCAGTTCACTAACCACTGAGCTATCGCATCTCCCCATATTCCCGTAGTGGATTAAGAAATAAATGACGATTTTTAAAAAATCAGAAATTTATTTTTAATAAAAAGCTGATGTGATTAATCATGATTATTGTCTTCCTAGCCTGAAGTAAATATAATTTGTTCAAAAGTGTATTTATATATAAATGTAGCAGAAAAAAGAGCACGTATTTTAAAGTGGGAAACTGTCGATGAAATGAATCATTATGGTCGTGGTGCAGGTAAACTTACGGAGGGCATGACGCGTTGTGAGAAAAAATATCCCATCATGTCACATATATTGCTTTTAAGAGTTGTGTTCGTGTCTACTCTCATTTGACCAATAGTACATTTCTAGTAAAGGTGTCAGCACTACACCAGCACTATATTTCTGTTCCCGGTACCCATTTAGGGCTGTATGAACCTATATAGAAGTCGTTCGTTCATGGAAAATAAGTCTACGCGTTCCTTAACCACTATTTTACCACAATTTACATTATGCAAGAAAAATAATTAATGACGTCACCCAGAAGTGATAATTTCGCAAATCATCCTCTAGTACAACACCATCATCCTCGACATATCAACAACACAACAAAATCTCAACAGCAGCAGACATTCAGGGTCCATATTTGCCTTGGACACCTTGGTACACATAAGAAAGGTGCTTAGACACAAGACTGGAGCTGTTGTCATATCGCTCGCGATGAACGACCATTACCGACCTCTTCAGCCTTCTCCGAATTGATGGTAACAGGAAATGATAACACTACGTTCCTCATCATCGCCAATGAATGAACAACGTATTCAGTTTTAAGAAAACGATACAGACCCAACAAAAAATATGTCCAAAGACCTATAATATACAATGGAATTTAACATCGTTTAATTAAGGACAAAGAATGGAGATGGGCAGTTGTCTGGCCAAAGAAGCTAAACAAGAAACTTTAGAATACAATGTCTAATCAACAGTTCATTCTACTTTGTTGATTCATTCGGAAAGTCATTGGGAGTATCAGATAACAAAAAATATTGGGAATGAGACGATAAATGAAAGAATGAACATGAAAACAATCTTGAACATAGAGATCATAAATAAAGAGATTTGTTCACATGGAGAGCTAACCTCTGGGTATACGCCGTTTAAAGTATAAAGAGGAGAAGGAGAAGCTATAAAAAGACAGATTTAAAAAAAGCTGACGTGACAACATGAAGTGAAATGTACAAAAGCATTAAATAAAAACAATAGTGGTTTAACAGGAAGTGATGAAGTGGTGTGAACAAATTCTATATTGAGATATGTTTTATGAAAACTGAATGTAGTTATCATTATGGAGGGTATGGTACCAGATACTTGTGTGAGTGGAGGAATAACAAGATGGTGGTTGCAAGACATTACAGACGAGATAGGATTGACTGAGCAGCCGTTGGACATCGTGCTCAAGACAGAGAACGCTTCAGAGAATGTCATGGAAACCAAGTTCCAACAGGAGCAAACTAAATGATGAATATGATGCACAATTTAATTATGTTTATTAAATAAGGTAGTCGTTTCATTTAATTATGTTTATTAAATAAGGTAGTCGTTTCATTTAATTATGTTTATTAAATAAGTAAGGTAGTCGTTTCATTTAATTATGTTTATTAAATAAGGTAGTCGTTTCATTTAATTATGTGGCTTATTTAATCGGTGCTATATAGAACCAATTCTGACCTGTGGAAGCGAATCATTGACAGTAGACAAACAAACGAAAAGACGATTAGAGCCACTTGAGTGGATTTCTCAGAAGAATACTGAAAGCCCCATGGACGGCTAAAAAAAAACCTATGAGAAAAGTCTCAAAGAGGCCAATACAAAAAGGAAGCTCCTAAAAAAACATCAGAAAAAAAAGCAATCATCATTTTTTGTTCGGGCATATCATGAGAAGAGGAAAGTTGGAATACTTGGTTACAACTAGCAAAATACAGTGAAAGTAGATCGAGAACGACAAAGAGAGAAGACACTAGATAGCTTGGTGTCATGGCATGGAAAACAGTCAACAACATAATTGATACAATGCACTGTGGATAGAAGATGTGGAAGGACATAATCGCCTACGCCAACCAGTATGGCACATGATGATGTAGCTTATATTCTTCTTCTTCTACCTTTTTAGCTCCCAGTGGAGCATAGGTCTTCAACAAACACTTTCCAAGTCGTTCTGTTTTTTGCAATTCTTTTAAGATCATTCCATGTCTTCCCCATCATCTTCATCTCTGCTTCAATCTGTCTTCTCCAAGAATTCCTTGGTCTTCCTCTTTGTCTTTTCCCCTGGGGATTCCAAAAAGGGCCTGTTGTGTAATACTCTCAGTTGGTTTCCGTAGTGTGTGTCCTATCCATCGCCATCGTCTTCGCTGTATTTCTTTATCCACTGGTATTTGACCAGTACATTTCCATAATTCCACGTTAGTGACTTTGTCCTGCCATTTCCATCCCTTTATTCTGCGCAAGCATCCATTAATGAAAGTCTGTACCTTCGTGATTGTCAATTTTGTTATTCTCCATGTTTCACAGCCATATAATAGAACCGACTTAACATTGGAGTTGAAAATTTGTATTTTGTATTTAGCCTAATTTCTTTGGATTTCCATATGTTTCCCAGTGCAATGAAAGCTCCTCTTGCTTTTGATATCCTTATTTTGGTATCGTTTTCTGTTCCTCCCTCTTTATCTATATTACTGCCCAGATATATATAAGATTGTACGTCTAGTAGAGGTATTTCTCCTAGTTTTATTTGGTTATTGCCAACTGCATTAATTCTCATAATGTTGGTCTTATCTCTATTAATCTTTAGTCCTAGCTGTTGTGATCTCTCATCTAATATACTCATTTTATCTTGCATCTGTTGGTGGCTGTGTGATAGGAGAGCTATGTCATCAGCAAAGTCTAAATCATCAAGTTGTTTGGTCAGTGACCACTGGATCCCATTTCTGTTGTTTTGAGTTATTTTCATAATCCAATCTATGGCCAGTAGAAAGAGAAATGGAGACAGAAGGCATCCTTGCCTTACTCCTGTTCTTATTTCAAATGCTTCTGTAAGCTGTCCTTCATGCACCACACTACATTTTGTTCCTTCATACATTGTTTTTATCAGGTTAATAAACTTTATGGGGATTCCATAATGACTCAGCAACTTCCAAAGCATTCTTCTGTCTAAACTATCAAATGCCTTTTCGTAATCTATGAATCCAATATAAAGTGGGGATTTTAGTTCTAAACTTTGTTCAACTATTATACGTAGAGTAGTTATTTGATCAGCACATGATCTGTTCTTCCTAAAACCTGCTTGTTCATCTCTCAAGTGTTTCTCTATAGCCTCTTTTAGTCTCTCCAGAATGATTCTGCCTAATATTTTTCCTGGCACTGATAGTAGCATAATTCCCCTATAATTTGTGCACTCCTGTAAACTTCCTTTCTTTGGTAGTTTGATCATATAACCTTCTCTCCAGTCTTTAGGTATTTCTTCCCTCTCCCAAATTTTATCCAATAGATTATGTAACATCTTGGTAGAGGTGATAATATCTGCTTTGATGGCTTCCGAAGGAATTTCATCTGGTCCTGTGGCTTTACCATCTTTTAATAGTTTGATGGCTTTCATTATTTCTTCTTTGCTTGGTTTTCCGCAGTTAACGTGTAATTCTTCTTCTGCTGGTAGTATATCTGGAGGATTATTTGAGCCGGGTCTGTTCAAAAGTTCTTCAAAGTGCTCCTTCCATCTCTCCATTTGTTCCCTTATATTACTAAGCAGATTTCCTTTCTTATCTTTGATAAAGGTGTTGATCTGTTTGTATTTTCCACCTAATTTCTTTGTGCTGTTGTACAGTTCTTTCATATTCCCTTTATTTGCTGCTTCTTCTGCCTCTTTAGCTAGTATATAGCTTATATTAGTATATGTATATATACATATATTTATACCATCGATAAATTGTCAGTTTTATAAGATGATTAATGCAGGATGGAAAAGAGTGGTTGCTGCTTTAAATATTCTTCTGCTTATTATAACGAACTTGACAAATCGTCTCTTGTGATAGTTTTATAAAAAGTTCAAATGCAACAAAAACAATGATCACAACAGCAATGATAACATTTCACTTACTAGCAAGATTGTTTTGATTTCGTTCATTTTGACTAATCGGCAACTTGTCAACTTGTGTGTGGCCCTTCACTCTGGACACCGATACACTGATCAAGCAAATTTACGACTCCCTTCAAGTGAACAATGAAACTGTAAATTCACTGCTGAATTTAACGGCTTTTTATTGATCAAAATAAGCAGGATACGCCCACACTGAACTTGAATGTCCAAAAGAGGAAAATAGAACAGAAGGGGACGACTTAAACAACTATAAGTCAGATGCAGGTTACATAAGTGTCCACCTACATAAGCTTTCAAAACAAGATCCGCAATGCAACTTCTCCGAAATGAAATAATATTTAGTGTGAGAAATGGTCTAAAGGCAATACCGGAATCATGGAGTGTTCCTCTTAATTACTGGAGTAAAAAAAATGCTGCCGGTATGATATGGTTTTAAAGTTTCAGCAATGGGCCCCATCGATCAACCAACTTTGTTATAAGGTGATAATCGATCCACCTACAAATTAAAAAAAAAATAATAATAATAAATTTGCGAGTCAATATGCACAAGCGCTACACAAAAATAATTGAATTCATGTTTGTTAGTGGAACACATATAGATTCAACACGCTAGACTGTACCCTGTTCCACGGTTTGAAGATCACTCATATTTCCAAGTCATTTACCTACGGTAGGATGTTCGCCAGTTCAAGCCAGTACGGGCCGCGATGTCAGATAGGGAAAGACAACGCCAAACATTTTCCCCTTACACTTATTCTATGAACAACTCAGCCCTAAAACATTTTGTTGCAAAAGCTACACTTATTTACACATTTCTTTGATGTCTATTTACTTATATTTATAATTTATAACAAAAATAAATACGTAAAAAAATCACGTTTCTGTTATAAAAAAAAAAAAATGTCAAAATGTAGTGTACTTACAGTATCTCAGCATCTTGACACAAATCGTTAGCAATCCACTTTTCATTTCACAGACATTGTCACGTACTCCCTATTACATGTTCTACTTTCCCATCATTGCCACGTCGTTGGTGCAATGTTTAGCATCAATTAACTTGCGAAATCAACAACTAAACTCAAGACAAACACTAAACCTCTGTGGTTAAACACACCTCCCATCAGCTTCCTCCACCATCCAATCCCTCTTGCATAAAAAAGTAATGTCAGTAAAGTGCCTCGTCACGCCACATGGCGTATAGGGAATATGGTGGTTGAACCATAATGTATCAAGACCTTCGAAATATGATTTTGGGGCAATGGTCGGTATTACACCCTTTGCTGCTTTACTCTCCCAGAAAAAAATCCGGTACCCATTTAAGGCTGGGTGAACCTGGAAGCCGCCAATCAAGATAGAACTCGACCTCTTGTCCTTTATAGTCCAGTTCACTAAGCACTGAGCTATCACGTCTCCCTCTACGTGGATCAGATGACTATAAATACTCGCTGGCTCTGGAATGATGAATCATTCTGACCTCCTCATCTGACAGATTATCACCAACATCTCTACCCTGTCAATATTAATGTGATGTAAGTTCCCCCCTCCATCGCGTTTTATGGTATATGAAGAATATGGTGTTAGTGCCTATATTTATTCATCATCAACAGCGCATATAAGGCTTACGTGGTCAGTGTCAGGCTAGGCTGCCTTAAAAAAAAAATTTTTAATAAAACTTTGTGTCAATTTTTAGAGCTCCATGACTTCCGAAACTGTGTCAGCCCGAAAAAAAACACAAAAAAATGGAATCGCCGCATCTAGGAATTGAACCAGGGCCCCTGTGATTATTAGCGTCTGCATAAACCGCCTAGCCACCGAACATCTTGACTCGCTGTGAGAGACAACCACTTCTTTAGGAATAATCCCCGAAGGTGGTGGCAACTCTATTTACTTCCCTTCTTATTATCTGTATTCTTGTATGACTATTCAGATATCGCTAGTTAATGACGCTGACCACAACAAGGGCAACAGTCTTGGCTGACTGGCTAAAACTACATGGGCCAAATGGGAAAAATGCAACCGTTTTGCCTATCTCTAGTGCATGAAGTCTGTGACGTTGTCTGGGAATCCCCATCTCTAATGAAAAAAGTTTCTGACATGTATAAGGCGGAGGAATCTGGCATGATCAATGGCTCAGAAATAAAGAGCAGAGAAGTGTGAAGTACATAAAAGGCATGTTTGTGACCGAGCGGAAGAATGTGACTGATCACCGTGCAAGAGATGGAAACTCACCGCGTGTTATTTCAAAGAGAGAAAATATGGAGAGCGATTAAACAAGCTATGCAGATTTAATTAGGCACGACAAGAACTTTGATAATAAACAGAAACAACACCCAAAAAACCCCTACTCGAGAATGTCAAGATAATTGAAAAGACCTAGAGAGAATTCAATAAAATAGCTATCTAGTATATGTCATAAGAGAAGTAATGGAAAATGTAAGGCATAAATAAATGGAACAGGACCGGCAAAAATCGTTATTAATAGAATAATATATAATATAGACCAAGTCAAGTTAGAAGCGAAACATCTACTTAAATATACAGAAAACGAAGAGGACTTGTCCACCGAGTGTTTAGTTCGGATTGTCGTCATTGCGTGGGTATTCCCATATCCGTTCTTCCGCTCATTCTAGCAACCATTGAAGTGTTTGAGTACTGATTGTTCCTGTCCTGCATTGATTGACCGTGTTCCTCTACTGATTGTTCCAGTCCTGCATTGATTGACCTTGTTTGTCTACTGATTGTTCCAGTCCTGCATTGATTGACCGTGTTCCTCTACTGATTGTTCCAGTCCTGCATTGATTGACCGTGTTCCTCTACTGATTGTTCCAGTCCTGCATTGATTGACCGTGTTGCGTTCTTTGCCTCTGAGAATATTTCTCCTGCTTTTCGCCCCTTGTGGCGCCATGTTCCAACATTCTTTTGACACGTGGATTATCATCAGCTTTCTTGGCGACATCCTGTGAGAGGTGTTCTTTAAAACCATCGTGATGTCATACGTGTCCAAGGTTTCCTACCAAATGGCAGACTCTGCCAGCCTGTTGACCATCTCATTTTCGCCGAAAAAAAAATCTGATCTATAAACAGGAAACTAAGGTGGGAATATATTGACCATATAAGAAGAAGATAATAACCTGTCACAAAGCAAACCATAAAATTGAGAAATAAGAAAAAATATAGGCTGATCTCAAAAGATACCTTGAGAAGAATACTGAGAAGAGAGGCAAAGATAGCAGGCTTAGACTCCTTTAATGAAATGGATGGAGAAGCAAATTCTGTAATGACAGAACTGGAATACTTCAAGATGTAAGAAAAAATAACACATTTTGGCCCTAACTGCATCCAGCAGAGAGAATCAACCAGTCTAACCACTTGGCCACCATCACTACATTGTATTATTAAGCCCTGAGTAATAAAAATAATAAATGATTGCTTTATTTACACTTCTTATGATATTATAGATCTTGATGTAATACTTTGTTGTGGTTAATTTGGTATATTTAGTCCATATAACTGTAATCCGACTTGTTGCAGGAGCTACTGTGTTAAGTGCTCTGTGCACACCGTGAGCTGTGTGTTTCATCCGTTTTAGTCGTGTTTCAATATTCCGATTGTTTACAATATATTATGATATCGTATGACATGGAACAGACAGTTATGTTCACTCTCTGTGCGGTTTCGCCTTATGTCTTTTGGCGTGTGTTAAGACTGCTATGATGGTGACTACTGCTACCTTTCTTTGTTTGGGAGATGATATAGTAATTCGGATGATTCCACTGGCACGGGCGGTTGAGCAATTATGGATTTTAATTCATTTGCAGTGATACCGGGGCCTTCCATAACCATAACCATAACCATAACCATAACTAAACATAACATTGTCACGAACTCCCCCGTGCCCGGGGAATTATATCCAAGTTAGGCTGTCGATAGGAGACATATCGAGTAGGTGCACCTACACCTTTTCAGTGTGTGCTCTTGTCAATCCAGCGTCAGTCAGTCAATATGTCCGCATGTGTTGTTAGTCTTTTAACCAGCCATCTGATAGCTTCTTCCACAACCTGAACCTCCATTCATGTAAAAAAAAAAAAAGTAAAGTACCCCCCGTCACGCCAAGTGGCGTATAGGGAAATATGGTGTTAGTGACCCTATATTTTACAGACCTTCAGCACATGATTTTTGGGGTAATGTGGTCGGTATTACGCCCGTGCTGCTTTACTTTCCCAGAAAAAATCCGGTACCCATTTAAGGCTGGGTGAACCCGGAGCCGTCGGTTGGGATCGAACCCTACCCCTTGTCCGTAGTAGTCCAGTTCACTAACCATTGAGCTATCGCGGCTCCCACTTAGTAAAACCCAGGTGTCCTCGCCAGGGAACGAACCCCGGCTGTTGCCGTGGTAAGCCAACCGCCTATCGATTGCGCTAACCGGACACCCCTCCATTCATGTGCTGGTGGTAATATGAGGCCTGCTGCACCCTTATCTATCAAATATTTTTTAGAATACGCAACAAAACCCAACCGCTCCTCACACACCTGGTGACCAAGTCATCAGTGTAGATGATCGGGTTTTTAATCTTGGAATGAAGCTGCGATACCCCCATCCTCCGATTTGAGACTCAGTAACACCTTGCATCCAGTCATCACATTTGTGTCCAGCCATCGACAAAAGCAAAAAGCTAACTCGAAATTTTCATAAACAACCAGGAACTTGAAACTAATAAATTCTGAATATCTGAGATCTGTAACTACAAATAATGGAGACTAACAGAAGGAGATCAAAAGAGGACAAGTAATAGTAACACAAATATTAAATACTATGAAGAGCATATGACACAATACTAACACAGCAGTAAAATTAAAACTACTAAGGGCACGTATCTTCCCCAATAGCATCATATGGCAACATGGGCAATCTAGCAAACAACAATTTTAAAGAAAATTGGTTTCTTCAAAACAAAACGCTACCTTTGATAATGGTAAAGAGTAATGAAGACATATTAAAAGACATAGACATTTAAAATAACTGCCTTATTATAAACAACAACGTACATTAAATTACATGTAAATAAATTAAAATACGGGGAACTGGTTGGTCTCGAGGCAAGACGCCGGCCTCAAGACAAAGAGGTTGTGAGTTCAAATCCCGGCTGAACCAGTTATAATTTTTATTTATGATTTCTCTCTGCGTTAACCACCCCTGGTCTCAGCAGCGAGGCCCGGCATGAAATGTCAATTACTCATCGACGGAAAAAATATGAGTACCTCCGAAAACGGAGTCATCTGCCTGTATGGCGAGGGACCCCTGTACACACGAAATGGATTGAAGACGCAAAACTCAGTTCCTAGTCTCTAGGGAATACGCCAGTGGTGAAAGCTGGTGAACGTCAAAAAACACAGTTGGCTGGAAGTCAATAATGGAAGGCATGGTTCCAAGACGACGACACAAGGGCAGATCAAGAAGAAGGTGGTTTTAAGACATCAAAGAGATCTTGAACACGACAACAGAAGAAGTGAGAGATCTGGCTAGAGAGAGAGATTGTTTCAAGCAGGCTGTGATGAGTGTACCATTCTACAAAAGGCGTGCAACCCGATGATTGTATATTCATGATTGGTACAGAAACATGAACAATGGTACAGAAACATGAACATTGGTACAGAAACATGAACATTGGTACAGAAACATGAACATTGGTACAGAAACATGAACATTGGTGCAGAAATATGAACATTGGTGCAGAAACGTGAACATTGGTACAGAATCATGAACATTGGTACAGAAACATGAACATTGGTGCAGAAATATGAACATTGGTGCAGAAACGTGAACATTGGTACAGAATCATGAACATTGGTACAGAAACATGAACATTGGTGCAGAAATATGAACATTGGTGCAGAAACGTGAACATTGGTACAGAATCATGAACATTGGTACAGAAACATGAACATTGGTATAGAAACATGAACATTGGTACAGAAACATGAACATTGGTACAGAAACATGAACATTGGTACAGAAACATGAACATTGGTACAGAAACATGAACATTGGTACAGAAACATGAACATTGGTACAGAAACATGAACATTGAAAGAAAAATGGGAAATAAACTGAACCCTTTTAAAAATGGATTTATAGATGAATGGAAATTATAAAGCACGCAACAGCAACAGAGCAGAACTGCCAACGACTCATAGATGGTGGCTTGCGCCAGGATGAACCAGTACTATCCAGACCCAACAGCTATGCCTCTAGTAACAGGCTAACTAGCATCGTGAGCAGGAATAGAGAGAAAAGGCAACCCTATACTCAAAAACGTCAAAAAATGTCGAAGTTGGACTTGCTGGGCCGAGGGCGCAAATATCACAGCTCTACTGCAAACAGCAACACAACTCATTTACACTCATTTGACGTCCTTCGAAGTTTTGATGACGAAGCGACATACTTATTCCTTTACTCATCAGGTAGAAAGAGAGAGAGAAAGAGAGAGAGAAGAGAGAAAGAGAGAGAGAGGGAGAGAGAGGAAGAGAGAGAGAGAAAGAGAGAGGGAGAGAGAGAAAGAGAGAGAAAGAGAGAGAGAGAAAGAGAGAGAGAAATAGAGAGAAAGAGAGAGAGAGAGGGAGAGAGAGAGGGAGAAAGAGAGAAAGAGAAAGAGAGAGGGAGAGAGAGAGAGAAAGAGAGACCAAGATTAATTAAATTGTTTGGATATAACATAAAGAGAGGCAATAACTTATTTAAAGTCATTTTGAAAGGGAAAATATCAGATAAGCGACTGAGAGGTAGCCAAAGACTAAAGTAGACTGACATCAATGCATGAACAAGACAACATATTTGGAACATCAAGGCAAGAGAGAGAGGGTAAAGAGAGCGAGAGAAATGGTCAACTTTCATTGTAGAGATTGCGAAAGAAGACATCGGAACGAGAAAAGCGAAGAACTGATGTTATTGTTGCAGTTCTGCAAGACGCCACATGACGTCAAGATTGGAACGAGTAAAGGAGTTCCTCCGTGTCTTAAAGCATGTGGGGAAAATAGCATTAGTTCCCTTATTTTTCACTGACCACATCTTTATGAGAGATGTGACAGGCATCACGTCAAACCAATTGACTTTCTTAAAAAAAAAATAATCCGTATCCAATTTCACTTACTGCCACGTTAGTTCGTTGTCACGGACACAAACACATTAAGTGATTGACGTGCAATTGCACAATATTTACATACATGTTCTAATTGCAGGCTTTTCTTCTGCGTCTATTTAATCACCGTCAGCCTCTAAGATATGCGCATAGCGCTTGTTATGATTCATGTCCTAATACTAGAATTTCGACAATTTATAAATTTAAGGTGAATGAGGACATCCTCAAAGGAGCCAACACAAAAAAGAGAGCTCCTAAAAATCATCAGAAAGAAACAATCAACATTTTGCAGGCACATTATAAGAAGGGGAAAGTTGGAATACTTGGCTACAACTGGCAAAATACCAGGACGATAACGAGAGAAGATACTAGACAGCTTGGTGTTATGGAATGGAAGACAATCAACAACGGAATTGATACGATGCACTGTGGATAGAACATTGTTGAAGGACACGCCAACCGCTATGGTACATGATGATGATGATGATGATAAAATTATGTAACGTTAAAAAAATATTTAAAATTGACTTCCCTGAATGAAAAACACAATCTATTTTTACGTTTAAAATGAATTATCGAGAGTTTACCCATAAATCCAGGTTAATTATAAACACGGTAAAGCCTTTCTTGAAAATTGAATTGGCTGTCGTTTTTTTTTAAGTCCTGGCATGTAGAGTATTTAAAATATTTAAATTAAGGATCAACGCACTCTGTAGTTTTGGCCTTGTCTCAAATAGTTTGCTGAAATAAATCATGCATCACTACGTTAGATGTTTACTTTAGTGTTGCCTGTAGTGTTATGTACATTGTTTATTCAGCTATGTCATGTTAAAATGGTTTGTTTAATCCCATTTTCACTGTGCAGCAGTGAAAATGGGATTTCATTCAACAATTACAATTCACTCATTCACAAAAACAAACATTCAATTCGTTTATACATTATCTAATTCAGCTAGTCAAGCATTTTATTCATGCATTCTACCTTTCAACTCCTAGTTGACTTTCAAAAAAGGGCCTGTTGTGTTATACTCTCAGTTGGTTTCCGCAGTGTGTGTCCTATCCAGCGCCATCGTCTTTGTTATACTCTTGTATCCACTGGCATTTGACTGCTACATTTCCATAATTCTGTGTTAGTGATATTGTCCTGCCAATTCCATCCTTTTATTCTGCGCAAGCATTCATTAAAGAAGGTCTGATCTTCATGATTGCCAATTGTTCACCATGCTTTACAGCCATATAATAAGACAGACTTAACATTGGAGTTGCAAATTTTTATTTTTGTATTTACCTTAATTTCTTTGGAATTGCCATATGTTCCTAGGGTACCAAATGCTCCTCTTGCCTTTTGATATCCTTATTTTGGTATCATTTTCTGTTCCTCACTCTTTGTCTATATTTCTGTCCAGATATATGTAAGATTGTACGTCTAGTAGTAGAGGTATTTTTCCTATGTTTATTTGGTTATTGCCAACTGCATTAATTCTCATAATTATGGTCTTATCTCTATTTATTTTCGGTCCCAGCTTTTGTGATCTCTCATGATCTATGCTCATTTTATCTTGCATCTTTTGATGAGTATGTGATAGGAGAGCTATGTCATTAGCAAAGTCTAGGTCATTAAGTTGCTTGGTCAGTACCACTGTATTTTATTTCTGTTGTTTTGAGTTATTTTCATAATCCAATCTATGGCCAGTAGAAAGAGAAATGGAGATAGAAGGCATCCCTGCTTTACTCCTGTTCTTATTTCAAATGCTTCTGTAAGTTGTCCTTCGTGCACACAGTTCATTTCATTCCTTCATACATTGTTTTTATAAGATTAATAAACTTTATATGAATTTCGTAATGATTCAGAATTCCAAAGCTTTCATCTGTCTAAACTATCAAATTTCTTATCGTAATCTATAAATCCTATATAAAGTGGGGACTTTAATTCTAAGTTTTGTTTAAGTATTATACGTAATGAAGTTATTTGATCAGCACATGATCTTTTTTTTCATAAAACCTCCTCGTTCATCTCTCAAATGTTTCACTATAACCTCTTTTAGTCTCTCCAGAATGATTCTGCTTAGTATTTATTTTTGACATTGATAGTAGCATAATTCCACTACAATTTGTGCACTCATATAAACTTCCTTTCTTTGGTAGTTTGGTCATATAACCTTCTTTCCAGTCTTTAGGTAATTATTCCCTTTCCCATATTTTTTCTAGTAGATTAAGTGACATCTTAGTGGAGGTGTTAATATCTGCTTTGATGGCTTCTGATTGAATTTTATCTGGTTCTGTGGCTTTACTATGTTCAATAGCTTGATGGCTTTCATTATTTCTTCTTTGCTTGGCTTTCCATAGTTAACGTGCAACTCCTCCTCAGCTGGTAGTATATCTGGAGGATTATTTGGGCCGGGTTTGTTCAGGAGTTCATCAAAGTGCTCATTCCATCTCTTCATTTGTTCTCTTATATTACTGAGCAGATTTCCTTTTTTATCTTTAATAAAGACATAGATCAGTTTGTATGTTCCGCCTAATTTCTTTGTGCTGTTGTACAGTTCTTTCATATTTCCTTTGTTTGCCGCCTCCACTGCCTCTTTAGCTAGTTCATCTATATATTTCCTCTTATCCCTTTTAATGCATCTTCTCACTTCTTTGTTTATCTCTGTGTAAGTTTCCTGTGCCTTGGCTTTAGTACTTCTCGTTTTGCTTTTATTTATGTCTGCTTTCTTTCTTTAATTTTCTCCAGGCCACTGCTGTCATCAATGCCTTATTCTAGCGTTCTCTTTTCCCCCGGGTTTCTTCACATGTCTCCTTCCATATAGACTTTACCTGTTTCCAATGATCTTCTATATTTTATAGTAGTTGGAGGACTTTGTATTTGTTTGATACTGTGACTACAAATTTATCTTTAATTACTTGCTCTTTAAAAAAACTTACATTGAAATATTGTCTACGCCTATGTGTTGTAGTATATCTTTTTGGTTTAAGTTTACGTATGGCTATCAGAAGACGATGATCTGAAGCCACATCTACACCTCCATATACTTTTATATCTTGTAAGGACGACTTAAACTTTTATTTAATACACATGTGGTCAATTTGATTTTCAGCTCTATGATCTGGTGACACCCATGTAAAAAGTAAAAGTAAAGTACCCCCGCCACGCCAAGTGGCGGCGTATAGGGAATATGGTGTTAATGACCATAAATTTTACAGACCTTCGGCACATGATTTTTGGGGTAATGTTGTCGGTATTACGTCTGTGCCGCTTTACTTTCCCAGAAAACAATCCGATACCCATTTAAGGCTGGGTGAACCCGGAAGCAGTCGGTTAGGATCGAACCCTATCCCTTGACACCCATGTAGCTTTATGTATTCTTTTATGGTGGAATATTGTTCCTCCTAGGCTCATTTGAGTAAGAGCACAGAAGGTCACGAATGTCTCCTCATTCTCATTTATTTATCAAAGTCCATATGTTTTCCCATAATCTCTCCGCCAAGGCTCGTTTGTCTGGATCTACTTTTGCGTTTAGATCTCCCATCAAGATTATAATATCTTTCCCTCGTCTTCCGTCCATCTGGCATTGCAATTGTTTACAGAATTCATCTTTAACTAAACATTCCTTATCATTGATTGGTGCATAAAATTGGATAACGTGTATTTTTGTTGTTGTTGTTAATGTTGCTCTTATTAACGAAGAAGTAGTTGTAGGGTGAAATCAGCAGCAGAAAAACACATCGAAAACATTGAATACAGTCTAAAAAATCATTCACTAAAACGACTATAAGCGCATAAATCATTCACTTCAACAACAACAGGTCCATTAATTATTCGCAACAAGGACTGCAATCACATAAATCATTCACTTCAACAACAAAAGTCCCATTAAATAGTCACAACAACGACTGCAATCACATAAATAACTCAGTTCAACGACTGCAATCATATAAATCATTCACTTCAACAACAACAGTTCCATTAATTATTCACAACAAGGACTGCAATCACATAAATCATTCACTTCAAAGACAACAATCGCATTAATCATTCACTATAAAGACTACAGTCACAAAATTAATTCACTACGACTACAATCGCATAAATCACTCACTTCAACGACTGCAGTCACATAAATCATTCATTTAAGGCTTCAATCTCATAACCATTCACTAAAACGACTACAATCGTATAAATCATTCATTTCAAACGACTGCAATCGTATAAATCATTCACTTCAACGACTAAAATCACATAAATCATTCACTTCAAACGATTACAATTTCATAAATCATTCACATCAACGACTGCAATCGTACAAACCACTCACCTCAGCGACTTCAGTCTCCTAAATCATTTCACTTCAGCGGCTACAATCTCATAAATCATTCATTTCAGCGACTACAGTTGCATAAACCACTCACTTAAACGACTGCAATCGCATAAATTATTCACTCAAACGACTTCAATCGCATAAATCATTCACTTCAAAGACTGTAATCTCATAAATCATTCACCTCAACGACTGTAATCTCATAAATCATTCACTTCAGCGACTACAATCTCATGAATCACTCACTTCAACGACTACAGTGCCATAAATCATTCACTTAAACGACTGCAATCGCATAGATCATTCAATTAAATGACAACAATATGATCTTCTATATCTTCACTAATAATCATCATCATCATGTGCCAAACCGATTGGCGTAGGCGATCATGTCCTCCCACAATGTTCTATCCACAGTGCGTCGTATCAGTTCTGCTGTTGGCTGTTTTCCATGCCATGACACCAAGCTATCCAGTATTTTCTCTCTTTGTCGTCCACAATCTCTCTTTCCTTTTATTTTGCCAGTTGTAACCAAGTATTCCAACTTTCCTCTTCTCATGATGTGCCCGAAAAATGTTGATTGCTTCTTTCTGATGTTTTTTAAGAGCTCCCTTTTTGCGATGGCCTCTTTGAGAACTTCCTCATTGGTCTTTTTAGTTGTCCATGGAACTTTCAACATTCTTCTGAGAAATCCCATTTCTGTGGCCTCTAATCGTCTTTTCATTTGTTTGTCTACTGTCCATGATTCGCTTCCATAGGTCATAATTGGTTCTATATAGCACCGATGAACTCTACTTGACCACTAGCAATAGTTTCATTAAACTGAAACGTCACAATCCTTTTTGTTTGCTCTACCCTAAAATGGAAACAATCTTATTCAAATGTTTCTAGAGATGTCGAAGACTGAAAGATCAGAAACACATTTCACTCATTCATTATTTCATTTATAAGATGATAACTAATACCCTTTTAATGCAACATTTTAACTGCAGTGGAGAATACACGTGAGGGTAGGGGTGAGGGGTGTAGGGGGAGGAGGGTGGGGTGTGTGGGGAGAACTTGATTTTAAAAAAAAAAGGAAAAACGCAATAAACACCATAAGCTTGCTACATACAGGATAGAAACAAAAATGCAATTAGAAATCACAACAGCTGAACAACAAAAGTGACATTAATTAAATGTAGGCATTTGACACTGAAAGATAAACAAGCATAACTGTACATTCATGCTTGCCCTTGGCAAATTGACAAAAAATATGACTGAAAGTGCGCCCGGAATGTTCAAAAAACATTTGTAAGCTAAGGATTTGCAGTTAAAAATTTATACGAGAGCATTAGACAATTAATCATATAGCCATGCTTTTGCTTGAGAGAGACGTCGTTTTGAAAACAGACAATCATAGTGTGATAGATTGCTAAATAGATAAAGTCAGAATGAGGGTAAATAAAAGGTAAAGTACAAGACTATAATCGGCGTCTTAGCACGCGAGTTTTCACTCGTATGTGCTCGACCGTCTACCCAGAAGTGTTTGGAGATTTCTGGATAGTGTCGCTTCAAACATCGAAACTCACGATGCGAGGTGGCATTCTTCACCTTCCCAGAGTACTATCCTGGTACCCATTTCTTCTTGCGGCTGTGTCAACCGCGGGGGTATTTTTTTTCTCGACAATTCACACTGCTTCCAGCGAGAATCGAAAACTGATTGTTCGAACGTTGGTAGCCCAGTCAGGTGGTTTTCCCAACTAGGTTACTGAGGCCCCCTAAACCTGTGGGTAAGTAAACAGAACGAAAAATACACGTACAAAAAGACGGACAAATAGAGGCGCAAAATACATAGATAGCAGATTCTTCTATGTGAAAGGACGATTCGTGATACTGTTAAATCATAGAAAATGTAACCAACATTTTCGCTGTTCTGACATCACAAAGACATAGATGTGCACATTTATCAACGTATCCTAGTTACAAAGTGCACAGTAACAGTAAATATGCTTGACACTATCAATTTAACTGAGTGGAACAAAAATGCAAACAACAGTTTGTAACCTCTCGTGTAACCAACTTAGATTATTTTTTAAAAATTTCTTACTCGTCATACTAGTTATATATTTAGGCCACAAAGACACAAATACATTGTAATATGGTGAGGTTAATTCAGTGTCTTTATTTGTCGGAAGAAGCAAGCAGTAAAGAAAAACAGCGATGATTTCATAGATACGTTTTGAAATCACCCCTATTGCTGTAAACACGTATATTACGTATAAATAGTTGCCCATTATAACAATGGCGATTTCAGTTCGTAGATAAAGTCAGTGGAAGCTCTAACACATACCAAGTAATATCAAACCCCAAAATAACTGGAGAAGTCATGGAAGAGCCATGAAAGATGTCATTAAAATGGAAACCTTCACCATAATCTGATATTTTAGGTTGACCAATATATATATATATATATATATATATATATTTATATATATATATATATATATATATATATATATATATATATATATATATATATATGGCTTGACAACCTGTCATTGTAAAAAGTATTGTTTTGGAGACAGCGCCATAGATTTTAGAGCAGTGATCTCTGCAATATGTGCCATTTTGGCACGCAAGGTTTCTGTTTTTTGAGATTGTGGTTCTGCCCTATGTGCCGTCTTCGGCTCGAAAGGACAATAGATAGATAGAATATACATATATATACAGTAAAGTCTCGATTATCCGGAATGCTCGGGGAAGAACCCATTCTGGATAATTGAATTTTTCTGGATAATCGAGAGTAAGAAAACCAAACTCAAAATTTATGAAAAAACATGATTGAAAAATTGCAATGCACAGAAATATTTAAATTCGTGTGACATTCACTAGCTTTCTCTATCAACATGGGTCCTGATATTGGCATTCCTTTTCTTCTTCTTTCTAAAAACCACACATAAAGGACGTCGTCGAGTTTTTCAAATTTTGGCCGTTTCATACTTCGTCTCTGGTGTATATTGTTGCTGCTTTCAGACTCCGACGCAAACTTAAACAACTCATCTTTTTGATTTCGTATGTCATATAATGTTGAAGAGGCTATGCCAAATTCAGTCATCAAAACGTTGCGATTAACGCCTTTTTCAAGTCTACTAGCGATTTCAATCTTCTGGTTCAGTGTCAATACAGTTCGCTTGCGTTTACCTTTGAGGGAAATTGAGGTGTGGTTTGCACTCGCAGAGGCCATTATTTAACACAAAAATGTATTCCGTTAAAAAGTATGCACACATGCGTTTATAGCATATCATGTATAATTTATACTGATGGAACGAATTTCAGCTTGCACAAATGTCTGAGACAAACTAACGTCAAACTCTGTATCTTACTCTTTTTGAATTTCCAGTCGGTAATTTTTGAACCCCTCCCCCTTTCTTCTCACCATCTCTATGTCACTGCACGCCGGCTGCTCAACCTTTGATTTATAATCATCAAAGTTATGGGCTCTTCAATTTTCACAAACAATACGTCTGCTTCTAATGTTCGGTCAGACTGTCAAACGCCATATTTTTGACAAATTCATGACCAACTTTAGATCTAAAGCAGGCTATGAGAAAATTAAGCAAATTTGTAAAATCATGTAGATAAGTGTTTTTGGCACGACTAAGATTTCCCGACAAAAACATTTAGTCGGGGGAAAAAGTGAAGATATAGACTGTCTGTCGCTTTTACTTGGAATATTTGGAGACACAATGTCTGGATTGAATAAAATATGTTCGCTCCTATTTGAAGTATATTACTGTAAATACACTATTGTAAACGCAATATTGTGTAATGATAGAGCCTGTAGAAGTAAGCGCAGCGCACAAACCGTGTTGTAGCGTTTTCGATTTCCGGATAAAGGCATTTAATTTAACTGAACAAAACATGATTCAAGCTTTCTCCCTATAATAATTAAAAAAAAAAAAAAGTCCGTTAAATTGAGAATTCCGGATTATTGAGTACCGCATAATCGAGACTTTACTGTATATACATTCTGTCCAGCAAGTACTTAAGTGTTCTAAAAAATACCATTTTTGCTGGGCGATCTTTCCCAGTTTCTCTTTAAATTAGTCAATTTTAATATGATATAATTGACAAATGATAGTGAGTCACGTGACATTACTTGTAACACTGAGTATATTCAAGGGTTGCCAGCAACCACGCAAGCAACCCCAACACAGAAACATATTGTGAGCCACTATAATGTCAGTTTTTTTTTTTTTTTTTTTTTTTTTTTTTGCATTCCCAGTATCGATACCATCATCACCATCATCATCATTATCATCACGTGCCGTACCGGTTGGCGTTGGCGATCATGTCCTTCCACAATCTTCTATCCACAGTGCATCGTATGAGTTCGATACCACAGCTGATTAAAAAAAAAACATTTTTTTTTTCAGTCAATTATGACCAGTGAACAAGAGAAAGAAATCGATTCATAATCGAGTCTTGAAAGGATCAGGATCCTTGTCATTTGTCATTTATCACCATCTTCATATTATCATCTAGCTTGCCCATGTTGGAACTTGGTTCCAATAACAATTATTCTGAAGTTTTCTCTGTCCTGTGCAAGATTTCCAGCTTCTGCAACAGTCAATCCCAGCTCGTTTATGATATCTTGCACCCGCCTTCTCCTAGGTTTTCATTTTTCAATAACTATGTCCTCCATAATTAGGGAATAAATTCAAAGGAAGGGGTATGTTTTACAGCTCTCGGAAAAAATGACAAATAATCAGCAACAGAAAAAAAAATGGACCAAAGCAGGATCGAACCCGTACTCAGTGGCACAGCGCCTTGCCACGAAAAGCCGAATGCTAGGGAACTGCCACTCAGCTAACTAAAAAAATTCAAAATGGCAACTCACTGCCACTCAGCTAACTAAAAAATTAGCTATCGTGGACAATGTCTTTTCGCGAAGTTGTTTTCATGACTATAGCATAAGGCTGCGATCACAGTTTGGAAATATTTTTCCTGTTAAGACAAATATCTCCCGGATAGGGTAGGGCTGAATACTTGCGTTGCAGACAAACATTTAGGACGAAACAGCACGAATAGTAGTTTCCAGTGGTTTGGACTGGAGACAAATAATAATAAATAATAATTATTATAAAGGGAAACTTCCGAGGCGATAATCAGCGAATCAATCTTGTCAATGCCATTATATCGTTTTACATAATTAAAATCCCCCTCCCCCTTGTTATTATGCTCTCTAAACACCATAACAGACGAACAAAGGAGGTCCAGTGTGCAATAGCGCATGTTAAAACTAGGAAAGAATAGGTTTTTATGGTCACACCCCAGGTTACAATTGTTAAGCAAATCTACTCTCGCTAAAGACGAATGTATCGGGCAGAAAGACACAGATATCGCGGCTTTGCAGTAAAGTAGCGGCACAACTCATCCACTAGCAAATAACGGGTGAAGAAGAAGACTTATTATAGCAATTAGCATCGTTGTAGACAAGAGTAATAATAATAATATAATAATAATAATAGAAACTTGTCTTGGAGTATTTTTTATACAAAAATGTATTACTAAAATCAGGCTTTGTCTCTTGTCTCAAAAGTATGTTCCGTCGACAAGTTTTAGCACAAATGACTGCTCCAACATGTTTGTCCTCACAGTATTAAGTCATGCAGTTTTTATTAAACTAAATATTTTATACTATTATTTTAATGGTGAATCTGTCTTCAGTTTATATCAAATTTCTTTCTTTAACTGAAAGTCTTCTCGAATTTCATCTTTTGACCGAAAGGCCTATCCTTTAACCGAACGACTCTTCTCCACTATGTAGATTCCTCCTTTTAACTGAAAAACTGCCTTCTAATGAAATGGAAAGTTCTCCTTTAACTGAAAAACTGCCTTCTAATGAAATGGAAAGTTCTCCTTTAACTGAAAAACTGCCTTCTAATGAAATGGAAAGTTCTCCTTTAACTGAAAAACTGCCTTCTAATGAAATGGAAAGTTCTCCTTTAACTGAAAAACTGCCTTCTAATGAAATGGAAAGTTCTCCTTTAACTGAAAAACTGCCTTCTAATGAAATGGAAAGTTCTCCTTTAACTGAAAAACTGCCTTCTAATGAAATGGAAAGTTCTCCTTTAACTGAAAAACTGCCTTCTAATGAAATGGAAAGTTCTCCTTTAACTGAAAAACTGCCTTCTAATGAAATGGAAAGTTCTCCTTTAACTGGAAAATTATTCTCCTTAAAAAAATTCACAATGTCACAATAACTTTCGTGTTCATGACTACACCGGACATAAGAGTCATTAAAGCTTTCTTTGTCGAACTGGCTGACATTTTAACATTACATCGTGGGAACGGGACAGCGATGCTACACAAAATGAGACACTAGCGGTGGGGATCTCTTTTCTCAGATTCTTAATACATGTATCTTCGTGGCTCTGCCCTCCCCTGGTTTCTGGGTAGGGAGATCTGATGTCTAACTCTCTCTCGGATAAAGGCCAAGAACAGGAGGTCATGTGTGTACTCTAGGTACCTTAAAGAACCCTTGGTCTTCTTTTGCTTCTTCTATCCTTCCTAATTTGCTTTCAGCGTCGATGGAGATATAATTTGCAGTCCTTTGCTCTTCTGTTAGCCCGTGCTGCTGTTATGTTTCCTAGTGTTTCAAATAATCCATCGATCTACCTTTTCCGTGGTCCGACTTTGGGTCTGGTGTTCTCGCAACGTCCATTGAAGGAAGGCTTGCTGTGTTGTGTTTTGATCTTTCTGCATTGTCACGTGGCCAAACCATTCTATCTGTTGTTTCATTATATATTCGATGGCGGAAATTATTCCTAGCTTTTTTCTCAGTTCTTCATTTGCGATCTTATCTCTCAGATTTATGGGAATGTTTGTCGTCATTCGTCTAACATATTTAATCTCTGTAGAGGTTATTTTTTTTTATTGTTCTTGCATCTAGGATCCAGGTCTGGCATTGGTAGCACAAAGTTGGGATGAAAATTGTATTGTAGAGTGCTCGTTTTGCCTCTAGTTATTTCCTTGTTTGACACTAGTGGTGATAGCTGTCAAATGATTTGATAAACTGTTGCATCTTGCGTCTATTTCGACTGTTTGTGAATTGTCGTTTGTCACTAGACTTCCTAGGTATTTAAATTCCACTACTTGTTTCAGTGTTTTAGTTTACTCCAAAAATCAAGTGCTGAAGGTCTGTAAAATTTATGGTCACTAACACCGTATTCCCTATTCGCCACTTGGCGTGACGGAGCACTTCACTTTTTTTTTTTTTTTTTTTTTTTTTTTTAAAACTTGTTTTAGTTGTCTGCCTTCTATATTTATGTTGACATTCTGTTTCTCTTTTGTGCTATTCATGACCTTTGTTCTGTTGATGTTGATTTTCATGCAGTTTGTGCCTGTGCTGTTGGGTCTATTTAAGCGCTCTTGTATGTCTATTTGTCCATGTATTAGTGCCTAATCTCTGCAAACAGAAGCTCGTTTGTGTCATCTGTCTCTGATGGGTTGGAAAAAATTGATATTAGAAATCTACCCACGCTGAAGACAGTAATGTCGAGTCGTAAGAAGCAGATATCGGCACAGAATGCTGTAAATTAGTTACGTAACGCATCCACGCGTGAACATTATCGGGTGAAGGCTAAGAAGAAAACTTGAGTTAGTGGTGTTAGAAAATGATTGGATCTAAACTATGGCACTCCTAAACCAAGCCATAATATCGAAATGGAGAGAACTGTATTCCAACGAAAACAAGACAATATAAACAAGCTCAAAAGACGAGTCATCACCTAGAACACGGCATTTTGACTCCACAACACACCTTCACAAAATGGGTCTCTGATTGTAGATCACCCAAACAGACATCTAAGTTTGTATTCAGACTATCCCCATGTGCCTTCTTCGGCTCGAAAGCACAATAGATAGATAGAATAGATTTTCTAGGTATTGGTAGAATAGATTTTCTAGGTACTAATAGAATAGATTTTCTAGGTATTGGTAGAATAGATTTTCTAGGTATTAATAGAATAGATTTTCTAGGTATTGGTAGAATAGATTTTCTAGGTATTGGTAGAATAGATTTTCTAGGTATTAATAGAATAGATTTTCTAGGTATTGGTAGAATAGATTTTCTAGGTACTAATAGAATCGATTTTCTAGGTATTAATAGAATAGATTTTCTAGGTATTAATAGAATAGATTTTCTAGGTATTTAAACTCCACTTGTTTAATTGTCTGCCAGCAGGCGTAATGTTATGTCTGTTTATCTTTTGTGATATTCCTTGTTACTGTCTTGTTGACTTTCATGTTGTAGCCTAATAAAGTGCATGTGTTGTTAACCACACAGTTACGTTGTAACAAAGTGCTCACGCCACAGAGAAATCTATCAAGATGATCTATTTCAACAACTATATTTTAAGCAAGCAGCCTTGTTCTATCTTAATTTGTGGCCATGTTATGACAAGAGACAAAATTGAATATATTGTGACAATAAGAAAATGGAGGAACGAAGAGATAAAGACAAACAAAAAAGACAATTAAGTGCGTTTTAGTAGGGAATCAGTAAAAGAACTGATAAACTGCTATAGAGATGGAAAGTTGTGTAGGGACATGGTCACAGACGCTAGCAGGCATGGAACTTGATTATGATATGTCTTGTTCTAAAGGTTGACAAGAGTGGTAAACTGATACCTTTGAGATAAAGAGAGCCATCCAAAGTAACAGCAGAGAACAGAATCACCCCGCTAATCACTATATAGAGGCTGACTAGGAGCAACTATCATCTTCCATCTGAGAACCGGTTATAGAAAACCGAATTAGAAAGCTGGAAGTAAAGGCATCTGACAGCAAGCCCTTTTTAGTGTTGCAAACCTCGTGTTGGAGTCTCAGTGGTTGAGTGGTAAGTATGCTAGCTTTCTGATTAGAAGTGTCCGGATTTGATTACCAGAGGTGGCAGAGTTGACCCAGCATCTAAAAATGATACTAAAGTCTGGGAAGTAAAGGCGGCCTGGCATTATACCAACCACATCACCCAGAAATGCGCTGTAGTCATGGACAAACAAGGTTACTAACACTATATTCCTAATACACCTAACAAGACATTAAATGAATCTTTACTTTTTTATTCTAAACCTTGTGTAGACATTTACTTCTTCTTCAGCATTTACATTTATATGTTCAGTATATTACACAGACATTTTTTGGCCATGTAATGAGAAGAGAATATTGTAACAACTGGGAAAATTGAGGGACGAAGAGATAGAGGAAAGCAAAGAGAAAAAATAACAGACAGTTTAAGAGAATGGCTTGGCAGAAGGTCAACAACAGAAATGATAAATAACTGTCGAGATAGAAAATTGTGGAGAGACATGATTACTTATGCCAGCAGGCCTCTTGATGATGATGATATTTACACAGAAAGATTGCCTCAATTAATTTAATTGTTAGCAGAAGGTCATCATAAGTAACTCATATTTTGTCTGTCTTGTGACCAGAATCTCAGTTCAAACTTTTTGTGTTGCAAACATTGTGGGAACATTTTAAAAACAGACTGACCATCTGCAACATCAATTGCAGCCACAACCACTACTACCACACCTGATAGTGTGGGTGATCATTCTTCACATCTTTCAGTCACTACAGTTATTTATCATTTCTGCTGTTTGTTTCTTATCCTTCTCTTTAAGCATGTAATTTCTGTTTCCTTTATATCTTCTTTCCTTTGTTTTTTGCAATCGTCATGATATATTCTCACAATTCCTTACTTTTATGGCAGAAAATAATGAGCTATAATTAAATATATATTTAACCTTGGCCTTGTGGAACATCCCCTCAATACATTTTTAAAAAATCTGTCCATGGTATTCTCAGCATTCTTCAAGTAAAACATTTCCATGACCACCTAAGAGTTTCTTGTCTGCTATCAAAATTGTTTTGGTTTCATTTCTGTATGTTGAGACTGACCAAACAACATATTACAGACTGAGCAATAGGAGCACCATAACTCTCATACTTATGACATTTCTGTTTATGAAAAACAAGGAATACATTCAGAGTTTAGTTTGATCAATTTTATTGGCACCTCTCAGGCAAGTTTCATTCATCCATTTTGCCTAAATAGATTTTATAATCAGAATAAAGAACATAACTAAAATGTTTCTTGTTTTCTTTCTTGACACATCAAACAGATTAAGAATTAAATGATGCATCAGATATCAACTAAAGAAGACTCAACAAGCAATTGTTATTGTTATTGTTATTGGCTATGGAAGGCCTCGGTCTCACAGCAAACGAATTAAAATCCATAATTGCTCAACCGCCCGTGTCAGTGGAATCATCCGAATTACTAACTCATCTCCCAAACTAAGAAAGGTAACTGTAGTCCCCATCGTAGCAGTCTCAGCACACGCCAAAAGACATAAGGCGAAACCGCGCAGAAAGTGAACACAGCCAACTGTTCCCCGTCATACGATATCATCATTCATCGTAAACAAGCGGGATATCGAAGCAGGATAAAAATGGATGAGACACACAGCTCACGGTGTGCACAGAGCACTTAACTCAGTAGCTCATGCAACAAGCCGGACTTGGAATATGAGGAAACTGCAAGAAGGAACACTCAACAAGCAGCAGTAATATAACTGTACTGTTCATTTGATAACATTAATTTATTCATCTGTTTCATTCACTGTGCCATAGAAAGAAATATACAACATCTCACACCACAAACAACAAATATACAACTCTCTGTGCCCTCACATAACAAACATATCTGCTTAGAACTCACATAACATACACAACTCTTTGTTTACTAACATAGTATACATACATGCACTCACTACCATTAGTAACAAATGCACAACTCCTTGTACCAAATATAACAAACACACAACCTCATGCAGCAATGTCTTGTAATAAAGCCACAACAGCCTGAACAGACCTGGTCAGTATTAAAATTGATCTTATTAAAATTTAACACTGGAAAAGTTATTTAGAAAAAAAAAATGAACATTAATCCAATTTGTTGGGTAGTTTAAAATTACCCATGTCGTTACTAGAAGACAGGTATTACATTTTTAATTTTAAAAATAACCTAAGCATTTATACATGCTATAAAATAACTCAATACATTAAAAAACTAAAAGGGATTATTTCTGAAGAAGCAAACAGCAGTAGGCTGTCATGATTTGAACATAAACAAATCTCACTAAAAATTTCCTTTCTTATTCTTCTTCTTTTCTCCACCTTTATTTGCCTTTCTGTACTAAGGGGACATAGTAAGTGTGATATTTGTCTCTGTCTTTGGCCTCTCCTGTTCTTATGTTTCCTAGTGTTTCTAATATTCCATGAATCCGTCTTTTTTATAGCCACTCCTTGGATCCTGTGTTCTCCCTTAATCATTAATTTTTCTTACTGTTCTCAATATATTTTCATTACAACGATTTAACAATTTTTAAAACATGAGCTTACTATAACCAAAACTTAATGCATTTATAATTTTCTTGTGTAGTTTCTGTGCTGATGAAGACAGGAAACACTTTAACAATATACATATATTATATATATCATCATCATGTGCCACACTGGTTGGCATAGGCGATCATGTCCTTCCACAGTCTTCTATCCACAGTGCATTGTATCAGTTCTGTTGTTGACTGTTTTCCATACCATGACACCAAGCTATCCAGTATTTTCTCTCTTTGTCGTCCACAATCTCTCTTTCCTTTTATTTTGCCAGTTGAACCAAGTATTCCAACTTTCCTCTTCTCATGATGTGCCTGAAAAATGTTGATTGTTTCTTTCTGATGGTTTTTAGGAGTTCCCTTTGTGTTATGGCCTCTTTGAGAATTTTCTCATTGGTCTTTTTAGCTGTCCATGGAACTTTCAATATTCTTCTGAGAAATCCCATTTCTGTGGCCTCTAATCGTCTTTTCATTTGTTTGTCTACTGTCCATGATTCGCTTCCATATAAGACAAAATTGGTTCTATATAGCACCGATGAACTCTCTCACTTCTATTGACATAGATTTGTTAGACATAGATTGTTTAGATATATATATATAATTTAATAACAATTTACATTATTTTATTTTGTTTTACTTTCCTATTTTGCTTTTCAGCACAAAGAGAATATGGAGTTTTCAGGTTTTTTCTCTGTGTAGTGTCACATGCATTATGCTCATTTTGATGATTAATAATCCATCTATCCATTGCTTTTGTAGACCTGCCATATCCACTTTCCCTGTCAATTTTGAGAGTTAATGCAAGCAGGAAGTAAGAGAGGGAAGGATGGCTGTCTAATGGTATTATGTTACATTTCAAGATAATTTAATTTAACATTCCTTCATGTTAATATGTCTGTATCCCGAACTTTTTCTATATTCATAATTTCTTATTCGGTTTATTTTTAAGTGTAAAAAAAAAAATTTAACATTGGAAATAATAAATTACAAATTATTTATAATATTTATTGTTACAAGTGTTCGTCATATACGTTTAACAAAAAAATGAGAGTCCTTTCCTGGAGAAAACAGTTCAGCCAAAAAAAAAAAAAAAATGCACATACACAAAATACCTTAAATCATATTATGTGACTAAACATAAAAAAGCAGATACAAGAAAATTGTTGCTGCAAGCATACTGGCCTGACTACAACATAAGAGAAAATAGACCACTTCTGTGTTATTAATAGATCCATGCATATTTCATCTACAGCAACATGGCATGATAAGAGATACACATAATTACACATATTTATGTAATTAATACATAGTAAGTAGATCATTAAAGCCATTTGTCAGGTATGAGGTATGTTGATGCTTAGGAGGGCTCAATTTAAATTAATTCATACATGAGATTTTGGTAAGCTTATCTCTTCAGTTAATTTTCTGTAATGTGGAATTATAAAATAAAAGTAAACAAAATATATTCATTTAATGTCATTTCACTTCACCCTTCATGTTAATAAAATTATTCTTTAGATCACTGATTCTCATTTCTGTGAAGCCCTGCATAGTTAAATGCAGGTGCTAAATATTTGCACCAATTATTCTGAGTTGATATAATGTCAAATCTGAAAAATTCAGTAATTATTCGATTCAAAGCAAAAACAATTAAAGAATTTTAATTAGATCACAATAATAAAACTTTAGAAAGCAATTATTACGAGCATTGTCTCTCTTTTCTTCTTATGCTCACATTTTGGTACTTACAGAATCAGACAATTGTTTGTAATAAATTTGATAGTTTTCTGGACCTCCGCTTTAGCTATGTATAGCTTTAAATGTAAAGTTGCTTGGATCCATTCATCCTTCTTACCTGGAATATATGGAACAATGATGTAGTATTTGTTCTGTTTGATCATCTGGCACACCTGTGAATACTATCAGCACCTTACCCACATGTTCTTCAATTCTTAGTCTGGTTTTTATCTAAACACTACGGAGTTGTCTGTTATGTAAAGAAAATGATCTAAACATGTCAAGTAATCTGGTTTTAGTGTCTAATAGTCTTTTAGTCTTTTGTTTGGACTGGCATCATCGAAGTCAGGGTATTCCCCTATCCGCTCTACCGCCCATTCCAGCAACCATCGAAGTGTTCATCTACTGATTATTCTTGTCATGCATTGATTGAATGTGTTGCGTTCTGATCCACCAATGATGCTTTTTCTGCTCTTGTCCCTTGTGGCACAGTGTTCCAACATTCTTTTGACATGTGGATTATTCTGTTTCCTTGTTGTTATCCTGCGAGAGGTGTTCCTTTAAAGCCCCTGCAATGTCATAGGTGTCCAATCTTAAGGTTTCCTGCACAATAACAGACCCTACTACATGTTCACCAAACTCAAAATTGGTACTACCAGCCAGTGCCACTGCACACTGGACAACAAAACATGTTCTACAGGATTGCTCCCAGTACACAGACCTGAGAAGTACAATGTGGACCACACCCACCTCCCTGGAAGAGAAACTATATGGGGCAACCGACTCACTTAAACAGACAGCTGCCTTCGTGAGAGAGTCCGAAATTCTACTCTGACAGAGTCATGATCGCAGCAGCAGAAGAAGAAGAAGACCCTGCCAATCTGTCGGCCACCTTATTGCCACAAACTCCAGCGAGTCCAGAACTAAAGATTAAAAAGACTCAGTGTCTAACAGTTCAATCTTATATATTATAATTTTGTGAATTGCTTTTTATTCTTCCTTTACATCTGTAGTTACAATAGATGTCATAATATTCTTTAGATAATTTTTGATAAGCCCTTTAAAAAAATCTTAATATTCTGAGCAGTTAAACTCTACTGTTCCTTGTAAATATGTCTGCAATACAATCATAAGGCAAACTGCATAAGCGGTCACAATATTGATAGTTAATACACGGAAAAATGGCAAATTATAAAATTAAGGATATTAAGCCAAAACTTGTTAAAAGCTGAGATACTACAAATCTTGCCATTAATTACAGTACTACAGTATTCCACATAATAACACTTACTGCCTGATAAGTATCAGATGTCAACCAAAAATTCCATAAAAGACTAATGTCCATACAAAATGAAGCATAAAATAGTTACTCAAAGGCTTTAAGATAACAATCAGAACTAGGTGCTTATTTATCTTAGCAACAGGTGTCAAGAAGTAATGTATATATGGTGTCAAAAGTAGGTGTATAAAAGCGTGAATCTGATGGAAGGAAAGGAACAATGTTCAGCATTTTATAAAAACACCTATCAAATGTAATAAAAATTCACCAGCATTTTGTAAAAGTCAGCTGGATTGTCAATAAAGTTCTTGAAGTTATTAGGGTATTAAAAAAGACTTAAATCAGGGCTGAAATGAAGTCTTTTGAGAGTCAAAAAGCACAAGAATTAAGTTAGGAGTCATGGAATAAAAGGCAGAAGCAATTTTTGGTTTTGTCACATAGTTGGAAAATTGAGAAATTTACTTTTTGACATTCTGACTCATAGAGTCCTGCTTTAAATGGACATTATGAGCTTTGTATGGACATTACATATCTAAAAGGAACATTAGTAATTCATTATTCTGAAATTGACAGTGAAGAGATTTATAGTTCTTGGTGGTAAATTATTATACATTTTTAAAACAGTGTCAGAAAGCATTTTAAAATAAACAAGTTTATCTTCACAAATGTGGATCTACTGAGTCAAAGAAACTGTTTCCCATTCCCTCTGCTTATGCCAAAGACAGATGTTTATAATAAAGATCAGGGAATCTGTGAGCCTGTAGTAGAGGAAATTGCAATTTGCTTTCTTTACTTAACACATTCTATAACATGCGCCGCAAAACCTGGCTCCAGTTGCCAACATGTTGACCCATACAGCCAGTTTTGGCAACTTTTAATTTACTGACATTTGCACAATTATTTCTACTAAAACCTCATAATTCTCTTATTTAAATTTAACCTTTTTTTTAACTTCCTGACGAAATTGTCTGAACAAACTGCATGTTTTAGAATAATTTTTATTTCTTTTCTTGCCGTTTTTTTAATTAAAAAAAAACATTAGCAAAAATGACCACGCCACTGTAGTTTAAACCCCTTGGCAGCAAATGTGTTAAACTAAGCCCTTTCTTCTTTTATGAATGTTGGTAACAGACCACAATAATATTAGATGAACCTGTGGGCTTTGTCAAATTCTCACAAGATTTTATATAAAAATATTTATATTTCACATTACAGTTGTAAGCAGATATCTTCAAAATAGTGGTATTGATTAGACCTACTGGATTTATTTCACACAATTACAGTCAATGTTCTAACTGGTGTGAGCAGTCATCCCCAGGCTATACAAATGGTATACAGACAAAGCTGCCTTCATTTTTTAAGAAAAGAAAAAAAGAAAAGAGCCCATTCTTGACTATTTTAAAAACATTAATAATATTTCACTGATGAAAGCCTTACCTTTGTTATTTTATTTTTGACAAGTTGTTTAAAACTCAGGTATAGTTCTAAGTAGATATGTTTATAATATTTTGACAAAATATATTTATTTATTTAAAATCTGTGCTCTCTTTAAAAGAATAAAAATAGTTTCTCTTTGAATTTCTTACTACCATTATTTTTCTAATTATATAGGATAAGCAAATTAATTTTGTTAATTTCAACAAAATAAATTTTAGATATTATTAAGTATGTTCAAGATTACTATTTTAATATGACATAATTGGCATGAATTATGGCATAAGACAGTCATGAATGCAATCTGCATTATGTAAGACACATATGATTAATGTTTTACACATAATATGAAAGAATCAACAATTATTAACATAATATCATAATAGTTAATATGAATATAATAATTAGTGTAATAGTGCTCTAAATATAAATCAACTAATATTTAAGACTGATACAATTCATATTTTTATAAGATTTACATAATGCAATATAAAATATGATATAAATGAACTCTAGTAAATAAGTCAGTTTTACGAGACAGACAAATGTGAGCAGAAAAATCAAATAGATGTAATAAGTAACAGGCACATACAAGAAGATTAACAGATCACAATAAGATGGTCAAGTCAGAAAAGTATTGACACAACAGGGAGATACTAGGCAACTTGACATTGTGGCTTTGCAGAATGTTACCATAGGAACTGATAGACATTACGAGGGACAGGAGATTGTGCAAAGACATGATCACTAACGGAAAAGGCACATGAATAAGAAGAATGATTTACTCCTGACAATTATTCAGTTCACAAAAGAGATGATCCAAATTAAAATGATATAAACCAGTCAAAAATATATCTGACATGGTTATAGCATTGAAGCATAATGTATCTTGGTAGATCAAAGTCAAATAGTAGAAAATTATGGAAGTTAAAGACAGTCAACATTAAAAATAGAGGGCGTGAAAGAGTTGGCATCAGCAGAATAATTAAGGGTGATAAGTTGTTGAGCTGGGAGTCAGCAGAAAAATTTAAGGAAGAAAAGTTGGGAATTGGGAGTCAGTAGAAAAATTAAAATGGAAAAATTGAAGAGTTAGGAATCAGCAGAAGAATTAAGGAGAAGACATTGTGGATTTGGGAGTCAACAGAAAAATTAAAAATCACAAATTATGTAGTTGGGTGTCAGCTGAAAAAATGAATGACATGAAATCATGGAGTTTGGGAGTCTGTAGAATAATTGAGGAGAATCTGTTGAACTAAATCCGATTTGGAAAACAAATGGAGGAAGAGGAAGGATAAAGATGAAATTGAAAGAAATAATTTTAAATTGTGGAGTAAATGTTGGAAAGCAGAGCTCTGGAGAAGTAGATATCAAGTATAAAATTTGACTTTATAGCTCTGCTATTTTTAAAACAACATGAGAAATATAAAATGATGTTTCTATATGCAATTAAATGACCAAAAATAAAAAATAAAAGAAACAAGTAGGAAGTAATGAAGTAAAAATACACAAATATTATTGAGTAGTAAATAATTTTTGACTCTGATAATCATATCTGATCATGAAGAAACCACAGAAAATATATCATTTGGCACTACTGAAATAAAAGATATAAACACACACACACACACATACATATATATATATATATATATATATATATATATATATATATATATATATATATATATATATATATATATATATAAACTGAGGTAGCTGCTTAGAATAAAGGACAACAACAAAATTTACATACAAGAACAACAGAGCAAAGATTGTAGCATGTATCAAACTTGAGATTTGCCCTGTATATCTAAAGAACATTCCCCCTGCTACATTCTAAACTTGAACAGTCTACAGGTCCCTAGTTTATCTTTAAAGGCTCACTGTAGAAAAGTGGTTCTCAAGTTTTGAAAAGCATTAGACAAGTAGTATATCATCTTGTGTTCATATATGTAATCCATTCTGTGTTTGTCATTGTCCTCTGTTGAAGACCTTTTAAGTCAAAGCACTTTTTGTTTAGTCCTCCCATTTCTCTGTAAGGATGCATATGCTATATATATATTTTATATAACTTTTCAACCTTTTTTTTTTTACCCACAATTTTTTTTTAAAATTTAGGTAACTAGGGAATTCTAATCTGTGAACCGTGTGATCAATGCACTGTGGTCAATCTCTATACCTCCTTTCCACTGTATATCTCATGGAAATGGTAGTTGTGAATAGTTTATTTTTTTAAATTGACAACCTTCGCTAAAAATCTGAAAGAGATATAGGCGAGTCAGAGATATAGGCGAGTCAGAGATATAGGTGAGTCAGAGATTTAGGTGAGTCAGAGATATAGGTGAGTCAGAGATTTAGGTGAGTTAGGGATTTAGGTGAGTCAGAGATTTAGGTGAGTCAGAGATTTAGGCGAGTCAGAGATATAGGCGAATCAGAGATATAGGTGAGTCAGAGATTTAGGTGAGTCAGAGATTTAAGTGAGTCAGAGATTTAGGCGAGTCAGAGATATAGGCGAGTCAGAGATATAGGTGAGTCAGAGATTTAGGTGAGTCAGAGATTTAGGTGAGTCAGAGATTTAGGTGAGTCAGAGATATAGACGAGTCAGAGATTTAGGTGAGTCAGAGATTTAGGTGAGTCAGAGATATAGGTGAGTCAGAGATATAGGCGAGTCAGAGATATAGGCGAGTCAGAGATTTAGGTGAGTCAGAGATTTAGGTGAGTCAGAGATTTAGGTGAGTCAGAGATTTAGGTGAGTCAGAGATTTAGGTGAGTCAGAGATTTAGGTGAGTCAGAGATATAGGCAAGTCAGATTTGTGTTCAGGATGAACCAATAAAAAGATTTAATTACATCATCAGGAATTGAGGGAAACTGCTTAGCAATACAAACATACATTGACAATGGTCCTCAATTAAAGAGGAAAGTGGGGAAACCAAAGAACACTGGAAGGAGAGGATAAACAGCCACTTTCATGAGCAATAGAAATAGTTATATTCTCTGCCTTGTTGCCCCTGGCAATTATTGAGGGAAAATAATGTATCCCTGACAAAGCTCTGCTTTTTGCTCCATACAAGTGATTTGATATTTTGTTAACCTCATAATTTTAGGTGTTTTCCTTTCTCTCTTTCAACACTGCAGCTATTGTTAAAAACTTGCTCTAAGGTGTTGTTAGGTTCTAACCATCCAAACTGCAAAAAGCTACTTACACCCACAAGATGATATATTTTAATATGCACAAGAAAAAATGCATCTACTTGATAGATCTTTCATTCATACAACTACTTTCATATACATTTATCATATTTAAATCATACATGACAAAACAAGTGCTTTCCTTTAAATTTAGAGAATTAACCAATTATACCATAAAGTATTCAATCAAATATGATGTGACTGATATGTCCCAAAATAACTATGTAACCAAGTCTTCAGTGTCCAATGAGATATTTTTTCCACAGAATCAATCTTGCCATCACTGTGTCTACTATTTATCTGGTTGGATGATTAACTTTGAGTACTTTGTACTTAATCATGATGTATTTTTATTTATAGCTGATTAGATGATGAAATAATGCCATTTTATTATATTGTGGATGCTGCACTAAAAGTTCTTCTATATTTCTAGATAGATTTCCATAGCAGGAGCCACAAAATGCAGCTCTAGTTACAGACACAAGAAACACTGAAGCCAGTTTTTGCAGCTTTTAATTTATTGACATTTTTGCAGTTATTTCCACTAAAACTTGTAATTCTTTTATTTATCTTCTTTTCTGATTTCCTGAGAAAATTGTTTGAAAAATAACCCAGTTTTAGGTTATTTTCATTCAATTTATCGCCGTTAATTCAAATTAGATGAAAATATGTTTAAAAAATAACCCAGTTTTAGGTTATTTTCATTCAATTTATCGCCGTTAATTCAAATTAGATGAAAAGATGTTTAAAAAATGAATGTCGCAGTGTTTTAAACCCCTGGCAGGGAATGTGTTAATGATGAGAACTATATTTATTTTTATATCAATATGTGTTTTTTTTTGTAACTGATTAGATTTTAAAACAATGCCATTTTATTATATTATGAATGCTGTACTAGTCATATAATTTAGTTGACTATATTAGAGTCTGTGGATGAAACATACAGGAAAAGACAGCATTTGCCAGGCATGATAAACTTATGATGAGTGACTTTCTCAGATTAAATTCAAGGTAAATTGTTCAGAATAATTAATTGGTCTGAACCTTTGAAGCAATATTTTCAAAAAACATTTCTGAAACTCTTGTGTTAGCTTTGAACTTTGACATCAACTGTCCCAATGAGTAATTACTCATCTGAACCTTGGCCCATAATATCTTTAACATGATCTTTCAGGTTGTTGATGCTTTTTCTAGCCTTAAGCTCTGACATCAACAAACTTCTGAACAAAGTGTTTGTCTCACATAAAACATGTCATCAGCAAACTCTTTGCAAGCTCATTATTCTTCTGCATTTTACAAACTAAATATGACAGTTTAAAAGTGATGCTGATCCTACTGCATTCAAAACACCTGGTGTCCTTAGCAGCAATTTCTCATTCTCTACAATCATTAGTCTTCAACTCTTAACCATGATGGTGATCAGAGAAGCAAGGTCTGATACTGGTACATTGAAGGATGACTCATTCATCTCAGAGTTACTCGGCTGCGCCGATAAATGCTGTGACTTGGCTGAGGTGCATCTGCGAGACAGTAAATAAATTGGTGCATATAAGTTATGTTGTCATATGTCATTATAACTTAGGATCTGATTTAACTTAGAACATGCTTTATTTAACCCATTATGTACACAATTTAAAAACAAACTGTGGTTGAATTAATTTACATCAAGAAAAAAATGATGATTTGACCACACAGGATCTGCGAGACTATAAAGTGGTGCACATAGAGTCAATGTGTGATAATATTCAATTATAACTGGCAATCTGATCTAATTTAAAACAAGCTTCATTTAAATAATTATGAACACAATTTAAAAACAGATTGCAGTTCAATTAATTTACATCAAGAGAAAAATAGCTATGATTTGAGCACAGCAAATCTGTGAGAGAGTAAACATGTAACAAAACATATTTTATTACTTCTAACTCCTCCAAAACTCTGTAACTTAAGAGCCATTTTGACAGGTGAATAGAATTAACAGATTAAAAATTGTAAACTAACTAAGGTCATCAAATTATAACTTCTGTACATATTTTCCCACTTAAAGTGTTGAAGCACAAGTCAAATTGAATAAAGAATGTTGCACAGTACAAAACTACTGTTAATGGAATAATACTAATGTACTAATACATGGATATGATACTTTTGAATCATCATGTACATTGGTCTGGAGCTAAAGAGTTCAAGATGTTACTTTAACTCTATATTTATGATGGTGTCATAAATATTATAATTTTAAAATAAAAATTCTTAGAATTTTGAGTTGACCTCAAGTGAGTGATCTTTCCTGCCATATACCTTCCTAATTGTTGATGCCAGTGACCCATAATAAAGTTTTGCAATCAGACTTATAAAAACTAAAATACAACGGAGTTGAAAAAAATATGATAGTATTATAAAAGTGTGATATTTTTTTTTTATTTAACGGTAATTAGAAGATATTTTGTTTTAATTTTTTGCGTGTTCTAATAATTTTGAAAAAGAGAATATTGAGTTGTTATTGGTCATTCACAAGCAAAATAGTGTTATTTCTCCTTCAAAATTAAGACAAAATAATTACAGCAAACTTTTTACATTTTTTTTTCGAGTAAAACAAAAAAAACTATATGTTGTGCACATAATGTTAAAGTTTGTCCTGGCTTTGATCCTTAACTGTTTCAATTATTTTCAAAACTGTAGTTATTCCAAAATGTAATTGTTTACAAAAGCTTTGTTCCAAAAGGTCAATCAAAATATTATTTATATTATTTCCCAAATTATACAGGATTTCTTTTGAAAAGTAAATTTTACTTATGCAAGTTTCATAATAAGATAATTCACAGTGAGTATCGTAATCTAGGTTAATTTAACCAAACTTTAGTTAATTCATTTTGTACATATTATTAAAAAACAAATTCCAGTCCAAAGTGTATCATGCAATCATATTTTTATGCTTCCCTTTCTCAGTGGAAAACATTACAAATCTCACATGTAATAATATAAAATATATTATTACAACAATACAGTTGTATCTTAAGGAAACTAGCATTGAAAATTAACTATGAAGCTTATTGCCATTGTTTTTTCTGGTAGACTTACTCCAGTGAGAGTTATATAAATCCTCTCCTGTACTCTCCTGCAGGTCTTCTTGGATGTCTGGATGAATGTGGATTGTGTCACTTCCTGGCTGTAGACTGTTACCCCTGATATCCAGTGATCTGTTCACTGAATGCACAAAAAGAAACCTATATAGTATTAAAACTGCAGTGTTGGATAAAATACAAACAATTACATAAAGACATTACACGTATATGTATGATATTTTTTATTAAATTTGTAAAACACCTTTTTGCTGTATTTACAAGAAAATAAATAAATAAATATATCTACACTAGTTTGTTAATTTAATAAGTTACATGAGCCACCAGTAATGGTCTTTCCAAGGACTAACAGCTGAAAGTATGCAAAGTATAACTCTTAAGTTAGGCTTTATGCACTGAAACCTGATCTATACCATATCCGTACAATTTAAGGATGCCAGGCTGTACAAAAGAGTTTGCACACATGGGTCAGTGTTCTTTTCAGTGGTTTTCAGTATTTCAAGAAGAAAATCATAGCACCTATGGATGTGTCTGGACTACAGTGATAATGATCCTAACATAACATAATAACTGTAAAATGTGAGAAGTCAATATATAAGTAACGAAGGACTGTTTTAAAAAAAACTAAATAAGGTAAGAACTTTAATATTTTTTATTTTTGCGCCTACATTATCCCTCTATTTCTCAACATCATTTCCACCAACATTGATGCACTTATCCCATTGTTCTATTAGTGATCCAATCAATTCCTGAGCTATAGAATTCTTTCGTCTGTTTTCTAAGTCAAAATTTTAGTTCAAGTTCTGGGTACACTTTCTGGAAATTCAATTGATCATCTTTACACTGTGGGAACCATGTGAACAGCCTATTGCGGTTGCTACACTGTCTAACATTACAAACAATTATTAGCATAAACAAGAAGCATTGCCTTATGAATGTCCTTTGCAGAAAGTCTTTCTGCCCTCCAAAAATGCATAACTAGCATGCTGTTACTTGGTTGTACATATCTCAGTTCAGTAGCCATTTTGTTACTACATTGCACTCCTTATCTAATAAAATCATAAAGTTGGATGTTGCTACCAACCAAAAACATAAAATTAGATATTGTTACTACTCAATAATATAAAATTGGATAATGCTACCGTCCAATGACATAACGTTGGATGTTACTACCACCCAATGACATAAAGTTATATATTGCTACTACCCAATAACATAAAATTGGATGATGCTACCAACCAATGCCATAAAGTTGGATGTTGCTACCGTCCACTGACATAAAGTTGGATATTACTACAACCCAATGACATAAAGTTGGATGTTACTACTACCACCTAATGGCATAAAGTTGGATGTTGCTACAACCCAATGACATAAAGTTGGATGTTACTACTATCCAATGACATCAAGTTGGATGTTACTACTACTCAATGACATAAAGTTGGATTTTGCTACTAACCAATGACATAAAATTAGATAAGATTATATAATTAGATGAATGATTGTTTGATGTGTGACGGGGATAATTCGAGGACTGTGTGTTTATATGTTCGGCTGCAGTCAAGAACGATATCCTAACATCGTCAAGCACTATACATTTTTTGTTCTCAATATGATGATCATCATTTTCGGGAGGACGTGAAATTCCGGTATATGGTGGATAGGCAGCAGGACCCATTGAAGGCTATGTCTGAAAAGTGTTCCTTGTTGCAGTTTCCTCATATTCCAAGTCCGTCTTGTTGCAGGAGCTACATGAGTTAAGTGCTCTGTGCACACCGTGAGCTGTGTGTCTCATCCGTTTTGATCATGTTTCGATATTCCAATTGTTTACGATGAATGATGATATCGTATGACAGGGGACAGTTGTCTGTGTTCACTTTCTGCGCGATTTCGCCTTATGTCTTTTGGCGTGTACTGAGACTGCTACGATGGGGACTACAGTTACCTTTGTTTGGGAGATGAGTTAGTAATTCGGATGATTCCACTGGCACGGGTGGTTGAGCAATTATGGATTTTAATTTGTTTGCAGTGATACATAGGCTTTCAATAAACAATAACCAATAAAATTAGATGTTACTACTACCCAATGACATAAAGTTGGATGTTGCTACTACTCAATGACATAAAGTTGGATGTTGCTATTACTCAATGACATAAAATAATGTTGCTACTACCCAATTACACTTTTAGAAACCATCAACTAAATTTTCCAGCTAGACCAGAACACTTTGTGACATATTTATTGACCTTCCCTCATAGATTTTAGTTATTTTCTTCTTGCTTTTCTTCAAATCATTTCACTCTTACAAAATCATATTAATTTCTGTATCGTGCGTGTGTGTGCACACACACACGCACGCACACACACACACACACAGACATGCACATGTACTATTGTTTATTTAAAAAATAAACCTAATTTTTAAAAAGACTAATTTATTCAGATTAAGGAGGGAATGTACAAATTTTCCATGTAAATATCTGCACCACGTAAAAGAAAAAAGCATCATGTACATATCTGCACTATGTGTTTAATAGAGCTTCAACACACCACTTACATAGTAAAGAATTTCTTGTGGGTAAACTGTAAGAGTTGCCAAGGGCTGTCGAGGATCTTCTACTTGAGCTACTACTGGCAATAAATGGAACATCAGACTGCCAGATGAAGAAAGCAATATTTTGTTAGAGGTGAGTTGACATATATAATTACTTGTTCTAATGTACAAGCAGAAAAATGATGTAAGAATGCACTATTATGGCAGAGACAGGTAAGATTGTAGATTGTATTCGACTTGAAAAATGTAATAAAGTATTATTTTGTAACTAGATGTAAGATTACACAATATGGTAGAAAAAAAAAAGAAATGCACCATATAGTTTAAAAAAGTAAAAATGTCCTATTTGGTAGAAAGATATAAGAATATAGTAGATAACAGAGATATGTAACAATATAATAAGTAATAAAAATATGTAAGAATGTACTATTTGGTGAAGAGATTTAAGAATTGTAATAGATGGTAATGAAAAGAAAGAATGTACTATTTGCTGAAGAGATTTAAGAATAGTAATTATATGGTAATGAGAAGTAAGAATCTATTATAATGTACAGAGATGTAAAAATGTACTACATTGTACAGAGACATTGTTCTATGTATGTTCTATCAAGTGTCATCTCCACATTAAAATTGAATATAATGAATCTCCAAAGTTTTCTATTTATTGACTTGACAGTACATTTTCACAAACTATTTAATTCTCAGGGTTATTTTCCAATTCATTTTTTTTCAATAATGGCCTAGCAAAAAGGAAATCAAACATAATTTTCAGCATAAAACAGTCTATCAATTTGCAATACCTGTTCAGAATAGGAAAAAAAAAACTAAGTATATAAATGTCCAGACCATAAAAAGAAAAACCAAACAAACTTTATAATTATTATCTATTTATTGATCTTTCGAGCCATAGCCGGCCCATAGGGCGTAGACCAAGATACTCCTCCTCTTATCAAAATTTTTATTCTAGAAAATTTAAATTCTTTTAAAGATATTTTATCAAATCTCGCCATTTGTCCCTGTTCTGTGCAAGCAGCTCTATATCATTGAGGGAGCCAATTCTTGCTGCTCTTGCTTCTCTCATCAGTGTTCTTTTCAGTGTCTCTCTCTAGGTCTTCCTCTTACCTGTTGTTTCTCACATGAGGGCTTGCTTTGCTATTCGGTTATTATCTCTTGTCATCACATGTTTATAATTATTAGGGATACGTTTAAAAAAAAAAACATTCAAATGTATGTCTGTAAGGCATTTGCCATGCTGATCTTTGATAAAGGTGTTTTATATCACTTGGCTGTGAGTCATTTGATGATGTTATATGTCAATCTACTTTTACCAGCGTTTATGTTATTTTATACATCTGATCATTAATGTTCTATCTATGACTCTGAATTTTTTTTCATATCTAACCTAATTTTGTTAATTATTTTTTATATTTCTCAGCACACTCTAGTGCTTTTTATTTCATTAAAAATTTATTCTCTCGTCACACAATTTAAGAATAACTGTGATAATTCATAGTTTATTTTTATGCAGATATTTAAATAAAACTTCACAGTAAAAAATAAAAAATAAAAAGTAAAGTACCCCCGTCACGCCAAGTGGCGTATAGGGGAATATGGTGCTAGTGACCCTATATTTTACAGACCTTCGGCACATGATTTTTGGGGTAATGTGGTCGGTATTATGCACGTGCTGCTTTACTTTCCCAGAAAAAAATCAGGTACCCATTTAAGGCTGGGTGAACCTGGAAGCCATCGGTTTGGGATTGAACCCTACCCCTTGTCCTTTGTAGTCCAGTTCACTAACCATTGAGCTATCGCGGCTCCCAAAACTTCACAGTGTTAGTTATTAATGTTTTGAATGTACTTGTTACTGCTTTAAGATCTATATCTTGTTCTTCTTCCTTTCCTGACTTGTCTTACAGGATTGAGGAGAGACATAATATCACTCTTCTGTTGGCCTCCCAAGCCGCTATGTTTTCTAGTATTTCTAATATCTCATAAATCCATATTTTTTGTGGTTGACCCTTGGGTCTGGTATTCTTATCCTATTTTTGTTGACAAATCATTGCATATTATGATCAATTTTGCTTTCTCAAGTGGCCAAACTAATTTATCTGTTGTTTCTTTGTATATTAAATGGTAGAAATTATTCATAACATTTTTCTTAGTTTTTCACTTCTGATCTGATCTTTCAAATTGTTATGCATCCAATACATTTCCTTTCTGTAGTGGTTAATTTTCTGATTGTTCTTGAATCTATGCCCAGATCTGACATTAATAGCACAACATTGGAATGAAGATTGTATGGAATGAATAAGCACCAATTTTGCCATTGGAGAGTTTCTTTGTTGGACAGTGGGGAGTGAGATTTATCCAATGATTTGACAAGCTTTGCTGCATCTTGAGTTTATTTTTGTTGTTTGTAAATTATCAGATTATTTTTTTGTAAGAACGTGTGTTACCGGTGCCAAATTATGAGGGAGGTAAAGAATAGTGACACTGTGACCTTCCAGGCATGTCGTAAGAGATGACTAAAGAGGTTGATCGATGGCTTGACAAGCTGTCATTGTAAAAAGTATTGTTATGGAAACAGCACCATAGATTTTAGAGCAGTGATCTCTGCAATATGTGCCATTTTGGCACGCAAGATTTCTGTTTTTGAAATTGTGGTTCTGCCCTATGTGCCATCTTCAGCTCTAAAGGACAATAGATAGATGCTGCAAATTAACATAAGCAATAATAACAGATATATTATATGAATTTGTACATTTACAATATCATATAGCTCCTATGTACTGGCAGTGTTCAAATGAAGTGCAAATAATAGCAGAACTAAATACATAATAAATATGTTGTAAGAGAAAAGACAATAATAATAAACAAACAAATATTTATTATAGACAGAAAATCAGAGGCGAGAGACTAATATAAATAACAAATATCCACATGTATTTTTACAGCAATTAGAGAAATCATGGTTAAGGGTGGGCTGTCTTTTGTTCTCTGTTTTTTGTTGTTGTTTGTTTTTGAATTTTTGAGAGTACTTTAAAAATTCCTGTGCTTTAGTGTAATTTATGTATTAGAAAACTATAGAGGGTTAGGCTGGATACTTTAAGCAGAGAAATAAATGCTTCAACAGATCTCAGGCCAGTTAATGCCTTGTGGTGAGCTGAAGAGCAGGGAATCATACTCTGATTGATCTTTTCTTTCCTAGTGCTCACCTGTTATGTGGTCATGAAAGCATTGTGCTGATAGTTTATGTCAAAAACTGCTATATCTGCAACTTTCCGTCTTCTATATGGGTAGATTTTGCTTAAAAATTTTGCCAAGGCAGTAACCTTAATTTATTCTTTTAGACTTTTAACTGCAAAATGTTCTTTAACATGTGTGAATGTAAATGGAACCTCCTGTTTTTCACCCTTATCCGTAAGGGCTGGGTTTCAGATCTCACTACCCAGAGATCAGAGCAGGGTAAAGTCATGAAGAAATCATGGATTTAAATTGAAAAATTCCCATCGTCAGTGGTGGGATTTGAACCCAGAATCTCTCTGTCCAGAGGCCAAAATCTTACTTCTAAATCACCTAGTCCCCACTGATTGATCAATAACAGAACAATTATTTATGATTGATGAGAAGTAAAAATGTTGATGACAATGAACAAAATATGCTGTAAGTAGGAGAAGTTTATCTACAGTCCTCTTGAACAGAATATGACACAAAAGACAGCAAAGAAAAAAAAGCATGTCTGATGATTATTTGCTGTTACTGCCTGGCTTTGCACAGGATCCAGAGTGAGTCTTGCCATATATTCTCAATGAGCCTCTCAGCGAAAGAAGGAAATAGATAAGAAAGTATTACAAATTTACCCGCATTGCATTGGTAGTATTTGGTCTAGCTTGGTCTGCAGAAAAATTAGTTTTGTCTCTGATAGAGAGCAGTCGCATGTCTTTGTTGTCAATGGCACTGGCAGCTCTGTATCCTTGTTGCAACTTTCTATACTGAAAATATTAAAAGATAAAGAGTTCAAATTATAATGGCTACTTAATGATTTCATTACACTCACATAACTTTCCTCTGCCCCTGGTGTCTTTCACATTAAAAACAATAATGGACTGTTCAAATGCTCCATTGTGTATCCCCCACATAGTGGTCATCGTGATGTCCACTACTTCATTAATTCATCTTCTACATAGTCTCTTTTTCCATTGCTTATGAATGTTAATGGAGATGCTATCTCACAGTGATTGTATTATGTGTCAAGCAATTGATTTGTTGATCCTTAACACATTCTATACTGCAAGCCACAAAAACTGACTTCAGTTACCAATGCTTTAAACCCTGGGACCAGTTTTTATGGCTCTCAATTTAATTATGTTTCTGCCACTATTTCCACTAAAACCTTGTAATTTTTTTATTTAATTTAATAATTAAATTTTTTAAAATTTACCTCTTTTCCGACTTTCGGAGCACATTGTCGAAATAAACCACATTTTAAATAAATTTTCAGTTATTTTCTTGCTGTTGTTTCAAATTTTAAAACATTTGTGAAAAATGGTAGGGCCGTAGTGTTTTAAACCCCTTGGTAATGAAAGTGTTGATATGATTCAGCATTGTCAAGCCCTAATTCTTTTCCTAATATTGTCATTTCTTACAATGTTACTCCTTTCAAATTCAGTATTCTTCTTAGGCATCTATTTACTGTTGTGGTGATTTTTCTTTTTTCTTGTTAGTGGCAAATTTTGCAGTGTCGCAGAGTGTTGGGAGGAATACTGTGTTACAGTGCTCTCTTGATCTTTCATGTTACATGTTTGTTCAGGATCAATGGAGTCAATGGTTTAATCACCTGGATTGTTCTGTAACAACTATTGTCATTTTCTGTTTTAATTTTCCTACTGGATGATAGGACACTTTCTAAGTTTTTGAAGTTTGTCTTTTTCATTGCACAATACATTATGGTAAATTTATTGTAGTTAATTTCTGAACAGCGGAAGTAGACTCAAGATGCAACAAAGCTTGTCAAATCATTTGACAGATATCACCACTAATATGCAAAAAGGCAGAAAGATCAAAACATACAACAACGGGCCTTCAAAAAACGTTGTGAGAACACCAGACCAAGGGCTGGCAACAAAAAAGATGGACATCCCAAACAAAGGTGCAAAAGAACACAAATTATATCTCCCCTCAATGGTGAAAGGCAAATGAGGAAGGAAAGAAGAAGAAGAATAATTTTGAAACACTTCATAAAATATTATCATATCCTCTTGCTTTTTACAATTCTTGTATTAAACTCATTCTATTCACAACAGGCAAAAAATTGCTGGGGGCTTGAAGTCATTGGAAGTTTATTACTGACATCATGTGGAAACAAGAATATTTTTTGGCCTTATAAAAAGTGAATGGAACAGTTGGAATATTTTGTTACAACAAGAAAAACTGTAGGAAGAAGAAATCGAGTGAGACTGACATAAAAGATGGTCTGTACCATTGCAAAATGTCTGCGTCTATCCTATTAATTCTTGAGCTTTATCTAACACTACATTACACTTAATGGTAACTGGCTAACCTTCATTTTCATGAGATAGCCAAATCACTATTTTATTCTCACAAGAGTGCTATGATAGCCTGGTGGTTAGTGAACAAGAAGTTGGGTTTGATCCTATTAAATGGCTCCTAGGTTCACCAAGGATTTTCTGGGAAGGTGGGGAGAGCACTCTGAAGTGATACCGACTACACCATTCATAAAATTTGCAGTTGGTCGTTGAAAAATCTGGGCACTAACATCTTGTCTCCCATATGAAGGCAACCCTTTACTCTTTCTTTTTTTAAAAACCAGTTTGAGACATCTTCTTCTTCTACCTTTTAGCTCCCAGTGGAGCATAGGTCTTCAACAAACACTTTCCAAGTCGTTCTGTTTTTTGCAATTCTTTTAAGATCATTCCATGTCTTCCCCATCATCTTCATCTCTGCTTCTATCTGTCTTCTCCAAGAATTCCTTGGTCTTCCTCTTTGTCTTTTCCCCTGGGGATTCCAAAAAAGGGCCTGTTGTGTAATACTCTCAGTTGGTTTCCGTAGTGTGTGTCCTATCCATCGCCATCGTCTTCGCTGTATTTCTTTATCCACTGGTATTTGACCGGTACATTTCCATAATTCCACGTTTGTGACTTTGTCCTGCCATTTCCATCCCTTTATTCTGCGCAAGCATCCATTAATGAAAGTCTGTACCTTCGTGATTGTCAATTTTGTTATTCTCCATGTTTCACAGCCATATAATAGAACCGACTTAACATTGGAGTTGAAAATTTGTATTTTTGTATTTATCCTAAATTCTTTGGATTTCCATATGTTTCCCAGTGCAATGAAAGCTCCTCTTGCTTTTGATATCCTTATTTTGGTATCGTTTTCTGTTCCTCCCTCTTTATCTATATTACTGCCCAGATATATATAAGATTGTACGTCTAGTAGAGGTATTTCTCCTAGTTTTATTTGGTTATTGCCAACTGCATTAATTCTCATAATGTTGGTCTTATCTCTATTAATCTTTAGTCCTAGCTGTTGTGATCTCTCATCTAATATACTCATTTTATCTTGCATCTGTTGGTGGCTGTGTGATAGGAGAGCTATGTCATCAGCAAAGTCTAAATCATCAAGTTGTTTGGTCAGTGACCACTGGATCCCATTTCTGTTGTTTTGAGTTATTTTCATAATCCAATCTATGGCCAGTAGAAAGAGAAATGGAGACAGAAGGCATCCTTGCCTTACTCCTGTTCTTATTTCAAATGCTTCTGTAAGCTGTCCTTCATGCACCACACTACATTTTGTTCCTTCATACATTGTTTTTATCAGGTTAATAAACTTTATGGGGATTCCATAATGACTCAGCAACTTCCAAAGCATTCTTCTGTCTAAACTATCAAATGCCTTTTCGTAATCTATGAATCCAATATAAAGTGGGGATTTTAGTTCTAAACTTTGTTCAACTATTATACGTAGAGTAGTTATTTGATCAGCACATGATCTGTTCTTCCTAAAACCTGCTTGTTCATCTCTCAAGTGTTTCTCTATAGCCTCTTTTATTCTCTCCAGAATGATTCTGCCTAATATTTTTCCTGGCACTGATAGTAGCATCTATCTATCTATTGACCTTTCGAGCCGTAACCGGCCCATAGGGCGTAGACCAAGATACACCTTCTCCTATATGAATTTTTGTTCTAGCAGTTTTCTTTTAAAGATATTTTATCAAATCTCGCCATCTGTCTCTGTTCTGTGCAAGCAGTTCTATCTCATTGAGGGAGCCGATTCCTGCTGCTCTTGCCTCTCTCATCAATGTTCTTCTCAGTGTCTCCCTGGGTCTTCCTCTTTTTCTTTTTACCTGTTGTTTCCCATATGAGGGCTTGCTTTGCTATTCGATTATTATATCTTCTCATCACATGTCCAACGTATGACCATCGTCTTTTCTTTATTACTGAAGATATTAGTGGTTGATTGGCGATTTCTCTAATTTCCTCGTTTGTTTTGAATTCGTTCCATTCTATACCAAGTATTTTCCTTAGACATTTATTTTCGAACGCGTTCAACTTTGTTTCTATATCTCTTGTTGTTTTCCAGCTTTCACACGCATACGTAAGGGTTGATAGTACATTTGATTTGAATAGCCGGTTTCCGGTTGTTTCCAAAATGGAGGAATTATTTTTCTCCGGCATGGTATAGAACTGTTGATCAGAGGTTTAACAAGCCGCTATCGTAAAAACGATGTTGTTAATGAAACGTAGACCTGATACAGAATGTGTAAATAGTAGCATAATTCCCCTATAATTTGTGCACTCCTGTAAACTTCCTTTCTTTGGTAGTTTGATCATATAACCTTCTCTCCAGTCTTTAGGTATTTCTTCCCTCTCCCAAATTTTATCCAATAGATTATGTAACATCTTGGTAGAGGTGATAATATCTGCTTTGATGGCTTCCGAAGGAATTTCATCTGGTCCTGTGGCTTTACCATCTTTTAACAGTTTGATGGCTTTCATTATTTCTTCTTTGCTTGGTTTTCCGCAGTTAACGTGTAATTCTTCTTCTGCTGGTAGTATATCTGGAGGATTATTTGAGCCAGGTCTGTTCAAAAGTTCTTCAAAGTGCTCCTTCCATCTCTCCATTTGTTCCTTTATATTACTAAGCAGATTTCCTTTCTTATCTTTGATAAAGGCGTTGATCTGTTTGTATTTTCCACCTAATTTCTTTGTGCTGTTGTACAGTTCTTTCATATTCCCTTTATTTGCTGCTTCTTCTGCCTCTTTAGCTAATTCATCTATATATTTCCTCTTATCCCTTTTAATGCATCTTCTCACTTCTTTATTCACCTCTGTGTAAGCTTCCTGTATCTTGGCGTTATTACTTCTTGTTTTGCTTTTATTTATGTCTGCTTTCTTGTTCTTTCTTTCTTTAATTTTATCCAGGGTCTCTGCTGTCATCCATGCCTTATTCTGGCGTTCTCTTTTCCCCAGTGTTTCTTCGCATGTCTCTTTCCATATATTTTTTACCTGTTTCCAATGATCTTCTATATTTATAGTATTTTCTAGTTGTTGGAGGACTTGGTATTTGTTTGATATTGTGACTGCGAATTTATCTTTAATTCCTTGTTCTTTAAGAAACCCTACATTGAAATACGTTCTGCCCTTATTCGTTGTAGTATACCTTTTTAATTTAATTTTAAGTTTGGCTAACAGAAGATGATGATCAGAAGCTATATCTGCCCCTCTATATACTTTTACATCCTGTAAGGATGACTTAAACTTATTATTAATACATATGTGATCAATTTGATTTTCCGTTCTATGATCTGGTGACACCCATGTAGCTTTGTGTATTCTTTTATGTTGGAATATTGTTCCTCCTAGGCTCATTTGATTAAGGCGCAGAAATTCACAAATATCTCTCCATTCTCGTTTATATCTCCAAGTCCATGTTTTCCCATAATCTCTTCAAAGCCTCTGTTGTCTGATCCTACCTTAGCATTTAGGTCTCCCATCAAGATTATAATATCCTTGGCTCGTCTTGCATCCATCTGGCATTGTAGCTGTTTATAAAAATCATCTTTAACTGAGTCATCTTTATCGTTGGTTGGTGCATAGCATTGTATAATGTGTAATTTTATTTTGTTTTTGGTTGTTCTAAATGTTGCTCTCACCAGTCTTGGTCCCACTGCCTCCCATTCTATTAGTGTCTTCTGTGCATTCTTTGATAGCATTATAGCTACCCCTTCGCTATGTTGTGCTCCTGGTTCCTGGTGTCCTGATGATAAAATCATCTCCCCTGTATTCAATTTTATTCTCTCTGCTCCCAGCCATCTTGTTTCACACATTCCCAGAATATCTATCTTGTAGTTGTTCATTGGAGATGTATTAGATTATGGCTATCAATTGCCTTGAGGATCTCAGCTGTTAACTTATCCTCTCCAGCAGCCTTGTTATTGGTCATAAGCTTTAAGGTGGTTTCTATTTCACTCAAGGTGAAGTCATCTAAATTTACATTTAATTCTGCTGCTGGTGTTTCAGTTTCAAAATCTATTAAACTGTGGGGTAGTGGACGGTTAAGAATTTCTTTGAAGTGTTCCGCCCAACGGGCTTTTATGTCTGCGCTTGTTGTTAGCATTGATCCAGATTTGTCTAGAATTGGTGTTCCACTGGATGTATAGGTGTTTGTCAGCATCTTTTGCACAGTATAAAGAGTTCTGCTGTCTCCTGTAATTGCAGCTGTTTCTGCTTTCTCTGCCAAATTGTCTATATAAGCTCTTGTATCTCTTCTTGCTGAACTTTTCACTTTGTTGTCTAATTCTTTGTATGTTGCTTTTGCCAGAACCTTTCCAAGATCTGTCTTTACATTAGTCATGGCTCTCTTCGCTTCTCTTCTTTCTTTGATGTATTTCCACGTGGTGTCTGAGATCCAAGCTCGTTTTTCCATTTTCTTCAGTCCAGCACTTGCTTCTGCTGCTGTCATTAGTATTTTGCTCTGTGAGTCCCACATCTCATTGATATCTAAGTCTATTTCACCGAGTGCTGTATAACAATTACTTAGCTCTATGTTAAACTTTTCCTTTATGGCTTCATCTTTCAGTTTATGACTATCAATTTTATGTGTAATTGACCTCTTCTGTTGGTTTCTAAATTTTAATCTTATTTTCCCAATGCACAGGTTCAAAACAAATGAGGAAATTAGAGAAATCGCCAATCAACAACTAATATCTTCAGTAATAAAGAAAAGACGATGGTCATACGTTGGACATGTGATGAGAAGAGATAATAACCGAATAGCAAAGCAAGCCCTCATATGGGAAACAACAGGTAAAAGAAAAAGAGGAAGACCCAGGGAGACACTGAGAAGAACATTGATGAGAGAGGCAAGAGCAGCAGGAGTCGGCTCCCTCAATGAGATAGAACTGCTTGCACAGAACAGAGACAGATGGCGAGATTTGATAAAATATCTTTAAAAGAAAACTGCTAGAACAAAAAAATCCATATAGGAGAAGGTGTATCTTGGTCTACGCCCTATGGGCCGGTTACGGCTCGAAAGGTCAATAGATAGTTGTTCATTTCTGCTGCCACTTGTGCCGCTTTTCCCTGTTCGTTAAGGGTACGAACATTCCAGGTGCCAATTCTGGATGATTTCCTGGTAGACAAAGGGTGAGTCGGCAACCCGGACTCCTTATGGCTTTCTCCGGATTGCGTCATACATCTCTTAGACAGAGAGCCCTTCTCTTTCCTGGTTGACGGATTTACTTTATCTTTCTTTGACTTGTTCATGTTTGTGAAGTTTTTTCGGCTTATTTTTTTTACAGTATGGGATAGCCAGTCCCATGCCTAACCCTCCTTTCTCGCCTCTTATGAACATGCCTGGTAGGGTACAGCGCCGCTATTCTTTACTTCCCTTTCGGGCCCCGGCAGCGCACGGGCGGTTTGAGACATAATATATATATATATAAAACAATTTTTCTGTTATCATTTACCATTCTATCTTTTCTGGATGGGAATTTCTTTTCTGATGAAGAGATAGAGGGAAGCAAAGAGAAAAGATACCAAACAACTTAAGAGAAACAACTTAAGGTCAACAACAGTAATGATAAATAACTGTCGAGATCGAAAGTTGTGGAGAGCTTCAGCAGGCACGGTACTTGATGATAATGATGATCTTTTCTAGCATTTTTGTTTTTCTCTCATGAATCACACTTCAAATGTTATGATCCTTGTTTATTAGATAAAGCCCATGTCTGATATCAATAATGGATGGCAGAAACATACAATTTTTGTCAATTATTTTGTTGCCATTTTGATGTTTCAGTGTTTCAATAATGGTGATGGTTGATGTAACTGCTTTGGCTTATGGTATCTTGTTTAAAATTCTCTACAGAGTGCTTCTTTCTCTTTATTTAATAGAAAACTCTATACAGCTTTGCGAAAGGAGGCAATCTGATCATCAGAAGTCATCCATGACGAGCATGTGTTTCATCATATTAACTTCTTGATACTCTAAGGAGGGAAGGAAGTCCACCTGGGTCACAACTCCCATTATTTTTTAGACTAAAACTTGCAAAACATCACAATGGATTATGCGTGCAACATAAAAAAACTGACCATAAATGAAGACGAAGAAATAATAGCATCCGCTACCAACCTATGTCTATCAAAATTCATTGGCTAGGCCAAGTCATCACTACAATTGAGTTGAACTCCCACCACCACCCATCCTTTTTTCTGGAGGCATATATTCTATAAGATTTTTATAGCTGAAAAATTAATAACTGTGGATGAGCCTGATCAGTCATGGATTCTTGTCTCTCCCAGTATCGTCTGTAAGGTTATTGTCAAAGCCTAAGTCCCATCAAGGTGCTTGGTCAATATCCACTGGGTTATAAATTACTGCTGCTTTGCATTATTCTCATAGTCCAAACTATGACTAAATGGTAGAGAAATAGAGATAGCAGTAATGTCACAACTCCATTCCTATTTCAAATAGTTCTATATGCTGTTCTTAATTTACAACACTGCATTATACTTCTGCAGGAAATGTACTTTTGAAAACTAATGGAGGTTTTGTACCAATTTATGTATATTTATTTACTAACAGAAACTAATGTACTATCTCAAATTGTCTGAGAATATTTTGCCTTAATGAAAAAAAAAACAGGAGTAAATATACTGTCAAAGAATAAATGAGATTAGTTATTTGTTGATTTACTGCTGCAAGACATTTATAAGCACAGAAAATTGAGTTTACCTGTGTCCGCTCTAATTCCAATGGAGGTAGAGAACCATTTCTGTGGAAGTTGGGGGTGGGAGAAGGCATGGGGTCATTGGTTATGGGATTATGACCTTTCACTCTTAGGGCTTCTGTGGATGAGTGACTGGTTCTTTCTTCATCCTACAATAAAATTAATAAAAAAAAAGGTAAGTAATTACCAGCATTAATTATTGATTTTTCTAAGCATAAATGGATGACATCTATAGAAGTCTCTAATCTTTAAAAAACATTCACTGAGATATAATATCCAAGTCATGCAGGAATTGCGAAAATGAAAGAACTTATAGACTGGTCCTAGGTCATACTCCGCCTTAGACTTATTTGGCTAGTAAGGACGGCATTTTTCAGCTCATTAACTCCTTATGTTTTTGTTGGTTTAGCCAGATTTATTTGATATGGTATATGTACTTATGGTGGGATTATAGATGTCTGTCCAGCCTTAGTTTTGCCTAGGATATGGTCATATTAGGCCTCCTCTTTTTAATTGTCAAGGGTTATTTAATGTGCATAAAACACACCTTCTGATTTTATGCTTTTATCCGAGAGATCTAAACATCAGTTTGAGATCTACACAGAGACCGGGAGAAGGCAAAGTCAAGAAAAATTCACAGATTCAAATTAGAAAATTTCCCACCACCTGTGGCAGGATTCAAACCCATAACCTTCCCATCCAGAGGCAAATGTTTTACCCCTTGACCATTCAGCCCCCACCCCATATAATAATACTTGGATCTATTTTCTTTACTCATTACTTCTGAAACATTAAAAGCACTGGTCAGGTGTTAAGGAGTAAAGTGAAACAAGGTTTTAAATCAGACAACTTTGGTTACAAAGTCAATCTTACAAACAACTACTCCTTTGCAGGAAAGTCAAGGAATGTGGTCTCAAACAAATTAATGTTAAAGATTGAGGCATTGGACCACAAGGTACAAAGGTGCAACTTAACTCACTATGCAAACTAAGAAGAGGAAGAAAGAAGATTTAACAAAGCAAAGCAGCAATGGATCCCTGTCAACAGCAATATAAAATAATACATAAAAATGAGAAAGAAAATAATCTTGCAAAAGAGAGAAGCAGTAAAATTTAAATTTAAGATATGACAAAAGTGTTTAAGGATATAACAAAGAATAACAGGGAAAAAAAACAACGGTATATAAATATTAAACACCTGGGATCTGACACATTAGAGATGTACAGCTCCTATAAAAAATGAGATTAAGTTATCACTTTTTGGATATAAACCTGTCAATGTAAAGACAGTTACCACATATACAATAAATCAAACATTTATCAAACAAAACATATTTATGTGGGAGAATAAAGGAACAGTAGAATATGTCCTCAAGAACTTTCACAACACAAAATAAACAGTAATAGCATGATTCAATCCAGCCCACTTGAGTGTCAAAATGCAAGGAAGAAGTAAATTAGTAAGTAACTGTAAAATCTGCATTAATGTGTTAATCTTAAGAGCATTAATCTGGTTATTGGAGATAAAACAAGTATGAGGAATGAGAATATTTACAAATAACCTTCAGTTATTCCTTTCAAGCCACAACAACTCAGAGGTTAAAGAACTGGACTAAAGAAAAAAAAGTGATTTTGATCATGAATGATGGCTCCTCAATTCACTCAGCCTCAATTCATTGTTGAAAGAAGTACCAGAAAGAAGGTCAGTCTGGAATGATACTGTCAACATCACTCATAAAATGTGCCACTGGTAACTGAAAAACATGGGCACTTATGCCATAATTCCCACACACCCAGAGTAAGGCACAGGAAGAAACTTCACTTCGACCCTCCAACCCCCCAAACATATTCTTCACTTCCTTTTATACCATCTTCTTATTTGGAGTACAGGAAGTTATAATGTTCTAATTCCTGCTCTTCTGACTGCTCATCCATTGTTATTTGAAGCTGTTGTACAGATTCCTTCATGAGGCTCACTATCTTACTCTGGGTCCTCCTCAGGCTCTGTTTTTTTTTCTTCTCTTCATATTGAATCATTGGATGGTATGAAACCACAATACATCCTCTCAAGGTTGGCAAACCACTTTTTTTGGTCTTTGCCATGTAGATTTGTCTACACGAGGCTGACCATATTTTCTTGAGACAAAAAAAGATGGGACACTGGGATAGTGAAAATGAGATGGTCAGACGTTATACAAAATTATTGGTAGATGTAGAGGTAGAATTTATTTCATCACAATAGTACCATGAAACAAGAAAAAGAGTTCTTAAATGTTATGTAGAGCCAGTCTTAACATATGAATGTAAATCATGGACAATAGGACAACAGACAAGAAAATCACTGGAGGATGTAGAAATGTGGTTTTACAGAAGAATGTTGAGAATACCATGGACAGCTAAGAAGAGTAATGAAAACGTTCTGAAAGAGGTCAAAGCAAAAAGAGAACTAGAGCTAATTTCCAATTTTAGGAAGAAATAATAATCATTTTGTGGCCATGTAATGAGAAGGGAACAGCTGGAATATATTGTAACAACTGGAAAAATCAAGGGACGAAGAGATAGAGGGAAGCAAATAGAAAAGATACCAGACAGCTTAAGAGAATGGCGGATTTTTTTCTGGGAAAGTAAAGCAGCACGGGCGTAATACTGACCACATTACCCCAAAAATCATGTGCTGAAGGTCTGTAAAATATAGGGTCACTGACACCATATTTCCTTATACGCCACTTGGCGTGACGGGGGTACTTTACTTTTTTTTTTACTAAAGAGAATGGCTTGGCAGAAGGTCAACAACGGAAATGATAAATAACTGTCGAGATCAAAGGTTGTGGAGAGACATGATCATCTACTGGCCAGCAGCCACAGTAATTGATGATGATGATGAGTACCATGAATATTTCTTCCATCAAGTTAATCTTACACAGCTAATTTTGATCTTTCAGTACATTATCATAAAATATATAACACTCCATAACACAATTTTATATTAAAACTAATATAGCCTTTATTGTCTCAACACATAATCTAGATGTATCTTGTGACTACCATAAACAGAAAACATTGTCTCAAGTGAGATCCTTTATGGAAGACAAAGAATAATCTCTATAATATGTCAAATATCTTGAAAGTCTAGGTGTTTTTCACTCATTTCATTAAAAAAATATCTGCACCTATCTATTCAATACAGGAATGTTTTCTCAATTTTTTTTAATGAAAAAAAAAAACGTGATTATTATTGACTTATTACATTTACTTATTACATATTCGCGCATTATGTGATTATTACATGAACATTCTGATTACAATGGCAGGGAAATGTGAAAAAAAAAGTACTCTTCTGTTAAAAATGTTTTTATGATCAGGCTATTCCATATTGATTTTTGTTCTCTTATGATGTCATTTTTGTAACCTTGTTATACAAAGCACATTCCTCTGACATCTTATTTCTCTGGCGACTGACATTCACTTTTGATTTATCATGAGCAGCATAAAGTGAAAATGCTTAATATTAGATTTTTCTTTTAGCTAACATATAGTTTTATATTGTAAGAGTGGAACTGGTCACCATCACCAATATTTAGCTTGTCTAATTACAAATAGATGTCAATTTCTCTGTTCTCTAATAGGCCACACTAAAAAAAAATATTAACCAAGTCTTTTTAAATTATAAAAAATTTGTTTAATATATTTTCTTTGTAATAACAAATGTTCTTAACTCCATTTTATTTTTTTATAAATAGCTTCTGAATTTTGGTTTTACTTTTTCTTTTATTCTGTCCAACCTAGTCCACATTTCTTTTTTTACCAACTGGTGGCTTTTATCAGTAACATAAATCATAATTTTACATTATCGATGCATGAAACTTATATTATTTAGTGCATGAAACTGTTATATTATTTAGTGCATGAAACTGTTATATTATTTAGTGCATGAAACTGTTATATTATTTAGGCATCATTAACCAAGCAGATCAAATTATGTGTGAATTCGTCAAACACAAGAATACAAATTCAACCCATGCCTTATCAGTTGAATGCTACAACAATCACAAAATCTTTACTCGGGCACCTGAATAGCTACAATAATTTAAACACAACAAATATGCAGAAATCATTCATGTGAACCAGTTCTATTTAGAAAATAGGGACATATCTTGATTAAGTGCACAGTGAATGATGATGTAAATTTGTGTAACAAAATATTTCCAAATAACTCAATGAGATAAAAAAAAAAATTATGAATTGTTGCTAAAACCATAATATATTTCTTTCTTTTCTTTTCCTTTTTTTATGCGTGTGTGTGTTTAACCCTGCTATTGTCATTAAATATTCAGGAAGGAATATGGTGGTTCTGTACAATTTGTTTGTATGGTGATTTTTACTACAATATCTTGTAGTTAATCAATGTTTTAGATTTTCTTTATTTGTTATGAGCTTTTGTTACAATAAAAAATGAGAAATATTGACCGTGCACATGAGAAAGAGAATAAGAAATTAGTGTATTATATTGAATCAATATTGGTTTATGGATATCAATTATGAACAATAGACATACAATCTAAGTGCTCATTTGTAGCAGTAAAACTGTGGTTTCTAAGAACATTTTGTATCACGGACAGCTAAGAAATTAAATGAAGAAATATTCAAAGAAACAAACATGAAGAAAATATTGATAACTCAATAAAATAAAATAAACAAACTTTACTTGACACATAGTGGAGCAAGGATGGAAACCCAGTGAAATTAAAGATTGTGGACAAGAGAAGCTGGGGAAGTTAGGGAGGAAATATTTGGCACAGAAAATAACAATTGTTGGAAAGTAAAAATCAAGTAAAGTGGAGAGATCCACAAAACAAAGATGGTTGTGAAGAATAGTGTAGTTTATCAATGTAGTTTGTCTAAAATATTCTAAATGAATATTTCAGGTTTAGAGCCCTCATTGTCACCAATGATTAACATTTATTCTATGTTTTGTCTCAGAGGTTGACAAGAATGTCATAGCTCTTAAATTATGAAAACAATATGATTTGTTATTATACATAAATTGTTTAAATGCTAATATAATTAACATAAAACATGAATTTGTGTGAGGTTTGTGTGTGCCCTTGTAAGTTTTACAATGACCAGGTAAACTAGTTATATTATAAAGATGCACATTTATCTGAGCCAAACCTGGAATACCAAACTTCTTCTTCAGAGTTAAATTCCCTTTGCTCAGCATATCACACAGAGTGATAAGCTATCTCTATAAAATTGGTTGTTGGAAGGAAGTCAAAATAATTATCCACATTTTTTCTGCAAATTGTTAATCTTGAGGTTAGTTCTTAGTTCTCTGTACAGTTCACATGTTTGAAGGATATATTCTGAAATCTGTAGTCTGGTTTGATATGTACAATGTAGGAATGTAGCCATACAGTTACAGACAACAAGAAGTGGAGAAACTTGTCATTGCCCCATACAAAGTGTACCATTCACAGACAATTTTGTTGACCAAGGAAAAAGAAATAGTTCACAAATACAGATTTATGAATGACAGTTAATCAAATAATTAAGCCTCTTTAAACTTTCAGAATAATTTGAATTATTTGCTCGAAGGTCTATGTAGGTGCAGGAGAATAAAGGTCATATGCCCCAATGCAGCTATCAAGTGGTGAATAGGTCAAAGTTTTCCATTTCAGTCCTGATATTAATAGCCTATTGACAATACCATGAAATCTTCTTCTTCTTCTTTTCTCTTTTCACTGATACCTAAAAGGTGTTGTGGTTTATATCATTTGTCATTCTTGAGCTGCTCAAACTGTCTGAATTAGTGATTTTCCTTTGTTGTTACATGTCTCTGTCACTGCATCTATCCATCTTCTTCTGGGTCTTCCTCTTGGTCTTTTTCCATGCATTCTCGAGAAGAACGCCCTTGATGGTGGTAAGGGTTCATTCTGACCAGGTGGCCAAACCATTTAAGTTGTTGTTGAACCCATGTTGAACCATGAAATGAACCCATATAAATCTGACGGCAAAAAGGAAATTCCAATACACTGAGACATTTGCTCCCCATCTTCCATTTGCGTTGAGTGCGTGGCATCCTGATTGTCGTGTGCCTTTTGGCTGGTTGCCTCCGACTTCAGCACTTGAACTTGCTAGAGCAGACTGTGGTCTTGCTCGGTTGTAGGAAGGCCTGGCCAGTCTTAGTTTTCAGTCCCTGGTGACTGTTAAGCCCCATCCCCACGACAAGGAGCTGGCCTTGATGAGGCCATCTACATCTCAGTAGTGATCCATTTCAAGTGACAAGAATGGTAGTGGTCCGCAAACAAAGCAACCAGCCTGATTTTCATTGATACAAAAACATATTCAGAAATGTCAGAAGCAATACTCACAAAACTTGATGCCTTAGCAATAGGTGCAAGACGGCCAATTCTAGTACCTCGCTGTGATGGCCGCAGTTGGCTTGTTGGCCGAGACTGTGATTGGAAACTTGATACTGATTGAGTTGAAGATCCCAACACATGAGATTCTGATGGGTCCCTGAGGGGAAAATAATGGTTTTTGTTAATTACTCTACAACAACACATATGTGTGGGTTTGCAGCGTCTTCTCACAGCAGGTAAAACCTCTCTAGAGATAGAGGATGCTTTGGTGTGGCATGATGGCAGTCAACAGAAATGAAAGGCAACACCTGGATCAGATAACTGTGGAGCTCTTAGTACGTCTAAGCTAATCTGCATGATGCAGGATGATGATGATAACAACACAAAGGTAAAAGATGCCCCATAGCAAATGATATCATTTAATGACATATTAAATTTCAGTGCATTAGATCAGAACATCTGGGGATGGGAGGCAGGTGCCCTTACTCACTGTTATTACCATTTCTAACTTAATTATACAGGTGCTCATTTTTTTTCAGCTGATTCAACCCTATATTGCAATTCTGGGATTGAAACAGTGTTTGCATTTGGTATAAATCTCTTTTAATAACCGTGTTACTTGATATGATATATGATGGAGATACAAGACAAAACAACTATAAATCAGAATATATTCAATACTAGATACCTTTTTTTTCAATCAAACTGTCAAGAATTTTGGTTTTTAAATTAATTTTTTTGTTGGCTCTTAAACTGTTAATAATCTTATCTATTTGTTGCCTCTACAAGTTGCATGTTTCTTTTGTCTGATTAGACTGCTATAACAATTTTTGTCTACTTCTTATCTATCATGATACAAATTTTCATAATATTTTTTAGATTCCCTTATAAAGTCATGAGCTCTTCTAAAGTCTCCAACTCTCAATAATCTTCCCCTGGCAATTTACATCATCGAAGTAGTTCCTGCAATTGCAGCAGAAATGGTCTTCAAATACAAAAATCAAATTCTAGGAAAAATTCTTTTGGGGCCCTCTGCGTGATGCCCAGCCATTTTCTTTTGGTTGTACCTATAGGAGTTTTTGGCTGCCATTTTCATTGGTTAAAATATTTAGAGTACTGCTCTCACACAAAATGAATGAAATGATGACAGTCCTTATTATGTTTCTCTTTCTGCTGTTCTTCAACATGAAAAAAATTTGGTACAGGTATTTTAATTAATTAGCTTCTTTGTTACAGCATACAGATAAGTGGCTATAATAGAACACTTTCTTCTTCCACTTCATCAAGGAGGCATTTGGGGTACCACCAACAGATTTTATCAACCTTTTCAATTTATTTCTATCTTCAATCATTCTTTGGGACTCTGCAAAGTCAAAGCCTATCCATGTTTTGGTGTTATCTTTCCATCTCTTTCTCTGCCTCTCCTTACCCCTCTTTTCATAGTTCCCTTCATAATGGTCTTTGCTAGGTAAGACAATAGTGTTATGCAGCCAAACCAATTCATTTTGTTTCTTCGCAACAGTTAAAAGATCATCATGTATCTGATTGCTTGTTGTATCCTTTTGCAAATGTTTTCATTTTGATCTAAGAAATGTCCAAAATCTTACGATAACATATCCCCATAGCATATATTTTCTTGTGTAGCTCTGCTTCAGGGTCCATGTTTCACTAGCACATAGAAAAACTGATATAACAAGGTTCCACATCAGCTTGATAGACTTTATTCTCTATCACCTGACTCAGAGAGGGATCTAGTTTCCTATAGCTAATCAGTGACAGCATTTACTCACATCAGGTGATGTCCATGTGGCCTATTCTTTAATGGCATGCTGGTTATATGAAGGAGTTCACTTATAGACTTTTGTGTACTGCTGCCCATGTGAGAGTTGGAGCCTTGGAATGAAAATTGCTAGAACAAGATATAAGAGTAACATATCATTAAATGGTCAAAGTTTGAAAATAGTGGTAACAAGGCTAAAAAGAGTGGCAAAAATCTGAAGATAAAATTTAAATCTGAAAATAATGATCAATAATCTAAAGACTGTGAAGATAAACGTCAAAGTTTGAAAATAATGGTAAAAAAAAGTATAAAGATAGTGAAAAAAAAAATCCGAAGATAAAATCTAAGTATGAAGTTGTTGCACAGAATTGCACAGAACAGAGACAAATGGCGAGATTTGATAAAATATCTTGAAAAGAATTGAAAACTGCTAGAACAAATATTCAGATAAGAGAGGGAGTATCGTGGTCTACGCCCTATGGGCTGGCTACGGCTTGAAAGGTCAATAGATAGATAGATGAAGATGTGATCAAAAGTCTAAAGGCAGTATTTAAAGATTAAAAAAAAAAGGTAAAGGTTCCTTCCCTTGCTAGGGGTAAGGGGAATATGGTGTTAGTGACCACATTTATCTATGACCACAGTACATTTTTGAGTGATGTAGTCGGTATCACACCAGGCCATCTTTACTACTAAGAAAAATTTCTGGTACCTATTTTTAGAGACTGGGTGAACCCTGGAGCCTTGTTGGTCTGAAAAAAAAAAAATTACCCACTTCTGGGGATCGAACCCGGGTAACTTCCAAACCTGGAAAATTTCCAGATCAGGAAATGAGCACACTAACCACTCAGCTACCAAGGCTCCATTCATAGATTGGCTGATGACAAAAAAAGAGGTAGACTTCTATCACTTTAAAAAGTGTGGTCATGGACTAAATAAAGTGATGAGACATTATTATTATTATTATTCTACAATATGACACCAGGGGTTTTGACTGCTACATTTGTCTAAGGAATTTGACTAAAGAATAAAGTAGAGCATAATAGCATTTCCATAATGTTTATAATTTTGTGTACAGTGGTTCCAAACTTGTGAATTGACTCAAAAGAGACTTGTTAATGAAGGTTTCTTTTTTTTAAAAAGTAACGGATAAATTCTTGGTTATGGGTCCTGACAACACCATTTAATTTTAGATCTCTACACGCTAGTCATTATTTTTCAGATAACTCTTTTAATCAAATCAGTAAAATATGTTCCGCATCCTTGAGAGATATTTTCTATTTGTTCTTTTAGGGAGGAAATCTAATCTCTCTCATACTTTTTCTTATTCATGTCTCTCTCCCTCCTTCTCTTTTTCTTTTCCTTTATTTTATCCACTTCCCCCCTCCCCTTTTTTTCTCACATTATATTTATTTCTTACCGCCTATTATTTTCCATCTCATTCCAATCTTTTCTCTTCATTCTTCTCTCCTTTTTTTTTCATGTTCTCTTTCCTATCTTTAACTTATCTGACCCCTGTATTTTCCTTTAATCATATCTATCAAATATTCCCCCCATTCCACATTTTATTCTCATTTTCTTCTGAGAAACTCTACATTATTCTTCTTCTTCATCCTTTCTACATCTCTCTCTCTCTTTCACACTTAACCAAAACAAAGCAATACATGAGCAAATATATGACTTACTCTGCTATTGTGCATGATGAATGATACCTCCCTGGACATGAGTGTTGATGGTATGTTGTTGGTTGGTGAATATGAAACTATTTCATTCCTAGAATCTGAAGGCAAGAAAACAAAACAACCTTTCAGGCTTTACTTGAAACTCACTTTGTATACAAAATGCATTGCTTAACACTCTAGTTTACACTTATTCTTCTTCTACCTTTCAGCTCCCAGTTAAGCATAGGTCTTCAACAAACACTTTCAAGCCGTTCTGTTTCTTGCCATTCTTTTAGGATCATTTCTTGTCTTCCCCACCATCTTCATCTCTGCTTCTGTCTGTCTTCTCCAAGAATATTTTGGTTTTCCATTTTTGTCTTTTACCTTGGGGATTCCAAAAGAAGGGTCTGTTGTGTTTTAACACTTTCAGTTTTCTTCCATGGTGTGTGTCCTAGCCAGTGCCATCGTTTTCACTGTATCTCTTTATTTATGGGTATTTGACTGGTACTTTTCTATAATTCTATGTTAGTGATTTTGTCCTGCCATTTCCAACCTTTTATTCTGCGCAAGCATCCATTAATGAAAGTCTGTATCTTCATGATTGTAATTTTTGTCATTCTCCATGTTTCACTGCCATATAATAGGATTGACTCAACATTGGACTTGGACATTTTTATTTTTGTACTTAGCCTAAATTCCTTGGATTTCCATGTTTCCCAGTGCAACAAATGCTCCTCTTGCTTTTGACATCCTTAATTTGGTATCACTATCTGTTCCTCATTCTTTGTCTATATTACTGCCCTGATGTATGTAAGATTGTACATCTAGTAGAGGTATTTCTCCTATTGTTATTTGGTAATTGTCAACTGCATTAATTCTCATAATTTTGGTCTTATCTCTATTTATTTTCAGTCCCAGCTGTTGTGATTTCTCATCAAGGATGATCGTTTTATCTTGCATCTGTTGATTACGTGATAGGAGAGCAATGTCACCGGCAAAGTCTAGGTCATTAAGTTGCTTGGTCAGTGACCATTGGATTCCATTTCTGTTATTTCATAATCCAATCTTTGGCCAGTAGAAAGATAAAAGGAGATAGAAGGCATCCCTGCCTTACTCCTGTTCTTATTTGAAATGCTTCTGTAAGTTGCCTTTCATGCACATTACTATATTTCATTATTTCATACAGTGTTCTTATCAGGTTAATAAACTTTATGGGGATTCTGTAATGACTCAGTAACTTCCAAAGCATTCTCTGTCTAAACTATTAAATGCCTTTTCGTAATCTATGAATCCGATAACAAAATGTGGGGACTGTAGTTCTAAGCTTTGTTCAACTATTTATAAGGTAGTTATTTGATCCACACATGATCTGTTTTTCTTAAAACCTGCTTCTTCATCTCTTAAATGTTTCTCAATGGCCTCTTTTAGCCTCTCCAGAATGATTCTGCTTAGTTATTTTCCTGGCAGTGATAGTAACATAATTCCCCTATAATTTGTGCACTCCTGTAAACTTCCTTTCTTTGGTAGTTTGATCATATAACTTTCTTTCCAGTCTTTTGGTATTTCTTCCCTATCTCATATATTATGGCAGAGGTGTTAATATCTGCTTTGATAGCTTCGGAAGGAATTTTATCTAACCCTGTGACTTTACTATTTTTTAATAGCTTGATGGCTTTCATTATTTCTTCCCTGTTTGGCATTCCACATTTAATGAGTAACGCTTCTTCTGCTGGTAGTATATCTGGTGAATTATTTAGGCTGGGTCTGTTCATGAGTTCTTCAAAGTGTTCCTTCCATCTCTTTATTTGTTCTCTTATATTACTAAGTAGATTTTCTTCCTTATCTTTAATAAAGGTATTGATCTGTTTGTATGTTCCGCTTAATTTCTTTGTACTGTTGTACAGTTTCTTTCATGTTTCCCTTATTTGTCGCTTCCTCTGCCTCTTTAGCTAGTTCATTTATACATTTCCTCATTCCTTTTAATGCATCTTCTCACTTCTTTCACCTCTGTGTAAGTTTCCTGTGTCTTGGCTTTATCACTTCTTGTTTTGCTTCTATTTATATGGGCTCTCTTATTCTTTCTTTAATTTTCTCCAGGGTCTCTGCTGTCATTGATGTCTTATTCTGACGTTCTCTATTCCCAAGGTTTTTTTTTACATGTCTCCTTCCATATAACCTTACCTGTTTCCAATGATCTTCTATATTTATTGTATTTTCTAGTTGTTGGTGGACTTGGTATACTGATACTGTGAATTCAAATTTATCTTTAATTCCTTGCTCTTTAAGAAACTTACTCGAAGAGATTCTGCTGATCAGATTGCCTCTTGTTGCAGAACTTCATAGAAAGCATGTCCTGTAACGGTTTAGCCTGTCCCTCTTTCCTTATTGCATGCAGTTCTAGTAATGGCCTATATAAACAACTATCAGTTATTCATCATCATGTGCCATACCGGTTGGCGTAGGTGATCATGTCCCTCCACAATCTTCTATCTACAATGCATCGTATCAGTTCTGTTGTCGACTGTCCTCCATGCCACAACACCAAGCCATCCAGTATTTTCTCTCTTTGTCGCCCGCGATCTCTCTTTCCTTTTTTTTTGCCAGTTGTAACCAATCAGTTATAATCAGTTATTACTGTATCTATTTTCCTTTGTTTGCTCAGGTTGAGAAGCTCTTAGCTGCTAAATTCGTTTATGACTTACTAAGTCTGAGCTATTTGCAAGAGGTTCATGTAACATATCCTCTACCTCTAAAAAGTGGAACAGGTCATTGTATGACAGGTCAGGATGATGATGTTGATGATAAAAAGTTGCAAACTCAACGCACAAATCACATTTTTATTCACTTGACACACATGTATTTTTTTTAGACTAGTTAGTCTAGAAAGATTGCCTTCCTTGGAGAAACGACTCTGACTACAAGCAACTTGTGCTTTGCAAGAAGATCAAGTAAAGACAAAGACAAGAGATATAGTTCTGAACTTATATTTGCTCATAATGGATACTGTAGATCCAAGGTGTGAAATGCCATACAACACTGCCCACAAATTAGTAAATGAAAAAAAGAAGATGAATACCTGAAATTTCTGAGGTATATTTTTTCAATAGCTCCCTCATCCAGGACATAATCTGTCAGAGAAATTATTGTTATTTGCATATTAGGTCAGAGATAACAAAAACAACACCTATCACTTAAAATTTCAAACACAATAAAATCAATAAAAAAAAGTGCCCCTGTCACGCCAAGTGGCGTATAGAGAATATAGTGTTAGTGACTATAAATTTTACAGACCTTCGGCACATGATTTTTTGGAGTAATGTGAAGAAAATCAATATTTCTATAATAAAATATTCAAACAGTAACCACTAGATCATTACTTTTCTTCAAACAAAATAAATCTTTTGGTGATTATTTCGCAACTTATTTCTTTGCTTTTATTAAAACAAACCAAAATTATCCACAATAACCTTATAAGTGGAGTACAACACAATCCATAAAAAAAAAATGACAAAAAAATCAATAAGAATACTTGACTTGAAACACTATCTGTTTATTCTAAATACTTTTAACCATTTTATTTTTCTGCAAAGGTACAGCTAAAATGATAATTTGTCATTTGATGTAATTGATAAATCTAAATTCCATAGCTCTTGGAGTTACATATATTTTCTATCTATCTATTGTCCTTTCGAGCCAAAGACGGCACATAGGGCAGAGCCACAATCTCAAAAACAGAAACCTTGCGTGCCAAAATAGCACATATTGCAGAGATCACTGCTCTAAAATCTATGGCGCTGTTTTCACAACAATGGAATATATATACATATATATTCTATACATATATACCATACATATATATATATATATATATTCATATATATATATATATATATATATACATATATTTTACTGAAATAAAACTGAAAGCTTCAGGTAAATACTTTCCTTGATGTGAGTCATCAACAGCCGAATATTCTTCTCTTTTTTAGCTTGCCGCAAACCACAAAAAAGTTTTTTCTGTCACCAGGTTATTGAACAACTATTTTACTTCCAGATTTCTGCTTCATACATTCAGCTTCATCACGGTATGTTTTCCGAATGGATTTGCTTTCTTTCTTTGATCCTTAAATTTCTGACTAGACTGACAAGCTGTTTCTAATTTTTTCTTCAAATAAAAGCTAGATGCATGGCAATTATCATGGACACTCTTTGGCATTCAAATTAAAGTTCTTGTGACCTATCTCAAAACATATAATTCATAGGAGCCAATTTTATCTGTATTCATATCTCATATATAAAATCATAAATTGAGTTATTGAGTTATTAGCGGGTATTAATCATTGAATAAATACTGGATAAAAGGTAAAGGTAAAGTACGAGTCTTGAATCAGCATCTTAGCACACAAGTTTTCACTCTTATTACCAGATTAAAAAATCAGGCCAAACATTCCAGGAATAATTAAAATTTTACTATTTAAACCATGGTTGATCTAGTAAGCTGGCAGTGGATTATAAATTGCTCAGAGAATAAAAGAAAATGAAAATAGCATTGACCTTAGAGCTCTAGTTTCCCTTGCTGTTGAAAGGCAACAGAGGTAGCAAAGTAAGAAAGTAAAGCTCACTTTGACTTATTTGTTCTATTACTCTCCTCCTGACTTCTCTCTCTCTCTCTCTCACACGCACGCACGCACGCACGCACACACACACACACACACACACACACTCTCTCTCTCTCTCTCTCTCTCTCTCTCTCTCTCTAGATATAAAGTAATTTGACTGATATGTTTTAAAAATTGAAAAAACTGCTCCTATATTGTAATGGCAAAAACATATCTAGCATGGGTGCATGTCTTTATATGTAATTAGGTAAGGCAAGCAGATATCACTTTTTACTTTACAAAAAAGGGAGGAGAATATGTGCAAACAGACAATGACACTACATATTCTCAATGAAAACAATGCCATCCAGTCCAACACATGTGATAATAAGAGATAATAACCGAAAAGCAAAGCAAGCCCTCATGTGGGAAACAACAGGTAAGAGGAAAAGAGGAAGACCCAGAGAGACACTGAGAAGAACATTGATGAGAGGCAAGAGCAGCAGGAATTGGCTCCCTCAATGAGATAGAGCTGCTTGCACAGAACAGAGAAAAATGGCGAGATTTGATAAAATATCTTTAAAAGAATTAAAAACTGCTAGAACAAAAGTTCAGATAAGAGAGGGAGTATCTTGGTCTACGCCCTATGGGCCGGCTACGGCTCGAAAAGTCAATAGATAGATAGATAGTCCAACAGAAGAGCATAGAATTATGCTGATTATGACACTTGACTAATTAGTATAAACGTCAAACTTCTTTTAATTCTTTGCATTTTGTTACAATTTCCGTATATATAAACGTTTATCTTTATATGTAAAAAAAAATCATAACAAGATGAATAAAAACATTCAAAACAAACTAAATAAACATGGGACCCTCAATGAGATAGAGTTGCTTGCACAGAACAGAGACAAGTGGCTAAATTTTATAAAAGATCTTTACCAGGATTGAAAGCTGCTAGAATAAAAATAGAATAGATAGATAAACTTTAACTATCTGATACCACTGCTTGAATATCTGGGCTAAAAATTGACCAAACAACAACATATACTGTTGAACTGTCTTATGACTGGCTAAGGATATATTGACCCAAAGACTCAGCATTACAATCAAAGTTTAATGGAGATAAAGCGGAGCTCTAGACAACTGTCATATTTTTCAAAAGCACTGGTCTGATAGTGTAAAAACCAAATGCCAGAAATTTAGGACTTACTTTTCTAGGAATCAGTCATTTATTTAGTGTTTCTTCACTTATATTTACACTCATAATATGCTTGTCTCTTTTTAAAAAAAAATATTATCACGGACATATACTTACTTCTTGCCAAACATGATCAAAAACTCCACTCATGACACTGTCCTTCACACATGCATTAGGTGTAATTGGAGGATAACCTATTCTGCGTCGTTGAGGAGTTATCTGCTTTTTATTTTCCATATTGTCTTCGTATCTGTTAGATACATTTTAATTGGTGACTAAAGAAATTGTCATTTTAATCACTTTATAGTAATTCTTTCTTCTCATTATTAAAGGATGGAAATGGCAGGACAAAATCGTTAATATAAAATTATGGGAAAGTACCATTCAAATACCAGTTGACTAAGAGATATGACGAAGACTATAGTGCTGGACAGAACACAGTGCAGGAGCCAACTGAGAGTATTAAACAACAAACCCTTTTTTGGAATCTCCAGGGGAGGAGACAAAGAGGAAGACCAAAATATATTTGAAGATAGGTGGAAGCAGATATGAAGAAGATATGGAAGACGTGGAATGATCTTAAAAGAATAATAAGAAACAGAACAGCTTGGAAAGTGTTTGCTGAAGATCTATGTTCCACAGAGAGCTGAAAGGAAGAGGAAGAAGAATAGGAATTTTCAGATATGAAGTAGTGCTGGAAAAATATTTCTTTTCTGGTTTACCAAACATCCCAGACTTTGAAGTGGAACTGAGAAATGTACAGCAATGTTGTTCAAGCCTTGCCACAAAGTCTGTTTGCATTGTTGTGGCAATGAATATATCTGTCAAGTAAATACAGAAATGTAAGCTGGTCATATTCTGAAGTGAGTGGTTTCATATTAGCTTCCACTTCCTTATGGTTGACTTTCAAGTGATTGCCACTCTTCACTTCATGTATTAGACCCAAAGTTTTGAATTAGTTAGTGAATGTTGCCAGGTTTGTGTTAAATGTTATGAGCTAGCAAACCTCCTACTTAAATGATAGATGGAATAAACATTTGTACACATTGTTTATGCTAGGGTTTTATTATAATGTTTAAGTCAGTTAAGGGGGACTTGGTGATTTTTTTTTTTGTTCATCAGCTTTTACCTCTGATGATGTCCCTAGAGATTTGGAACTGAATTTTGCGTGTTAATCCATTTTTCCCTGGCAACTGTGTGCACAGGGGTCCCTCGCCGCAGAGGCAGGATAACTCCGACTTCGGAGGTACTCATATTTTTTCTGTCAATGAGTAATTGATGTTTCAAGCCGGACCTTGCTGCTGAGACCAGGGGTGGTAGCCGCGGAGAGAAATCATAAATAAAAATCCCAATCGGTTTTGAACCCACAACTTCTCTGTCTTGAGGCCGGCGTCTTGCCTCGAGACCAACAGTCCCCCACTTGGTGATCTAAAGGTAAGATATCGGGTTCTGGGCAGGAATGTCCTGGGTCGAATCCCAGTGAATTTTTCAATTTGAATCCATTGTTTCTTCATGGCTTTATCCTCCCCTTATCTCTGGGTAGCGAGATCCAATGTCTAACCCATATTGATAATAGTAAAAAACAGGATTATCTTGTTTGCAATCTGAACTTGCTAATGAACCCCTGGCAGTTAAAAGTATAAATTAATAGCCAAAAGTGGTCACTGCCCGGGCAATGTTGTAAAGCAAATCTACCCATGCCGAAGATGGATGTGTTGGGCTTATGGGAGGAGATATCATAGCTTAGCCATAAACTAGCGACACAATGCACCCATGTCCACTTAATGCATGAATGCTAAGAAGAGAAGAGAGATCTCAGTAAGTGAGCTAAACTGCAGCATTCTGGCTTATCTGACCAGTATATCACTCATCACTAATAGCATAACACATGTTTCAACATGTGCTTGTTAATGTTATTATGAGCTTCATCTACAATTTTATATCCTCTACATTTATCAAAAACTTACATATTTTTATAATCAACTGCAATGACATCCTCATAAATTCCATCCTCATCAATAACTTCCTCCACAAAAGAAGAGTATGCTGAGGAATCTGAGCTATTCCCTGACAATGAAGTGATGGGTGCATGCACAGCAGACACACTTCGACCTGTAAGGCTGAGTCTGAAAAATAAAATATTAAAACTTTTAAGATAAAACAAAGAAACAATAATAACATATATGGGTTATAATTTTTGGTTTTAAAGAAAATAAGTTACAGAACATATAGTTAAAGTTACCCACCACATCAGTGACATATAGGCAGCATGGTGTTTGTGTCCATCTTTAGTATATTTATGGATAAAGCTGACAGCACAACATCAGGCCAGCTTTCTTTTTCCAAAGAAAAATCTCTGGTGTTCATTTTTAGTGGTAAAGTGAATTTTAAAAACACCACTTTTGGTAAAAAATAAATACAGCAGCTGGGAATTTGAACCTCAACCACCTGGTGAAGAATACAATAACCACTTTGCCACCATAGCTTCCAAACATACATACAATATCATACTGTGTACATATGCAAGAACATATTCTTAATAAGCATACACTATATAATAGAGATGAAGGTGAAAAATACTACAAGCCCTATGCAAATTGCACAGAAAGGATCAAGAAAATCAAGATATGCCATGGAGTTGTTAAGTATTAAAACCTCATGCATTGTGCTGCAGGACTTAGAAGAGATGAGGTATCCTTGCAGTTATTTTCATAACTTTTAAAGTCAGGTACCTATTTTTATAATAGCTGGGTTAACTGGAGAGTGTCTAACAGTTAAAAAAAAAAGAAAAAAAAAAGCCACCATTAAATTATGAAGTCAGTGAGGCATCAATAAAATGCTCCCACCTAAACATATACAACTAAATATAAATTATGTAAGATAAACTTTGTTTGAAAAAAAGGCATGACATAGATAGGAATATAATCAGCTTTATATAGAATACCATAAAAAAGTGTTACTAAGATTCTAGCATAAGTATGTGATCATAAAAGGTAGTCACAGTTTTTATTTGGAGCTTTGAAAATGCAAAGTAGAACACAAATAGATTGGCAAGGTTAAAAAATAAAGCACAACATAAATATAATGAGCTTAGAGAGAGATTTGTATCAGCTTTATAGAAAATATGGTAATATACATGAATCAGTTAAAAGAAATTTTTTGGACATGTGAAAAGACACAATACCTTCTAAAAGTCATCTTGGAAGGGAAGGTACATTGTACATAAGGCAGAAGCAGACCAAGACTAAAGTGGAATGATGACATCAAAAGGTGGACAGGTGAACAAGCACCATTAAAACAAAAGACAGAGCAAAATGGCACTCCATGGTAGTGGATTAAATTTTAATTTAATAATAACTGTCATAAAAAAGAAACTCTTCAGTCATGGTCAGAATTTTATTTCAGTTATAGTTAATGCTTTAAAGAAATGTCACATAATAGATGCTACAGAGAGGAAAATGAAAGATAACCCAAGACATTCTGACATAGAACAGTAGATGCCAAGATGCTTAGTGAAGGTCTGACTTTGGGCACCCTGTAAAAGATGATAAAGAACCAAGTTAAATAAAATATTATGTTGTTGCTCTGCAAGTAACACAGTGTTTTGGTCACTAACCACCTCACCAGCTTTAGACCATGAGTAAAAAGAGAAAGTTAATGAGTTAGCAATTAGCAAAAATATATTGCTAGGCACATTTGTTTCAAAACCAGGTACTTTAAAAGAACAAAGAGCACTGAGCAACTCTACAAATTGTTTTATAAAGAGTGAATGTGAAAGAAACTGCTGAGAAGCCAATAACCAACAGCTGCCAAAACAAATGTCTAACTTCACAAGAGTGTTCAATCAATAATAGACCATGGCCATTATTGTCATGATCAACGTTCAAATCAATAAAAGACCATGGTCATTGTTGTCATCATCAGCTTTTAGCTTACAATTTAAGAAGGAGAAAGGACTGAAAATAAAAGTCTAATGATAAAACTAACATTGCTAGTAAAATTGGTTAGTCATTCTTAGTGCACCTTTCTAATAGCATGCTGCAGCAGTGAGATTAATATTTGCCTGTTGCCATGGTGATTTCAACAGCATAACTCCCAGTGAGAACAATTAATTGCACAGCGTGCTGTCAATCACTTATGCAAATAGGCACATTGAAGCAAGGTAGAGAGGAGAGAGAGAGAGAGAGAGAGAGAGAGAGAGAGAGAGAGAAAGAGAGAGGATGTAGGAGTGAGTATTATTGTGCCTATGCCATCCAACTTATACAACTCTCTTTTCCTGTTACATGTAAACTTGTAACAATCTATTCTTTTCTGCTTCTTTTCCCCCATTTCTCTGTTCTCTTTTATCTCTCATGAATGAAAGAATATATATATATATATATATATATACATATGACCTAAGAACCCTCAGTATTTAATGCCTTGCTTACTATGCTGGCTGATGAAGTGAAATGCACTGATTTCAGAACTATAAGTTTGATGGATCACATGATACCAATTTTTACTTCAAATTATACAAGGGAGAATCCAAAATAAAATCACTATGGAATTAAAATTGAAAAATAATTTGGATTCAGGAACGACAGTGGGACAAGAAAAGTTATCTTCTCCATACAAATGTTAATTAAAAGTACATTGCAGTAAACAAACTAATTTATGTGTGCTTCACAGATTACATGATCTGTACTCTGGATAATATGCATAACTGAAAGTACACCTGAAAGATATACATCTTGATGATTCAGACACAAGACTGATATTAAATTATGCTGGGAGCAAATAGCAGTGATAAGATTTAACAGAGAGCTATGTACCTATTGATATGAAAATATGGGACTGGTTGGTCTCAAGGCAAGATGTCAGCCTTGAGACAGAAAAATTTTTTGTGGGTTCAAATCCGGCTACACCGGTTGTGATTTTTATTTATGCTTTCTCTCTGCAGCAACCACTCCTGGTCTCAGCAGCGAGGCTCGGCTTGAAATGTCAATTACTCATTGATGGAAAAAATATGAGTACCTTCGAAGTTGGAGTTATCTGCCTGTGCGGCAAGGGACCCTTGTGCACACGGCTACCAGGGAAAAATGGATTAACACACAAAATTCAGTTCCTAGTCACTAGGGACTTCGTCAGAGGTAAAAGCTGGCATACGAAAAATAAAAATATAACAAGAGGAATTAAACAGGGCTGTGTTCTGTCTCTGTGCTTCTTCATTTTATGCACAGAGGAGATCTTTAAAGAAATTATGGAAATATTCTGGTTTTAAACATCAAGGACATACAATTAACAACGTAAGATATGCAGATGACTCTTTACTACCAGCAGAAAGTCTAGAAGAACCACAACAACTAGGTAGTTTAATAAACAGGAAAAGCAACCAATATGGATTAGTTATAAATATTAAAAGCCTATAACTAGGATAAAAAAAGATAGATGATACTCAGAAACCTACAAGTCAATATCAAGGAAAATAGAAAGAATCTAGCAAGAATTCAAATACATAGCTGGCTTGGATGTAGCATTATTCGTGACAGAAAATGTGAGAAAGAAAGAAAGAAAATAACAGCAATGGCATAAAGCATTTTTAACAACATGAAATATATACTGAAATCAAAGTAAATAACATCAGAACTCAAACTGAGAATATAATAACATGCTATATCAACTTGACATTCCTGTATGATGCAGAAGCATGATCATTAAATAAGAGAACAGAAAAGAAATATGAACCTTGAAATACAGATATATGGAACAACTAGAATTATACCCATGCTATGCTACAAGATTTAAGTAGTTTAAATTCATGATGACTGCTTTTAAGTTTCCTTTGATTGCATTACAAAAAATATATTAACTATCCTCTATGTCAGACAATATCCATTAATTATTTGTGTAGAAATGAATGAAGTGATGTATGTGTAAAAATGCAAACAAAATAAAAGTATTAAAAAAAACTTGCTTTTAAAGAAAAGAAAAAAACATATTCACCATATCTTGAATCCATACATCTATTCTTCTGATACTTTAGTTTACCCATTAAGGGGCATCGACCGGACATGTTTTACTAGTTTATGGCCTACCAGCCCAACATTTCAATCTTCTACATAATACATCCATTTATTCACATCTTGAATCCATACATCTAATTTATTCACCACATCTTGAATCCATACATATAATTTATTCACCACATCTTGAATCCAAACATATAATTTATTCACCACATCTTTAATCCATACATATAATTTATTCACCACATCTTTAATCCATACATATAATTTATTCACCATATCTTTAATCCATACATATAATTTATTCACCGCATCTTGAATCCATACATCTACTTCATTTACCACATCTTGAATCCAAAAACCTAAATCATCTTTCACATCATAAATCCATTAAAGAGAGAAAAAAATTTTCAGCACTAGAGTTGAAAGCAGTCAGCAATTCACAGCTGACTTTCAGCCAGGATAAGTCCATATTCTCTTGGAGCCAGTCTGGTCAATTGAGTTGAGTAGGGATTGAGAAGGAAGAAACACCAGTAAGTACTCACAAAAACAACGTTTGAAGATGGATGTTTTGGCCAAAAATGCTCAAATAACACAACTACAACACAATACATGAAAACCCAGTTAATGTTCTTTTAAGAGTTGTCAGTGAAGAGTAAAAAAAGTAGTCATCAACTGAACACAGGAGAAGTTTTGTAATTAATAAATACTCAAGTCAAAAGAAATTAAAATAAAAGTAATTTCCTAATATACGAAAAAGTAATTAATTTTAGTGAAACAATGCTAAAATAGACTACTTGCATTATGGTTAGTGCACTAACCTGCCTACCCAAATGTGTCAGTTAAGGAAGGTAACATTTTTTTCCAACCTTGGGGTCCACCCAGTCTTTTTAAAGGGGTACCAGAGAAACTTTTAATGAAGGAGAGGTAGCGAGGAAGAAACCTGGCTATACCATCTCATAAAGCTGAGGCTTAGTACAGTGTAATCATTAAAACGTTATTCCCTAAAGACAATTGCCATGGGACTACCATAAACCTTAATACTAAAACTAAATCTTAAAAAAGAAATGAAAAACTCGATGAACCCCAATCAATAGAATCATTTTTCTGTATTTCCAGATAAAGTGGGAAAAAAGGATAAAAATAATATAATGCAATGAGTTATAATTGTCTTTCTCTGGTGGTGAGGCAAAAATAATAACACTAATTTAAAATTACACAATAAGACAATTCATTTTTTGTGTGCGAAATAATAATCAAATATAAAACATCTCAACATGCAAAAACAAATCATCATCAACTTTAATTTAGGGAAAAGAAAAATATGGGAAAAGGTAAAAAATTGTTTAATATAATTCGAACAAGTCACAAATAAATTATTTAGGCACAAGAAAAGGCATAATACCCTATTGGAAGTCATCTTTGAGGGTAAAAAAAAACATAAACGAAATATAAACAAGGCTAAAATAGACTAACAATATCATGAAATGGACAGGGGAACTTATGATCAAGTACACTGCAAAGGTAAAGGACAGGGTGATGCTTTATGGCAGCCAGCCTCGGATGTTAAGACAGCACAAGATGATGACTTTTATAAACACAAGTTATGTTATATCCATTCGACAAATGTAGGTAAGCTACAGCTGTAGGAGCCTGGTATGTCACAATTTTTTTCTATTTACTGGGTGGATGATAGAGTTCATATATACTTCTTCTTCTTCTACCTTTTCAGCTCCCAGTGGAGCATAGGTCTTCAACAAACACTTTCCAAGTCGTTCTGATTTTTGCCATTCTTTTAAGATCATTCTATGTCTTCCCCATCATCTTCATCTCTGCTTCTATCTGTCTTCTCCAAGAATTCTTTGGTCTTCCTCTCTGTCTTTTCCCCTGGGGATTCCTAAAAAGGGCCTGTTGTGTAAGACTCTCAGTTGGCTTCTGCAGTCCGTGTCTATCCAGCGCCATCGTCTTTGCTGTATCTCTTTATCCACTGGTATTTGACTGGTACATTTCCATAATTCCATGTTAGTGATTTTGTCCTGCCTTTTCCATCCTTTTATTCTGCATAAGCATCCATTAATGAAAGTCTGTATCTTCATGATTGTCAATTTTAGTTCATATATACAGTATATATGAATGCTTGAGAACACACGAAAAAATAACTAGGCTATCATAAACTTATAACGACATGTCTGAGAAAAATCACTCAACATCTACTATAATTTCTAGTTTATTTTTGTGTTGTACTATGAGAATCTTTAAGTGTTTATAAGTAAAGTAAAGTTCCGTGCCTTGCTAGCATAGGGTAAGTAAGGGGAGTATGGTGTTAGTGACCATATTTTTCCATGGCTACAATGCACTTTTGTGAGATATGATTGATATCACACCAAACCACATTTACTTCTCAGAAAAATCTCTTGTACCCACTTAAAAAAATATATTTTTGTGTTTATACTGATAAAAATTATTCTGGAAATTAAGAATCTTAATCTTACAAATTGAGTAAGGTGCAAACATAAAAAAAAAAAAAAATACTTTTCATGGTTTTTTTAAAGTTAAAGATATTGGGTATAACCGAGCATCATTTGATTAAAACGTAGAGATATGGCATGTGTAGTGTATACAAACTTAATGAACAAACAGGAACATAAAACTGGCGTGCAGATAACGAAATAAAATTTAAAAAAAAATAAAAAAAAACATAAAGGAGCAGAAACTCGCAGCCTATTAAATATTATTTTAACATTACAGCTGATGGGACGAAGATACTGGCACCAAGACTATTAATTTTGACATTTAGTGCGCCTGCCAACTCGTGAAAGCAGCCCGAACTCATTTTGTGGACTTGCAGACGTGTAAAATTTGCCATAACACCCGTCTTTAAATTTGAAGCGGGAGCCGAGCCTCAATAACATTCGTCCCAGGGGAGATAATAAAAAATATTTATGATTCACAATTTTGAGAAACTAAGATTTTTAAAAGTGGATTTTTAAAAGAAAACGCATGAAAGGAACAAAAGTAACTGCGTATATTATCGTATTTTCGCTTTATTTTGACACACATGGTTAGAAAAATTAATGTTCTTTTTTAAACAATCAGATTTATATTTCTTGACCTATCGGTAAGTTTTTATTTTTAAAATTAGCATTTTTAGTGGCATTATTATATTAATAATAATTAAAAAAAACCAGTTTCGTTCTTCGGTAGTCACTCCAGATACTGCTTGGTTCTGCAGCTTTTTATAGCCTATTTAAATGGCATGTCCATTTATTCCTAATGTCCACTTACGTCAAGATTGTTGTCTAATGTTAAATAAAATATATAGCACAGAAACACAAAACAAACACTGTCACAGCACTCAAGGACACAATGTTTAGTCCATACCAGATATTTATTACAGCAGACGGTATTTATTTCTGAATACATTTAGATTGCTTTATATTCTCGTTTGTATTTCCTAATACATAAAAAATGATTGATTATTCTTGAGAATTACAGAAGAGAACTACAATGTCTTAAAAGAGTATTATGAAGAAAAAACAACAACAGAAAATGAGTGAGCAGGTATAAATTACAAATAACGGTAACCTCTACAACTAAAGTGTAGGTAATGGAGGCTATAAGGAACATTGGAAGGGGAGGGGTGATGGTGTGATAAGGAATTTAAAATATTCCTGGCCATGAAATACAAATGTTTTTACAGGGATATAAATTCCAGGCATAAGGTGCTACTATAAAAAATACAGATAAATGTCAAAATATAACAGCGTATACTGCTAATAATAATAATAATACAAAGTTCAAATGCGAATGAATGAATTCACGCTTCTCACGTATGATTAGGTACCAGCTGAGCCACTCTCTACTGATGTCGTCCCCCTAGACTGTAAATTAAAATCCGCCGAAATGTAAACTTATACATAACAGTTATTCCTGACACAAACGAGTTACACCGACTCGGGCTGATATCAACTATCTCTTTTCTTGTGTGGAACAAAAAATAGATATACAATTATGCATGTAGCAGCTTTACTTGAAATTAGACAGTAGGCCCTACATAATTATACAAGTTTCGGTCACATACCTTCTTCAGTCACAGTCGAACGTGTCTGTTAGACGGCACATGCGGCAGAAATTCTAGACTCTATATGTTCGACAATCTTTGTTATTACGTGTCAGACCTTGCACAGGACCCGCATTGCATCTAGCCACATGGCCATGTTCTGAACGAGTTGTTCAATCTCGGCGCGGGAGCCGATGTCTGCTATTGTTGCCTTTCGCCTCAGTGTTCTTATTTGTGTTTTTCTAGGTCGGTCTCTTTTTCTTTTTACCCTTTGGTTCCCAATCATTTTAGGGCCTTCTTTGATATTCTTTTGTTTACTTCTCATCACATGACCAACATATGACCACCTTCTTCTCTTGATTACAGCACATATTTTTTTAAACGCTTTATCATTTCTCTTATTTCTGAATTAGTCTTGGATTAATTCCACGGTATACGAAGTATTTTCCCGAGGCATTTGTTTCATAATGTATCCAGTCTATTTTCTATTTATTTATAAGCAGCTATACAATTTTATATTTTATTGTCTCCCGTTTCATCAGCTTTACAGCAGCCTTGTACGATAGCATAGATGTGTGCTTATCTTCTGTTCTTAACTCTTTCCGTACGTTCCGCCGCACAGCGCGTCATTCTCAGTTCGAATAGTGTGAACCGTCATCAAACCATATCCTTTTTACATTCGATGTACCATCGTGGTATTGGTGAAATATAATACCTTAGTCAATTATCTAAAACTTGATAAATAATAAAATGTTATATGTTAGATAAATATAAATATGTAGATTTATTCTTAAAACCATAACAAATTGTGTCTCTGAAGTATCATCCGGTGCATTGATAAAAAGCTTTCGTATGGAAAGAGTTAAGTGAGCTGATCGCGAGGCTGCATGCTCTGTGTGCCTACAGGGGCCATGATCATCGAGAGGCGAGTAAAGAACAGAGCCACATCACCTGTTACGCATATCGCAAGAGACGTTTAGAGAGTTTGGGTGGCGACAATGTTGACCCCGGTGCTACGGAGTTCGTGCATCCGAGCTGGAGCTATCTTCAGTGTTTTGCTAGTAAGTGGCGGGTGTGCATCGGACTTGGGAACGTGCTAAGCACAAAAAGTCTGAGAGTAAAAAGTTGTTTGTTGGACAGTGAAAATGATGTGTCAACTAAACATGCTGCTCTGGTAAATGTTTGTATTGTGTTTTCTTCCTGAAACTGATGTACAGCACCCAACAAAGAAGAGAAGGTGACGGCGAAATAAGAAGAAGATCAAGAAGAAAGAAGAAGAAGAAGAAGACATTGAGAGAAAGAGAGATTACATAGAAGTAGAAAACTTGTGAGCATTATTGGATGGTGTTAGTTTCGAGCAGTTGAAATATAAAGGAAACTCGAAGGTCCGGAGTATCAATTCTACAGCTCTTGTGCAAATGTGTAAACATGGCACATAACATAAAATACCGTAGCTCTTAAGCTAAACGAGCTCTCGTGGTTTGATTGCCGACTAAACAAGCATAACGTTTAGAAACACACTGCCCACTCTTTACCTTGTTAAACGGTGCTTCTCGCTTTAAAAAGAAGGCAGAAAGTGGACCCTTGAAAACAAACATACAACGTAAGTGCTAGATTTACCGTTCGTTTGCGTTGTGGGAAAACTGATCCGAAATGGTTTTTAATTTTCGAAATGTGTGCAATGTCAACGGACATTGTAATTTTTTTTGTTTGTAATAGTAGGCTGGAAAAGGAAATTAATCTATAGAAATAGTCTTGGCAGAATGACTTAATGGACTAAATATGGCGGACTTGCTCTTTATTTTCGTTCGAGTTATACAATTATTAGTAGTAACTTGTCAAAAAATGACGGGATTAACTGAATACTGTGGCTGTAATTCCAGCCTATAGGGCTTACTCGAATTCATAACATGGCTCAAATTGTTAGATTCTAGAAGTCTAACTTAGGTCTATTTCAGCCTTTGACGTGTCTGTCTCACTTTCAACCTAATCAAAGCATTAGATTCTAGAAGTCTAAACTTAGGCCTATCTCAGCCTTTGACGTGTCTGTCTCACTTTCAACCTAATCAAAGCATTAAAAAAAAACTTTCACGCCGAGCATCCTGTAAATAATATAAAAATACTAAACCTCCTTTATCATCACTTTCACAGCAACAACTAGTAAATTGTAAAATATCTGATTAGTAGATCTAGCCTATAGTCAACCTTTAATCATCTCCCAACTCAACTTCGCTGTACCACCCGACGCAGTGACCAAAGCGCAAGCCACCAGAAAGTTATATTACCTAATGCACTTAAAAGTCAGTTACTGATTCCTCAGTAGGCATGGTCCTCAGAATCACTGTTGCTGCAGAGCCAGTACAAAAAGTTATTCCAGCTCCATGCAATAACATAGTGATGATAAATATATACTATTATATATATAATCACTATGTTTTATATATATCTTCTTCTTCTACCTTTTTTAGCTCCCAGTGGAGCATGTTTTCAACAAACACTTTCCAAGTCGTTCTGTTTTTTTGCTATTCTTTTAAGATCATTCCATGTCTTCCCCATCCTCTTCATCTCTGCTTCTATCTGTCTTCTCCAAGAATTCCTTGTTCTTCCTCTGTCTTTTCCCCTGGGGATTCCAAAAATAGGCCTGTTGTGTAATACTCTCAGTTGGCTTCCGTAGTGTGTGTCCTATCCAGCGCCATCGTCTTCACTGTATCTCTTTATCCACTGGTGTTTGACTGATACATTTCCATAATTCTATGTTAGTGATTTTGTCCTGCCATTTCCATCCTTTTATTCTGCATAAGCATCCATTAATGAAAGTCTGTATCTTCGTGATTGTCAATTTTGTTGTTCTCCATGTTTCACAGCCATATAATAGGACCGCCTTAACATTTGAGTTGAAAATTTGTATTTTTGTATTTAAGCTAATTTCTTTGGATTTCCATATGTTTCCAAGTGCAATGAAAGCTCCTCTTGCTTTTGATATCCTTATTTTGGTATCATTTTCTGTTCCTCCCTCTTTATCTATATTACTGCCCACATATATGTAAGATTGTACATCTAATATAGGTATTTCTCCTAGTTTTATTTGGTTATTGCCAACTGTATTAATTCTCATAATGTTGGTCTTATCTCTATTAATCTTCAGTCCTAGCTGTTGTGATCTCTCATCAAGTATGCTCATTTTATCCTGCATCTGTTGATGGCTGTGTGATAGGAGAGCTATGTCATCAGCAAAGTCTGAATCATCAAGTTGTTTGGTCAGTGACCACTGGATTCCATTTCTGTTGTTTTGAGTTATTTTCATAATCCAATCTATGGCCAGTAGCAAGAGAAATGGAGACAGAAGGCATCCCTGCCTTACTCCTGTTCTTATTTCAAATGCTTCTTCTGTAAGCTGTCCTTCATGCACCACACTACATTTCGTTCCTTCATACATTGTTTTTATAAGGTTAATAAACTTTATGGGGATTCCGTAATGACTCAGCAACTTCCAAAGCATTCTTCTGTCTAAACTATCAAATGCCTTTTCGTAATCTATGAATCCAATATAAAGTGGGGATTTTAGTTTTAAACTTTGTTCAACTATTATACGTGGGGTAGTTATTTGATCAGCACATGATCTGTTCTTCCTAAAACCTGCTTGTTCATCTCTCAAATTTTTCTCTATGGCCTCTTTTAGTCTCTCCAGATTCTGCTTAATATTTTTCCTGGCGCCGATAGTAGCATAATTCCCCTATAATTTGTGCACTCCTGTAAACTTTCTTTGGTAGTTTGATCATATAACCTTCTTTCCAGTCTTTAGGTATTTCTTCCCTCTCCCAAATTTTATCTAATAGATTATGTAGCATCTTGGTAGAGGTGTTAATATCTGCTTTGATGGCTTCTGAAGGAATTTCATCTGGTCCTGTGGCTTTGCCATTTTTAAATAGTTTGATGGCTTTCATTATTTCTTCTTTGCTTGGTTTTCCACAGTTAACGTGTAACTCTTCTTCTGTTGGTAGTATATCTGGAGGATTATTTGAGCCGGGTCTATTCAAAAGTTCTTCAAAGTGCTCTTTCCATCTCTCCATTTGTTCCCCTTTATTACTAAGCAGATTTCCTTTCTTATCTTTAATGAAGGCATTGATCTGTTTGTATTTTCCACTTAATTTCTTTGTGCTGTTGTACAGTTCTTTCATATTCCCTTTATTTGCTGCTTCCTCTGTCTCTTTAGCTAGTTCATCTATATATTTCCTCTGATCCCTTTTAATGCATCTTCTCACTTCTTTGTTCACCTCTGTGTAAGCTTCCTGTGTCTTGGCTTTACTACTTCTCGTTTTGCCTTTATTTATGTCTGCTTTCTTGTTCTTTCTTTCTTTAATTTTATCCAGGGTCTCTGCTGTCATCCATGCCTTATTCTGGCGTTCTCTTTTCCCTAGTGTTTCTTCGCATGTCTCTTTCCATATATCTTTTACCTGTTTCCAATGATCTTCTATATTTATTGTATTTTCTAGTTGTTGGAGGACTTGGTATTTGTTTGATATTGTGACTGCTAATTTATCTTTAATTCCTTGTTCTTTAAGAAACCCTACATTGAAATACTTTCTACCCTTATTCGTTGTAGTATACCTTTTTAGTTTAATTTTAAGTTTGGCTAACAGAAGATGATGATCAGAAGCTACATCTGCCCCTCTATATACTTTTACATCCTGTAAGGATGACTTAAACTTATTATTAATACATATGTGATCAATTTGATTTTCCGTTCTATGATCTGGTGACACCCATGTAGCTTTGTGTATTCTTTTATGTTGGAATATTGTTCCCCCTAGGCTCACTTGATTAAGGGCGCAGAAATTCACATATATCTCTCCATTCTCGTTTATATCTCCAAGTCCATGTTTTCCCATAATCTCTTCGAAGCCTCTGTTGTCTGATCCTGCTTTAGCATTTAGGTCTCCCATCAAGATTATAATATCCTTGGCTCGTCTTGCATCCATCTGATATTGTAGCTGTTTATAGAAATCAATCATCTTTAACTAAATCATCTTTATCGTTGGTTGGTGCATAGCATTGGATAATGTGTAATTTTATTTTGTTTTTGGTTGTTTTAAATGTTGCTCTCATTAGTCTCGGTCCTACTGCTTCCCATTCTATTAGTTTTATATATATATATATATATATATATATATATATATATATATATATATATTTTTTTTTTTTTTACAGTGCATCTGCCCCTTAGTTACCGCCAAATCCACAGTGGGATGGCAGTCACTGGATTACACTTGTAGTTTTCTTGGACTATTAACATGCACAGTGATTTGCCAATGACATTTGAATTATCTAGCTGAAAAAATATTTATTTAAAAATTCTTTTCTGATACACTCCAGTTTAGTTAGAAGAGGTTACATATTTAATTTCAAATACCAGAGAGTGCTATATTATTACACATTAAAAATGCTTATTATCACAAGTCTATATCTACTAAAATAGTACAAATACAGACACTATTTCAAGTAATGAATTCACAACTCACAAACTGAAGTCACCCCCACAAAATATTAATTATAAAAATGAGTAGAATGTAATAAACTCAGATCATCATTAATTAATAGATGTTTCAAAGTTGCTTGGATTATAACTAAAATGCAAATATGAGATTGCAATGAGCAACTGTGTACAGAACATCAAACACTTTTTTTGAGTTAACGACGTCGAAGCAGATGAAGAATTCAGGAACGTTTCAGCCAACATGCCATTGTAGAAATTAATGGAAGAAACAAAATTGAAGACAAAAAGAGATATTGCAAAAAGTTATACTCGCTAATTAGTCTTGTGTAAATAGATGACATAAAGCCGTTTCAATAACATTAAACCTGTAGGGTTTTATAAAAAAAAATAATTTCAGGTAAAGTTAAAAAGGTCACTCCCTGAAGCAGATTTAATTCAAAGCCTGACCGTTCTAATGGACAAACGTATTACCGTCTGTCGAATACATCACGGTAGATTAGACCAGAACAATTCACGTCATGAATTGACATCAAATTACAAGAGACAAGATGAGATAAACGATAAAACTGCATACTGATTAGAACGTGTACGTCATGTGCCAATTTGTATAATAAACGACGCACTCAGTTCAGTTATCAATTAACATCAACTATAATATTAAATTGCTCAACTGGGAGGGGGGGGGGTGTCTTTAGTGGCTTCCGATAATCACAGTTTTAAATTGGTGCCGTAGAAATTTGTGCCGCTGATAGGTGTTGAAATTATTGTCAATGTGTGGTATTGTTGGTTCTCTCTCTCTCTCTCTCTTTCTCTCTCTCTCTCTCTCTCTTAACAGCCTAGTACTTTCCCAAACAATATCGAAACCCTTGGGCCCATCTGATATGTCTCCTCATGGAAAACAAAATACCAGAACGTAAGGAAATATAACAGGAATCATGAAAAAAGGCACCCAATCAGACACAGAAAGAAAACACGTAGCAGAAAAACACACACACGATACCTACCCACAGGACTCTTGGTCCCACAATACACAGATGGCTCTGCTACAAATGCCACCAGAAATGGAGGGGGAGGTGTATTCTTGACGCTGAATAATCAGGACGAGATCACCAAGTCAATAGCTACTTGGAAATTCTCAAACAACTTTAAAGCAGAAACTGAGGCCATCAGAGATGCTGCAAAACTGGCTACTCAACACAAAAATAACATGCACAATAAATTGGTGATTCTGACTGACGCACTGTCAGTATTATCAGCTCTAAAAAGCCCCAAGAACAATGAACTAGATGACTTGAGAACAACCCTGAATGAGAAATCACATGTTCACCAAATTTATAAATAGGTACAACAGGCCTACGTCACTGTACACTGGACAATATGACTACAAAACATGTTCTACAGGATTGCCTCCAGTACACAGACCTGAGAAGAGCAATGTGGTCCACGCCCACCTCCCTGGAAGAAAAACGATATGGGGCAATCGATTCGCTTAAACAGACAGCTGACTTCATGAGAGAGTCTGGAATCCTACTCTGATTGAGTCTTGATCGCAGAGAGAGAGAGAGAGAGAAAGAAAAGTATTTTAAGTCTGTGTAGTCAGAGACTTCCAAATATATGTCCCGTAACATAAAATGTCAAAAGAGAATGAGGAATTAAACTCATTGACCTTGAATGCACACAGTCAGTTATGAGTAGTTGACAACTTTCAGTGCATACACTTTCTGACTTGGCTCACTTCACACTCTGAATCTGAAATTTAAAAATAAAAACATGCAGCACTTGCACAGTTCTTACCCCTGAGAATCTGAGCAAGAGCTCCCACTGTCTGTGACATCCGGAGAGGCATGTGATGAGGTAGGTCTGGAGCCGTGAGGCGAGGGGAGATGGTAGTATCCTGTGTCTTTAGAAGGACATACTTGTTTGCCCAAAACCCTAAAAATAACAAAACAAGTGTAAAGAAAGGTCACAAGACTGGTGTCTGTCACAAGACTGGCATCTGCCACAAGACTAGTATCTGTCACAAGACTGGTATCTGCCACAAAACTGGCATCTGCCACAAGACTAGTATCTGTCACAAGACTGGTATCTGTCACAAGACTGGTATCTGTCACAACACTAGTATCTGTCAGAAGACTGGTATCTGTCACAAGACGGGTATCTGTCACAAGATTGGTATCTGTCACAACACTAGTATCTGTCAGAAGACTGGTATTTGTCACAAGACTGGTATCTGTCAGAAGATTGATTTCTGTCGCAACACTAGTATCTGTCACAAGACTGATATCCGTCACAACACTCGTGTATGAAGAACAAAAGTGTCAGTGTCAATATTTTTAATTAACTATCAACACACTTAATGATGACGCGATTAGCACAACACATTGTGGCCACTTTTCCCATAAAAGAACAATGGCTAAGGCTGGGCCTCAAAACTTGCTAACTTCAAGCACAAGCTCACTACAGGAGTCCTCACATCACTATCATGGCCTCAGTAAAATATCTGAAGGAAAACAAATGTTTTGTTCCCACAAACTGACCAATCTTCATATTTTGATCACGTGATTGTAAAAAAAAAAAAAAAAAAAAAAAGAATTATACAGACTATTGCAAGCATTAATACTAACTCTTTCCCTCGGGAAATATTTGTTTACTTTGCTAATTTTATTTGAGTAGCACTGTGTGAAGTGAGAGCCGCGATAGCTCAGTGGTTAGTGAACTGGACTACAAAAGGATAAGAGGTAGGGTTCGATCCCAACCGACGGCTTCCGGTTCACCCCAACCTTTAATGGGAACCGTATTTTTTTCTGGGAAAGAAAAGCGGCACGGGCGTAATACCGACCATATTACCCCCAAAATCATTTGCCGAAGGTCCGTAAAATTATGGTCACTAACACGATATTCCCTATACGCCACTTAGCGTGACGGGGGCACTTTAGGTTTTTTTTTTACTGTGTGAAGTATCTGCAATCAACATTTTTCGGGCACATCATGAGAAGAGGAAAGTTGGAATACTTGGTTACAACTGGCAAAATAAAAGGAAAGAGAGATCGCGGACGACAAAGGGAGAAAATATTGGATAGCTTGGTGTCATGGCATGGAAAACAGTCAACAACAGAACTGATACGATGCACTGTGGATAGAAGATTGTGGAGGGACATGATCGCCTACGCCAACCGGCAGGGTACATGATGATGATGATGATGATGAAGTATCTAGTGGAATAAAGTGCAAACGCCTGTACAATTTGTCTTCGTTTGTCAACAAATACATCGAAATGCACATAAAACGGTGAACAACATGAACTTATCGTTAAAGCTGTTTACCACTTTAAAATTGCCAGGAACATTAGTCCGGTGTTAATGAGTTTTAAAATCTATCTATCTATCTATTGACCTTTCGAGCCGTAGCCGGCCCATAGGGCGTAGACCAAGATACACCTTCTCCTATCTGAATTTTTGTTCTAGCAGTTTTCTTTTAAAGATATTTTATCAAATCTCGCCATTTGTCTCTGTTCTGTGCAAGCTGCTCTATCTCATTGAGGGAGCCGAATCCTGCTGTTCTTGCCTCTCTCATCAATGTTCTTCTCAGTGTCTCCCTGGGTCTTCCTCTTTTTCTCTTACCTGTTGTTTCCCACAAAATTAAAATAGTGTTGGGATAAACTGATATAACGATGATAAAACGGCTAGCTGTAAAATGTCAAATAACAAGGGTACCAGAAACTGTAAAGGACAAAAATAAAATCTAAAATGACTGAAAACCAGAGTTTCTAAAATACTGAAATTCTTTAAAGTTGAGAGTCTGCAAAATAATAGTCAAAATCCAAAGATGAAGAATTAAAAAAAGCATGACAATGCTGTCAAGACTTAACATGGGTCTTATAATTCGTTTATATTGATCATACATTCTTCGTTCCTAATATTCTATGCATGCGTCCAAAGATGACCTTTAATATCTAGGTCCTATCTTCTTATTATTTCCTTCCTCATTTGCCTTTCAGCGTCAAGGAGAGATACAATTTGCAGTCTTTTGTTCTTCTGTTGGCTTCTCCTTTTGTTATGTTTCCTAGTGTTTCTAAAATTCCATCAATCCATCTTTTTCGTAGTCACTTTTTGGGTTTGGTATTCATTGTTCATTGAAGGCTCGCTATGTTGTGTTTTGATCTTTCTGCCTTATGACGTGGTCAAAGCTTTTTATTTTGTTTGTTTGTTTATTCATATATTCAAAAGCGGGAATTATTCCTAGCTTATTTTCTAAGCTCTTCACTTCTGATCTTATCTCTCAAGCTGTTTCCTGCCATTAGTTTAACACATTTCATCTCGGTAGTGGTTATTTTTTTTCTTACTGTTCACGCGTCTAGGGTCCGGGTCTGGCATTGGTAGCACACTGGCTGGATCGAGATTGTGTTGTAAATGCTCTGTAATTCATTTATAAAATCATGTACTTTTATACGACACTTATGGAGTTCGTGAGGTTAGCGGGGTAGAGTTCTGTCCTACCAAAGGAGAAGTAAGACGTCTCCTTTCCTCCGCCAGTCCTCGGGACACCCTTGGTCAAGGTGAAGCTCCCGTTTAGCCCCCCTATCAGGGTTATGTGAAGCCATTGGAGCAGGTGGTGGATGGTGTTGTGGGAGAAGCCGACAAGTAGTGCCGGTTATGGTCCCCACACCGCGATGGCAGGCAGAGGATCTCATGTATAGAGACAATGGCTGCGATCTCCTACTAGTACAGTCACTGCCAAGAAGGAAAGGAATGGCAAACTACTTTCTTATATTGCCTAGACTAATCATGACAAATCAGATGGCTTGGTGTCATGGCATGGAAAACAGTCAACAACAGAACTGATACGATGCACTGTAGATAGAAGAATGTGGAAGGACATGATCACCTACGCAAACCGGTATGGCACATAATGATGATGACGGAGTTCGTGAATGGAATAATGAAATCTTGCTCGGTGATAACACCAGAGATCACAGATCTAACGGATACTGTTCAAAGGCAAGGATGATAGTTGATGTATCGATGAACATGGAAAATAAGTCATAATTCAGGCCAAGGATTGGCAACTCTGTTTTTAAATGCATCTTGTCACGTGATGGTCCTCCAACCAATCAGATAAGTAAATCACTGCACCAAATAGATGATGGCGCGTGCTCACACTCACAGTTCTCGTAGCTCTGTGCACTCAACAAGCTTGCCTTTGCTGGTTACCGTTGCTTGTTCAACGTTACATCCACAGTTGTTGTGGTCCACAAATCGCATCACCTCTAACAGTTGTTTCGATGTTAAAAACGCAATCCCTCAAGGGCCTTCAGGATGTCGTCACTATGTACGCCAATCATCCCCCACAACAAGCCCGTTCAAGGTTAGTAAAGCAGCTCATCCAAAGTTAGTAAAGCAGCTCATCCAAAGTTAGTAAAGCAGCTCTTCCAAGTTAGTAAAGCAGCTCATCCAAGGTTAGTAAAGCAGCTCTTCCAAAGTTAGTAAAGCAGCTCTTCCAAAGTTAGTAAAGCAGCTCATCCAAAGTTAGTAAAGCAGCTCTTCCAAAGTTAGTAAAGCAGCTCATCCAAGGTTAGTAAAGCAGCTCATCCAAAGTTAGTAAAGCAGCTCATCCAAAGTTAGTAAAGCAGCTCATCCAAAGTTAGTAAAGCAGCCCATCCAAGGTTAGTAAAGCAGCTCCTCCAAGGTTAGTAAAGCAGCTCATCCAAGGCTAGTAAAGCAGTTCATCCAAGGTTAGTAAAGCAGCTCATCCAAAGTTAGTAAAGCTGCTCATCCAAGGTTAGTAAAGCAGCTCATCCAAGGTTAGTAAAGCAGCTCATCCAAGGTTAATAAAGCAGCTCATCCAAGGTTAGTAAAGCATCTCATCCAAAGTTAGTAAAGCAGCTCATCCAAGGTTAGTAAAGCATCTCATCCAAGGTTAGTAAAGCAGCTCATCCAAAGTTAGTAAAGCAGCTCATCCAAGGTTAGTAAAGCAGCTCATCCAAGGTTAGTAAAGCAGCTCATCCAAAGTTAGTAAAGCAGCCCATCCAAGGTTAGTAAAGCAGCTCCTCCAAGGTTAGTAAAGCAGCTCATCCAAGGCTAGTAAAGCAGTTCATCCAAGGTTAGTAAAGCAGCTCATCCAAAGTTAGTAAAGCTGCTCATCCAAGGTTAGTAAAGCAGCTCATCCAAGGTTAGTAAAGCAGCTCATCCAAGGTTAGTAAAGCAGCTCATCCAAGGTTAGTAAAGCAGCTCATCCAAAGTTAGTAAAGCAGCTCATTCAAAGTTAGTAAAGCAGCTCATCCAAAGTTAGTAAAGCAGCTAATCCAAGGTTAGTAAAGCAGCTCATCCAAGGTTAGCAAAGCAGCTCATCCAAGGTTAATAAAGCATCTCATCCAAGGTTAGTAAAGCAGCTCATCCAAGGTTAGTAAAGCAGCTCATCCAAGGTTAGTAAAGCAGCTCATCCAAGGTTAGTAAAGCAGCTCATCCAAGGTTAGTAAAGCAGCTCATCCAAGGTTAATAAAGCAGCTCATCCAAGGTTAGTAAAGCATCTCATCTAAGGTTAGTAAAGCAGCTCATCCAAAGTTAGTAAAGCAGCTCATCCAAAGTTAGTAAAGCAGCTCGTCGAAGGTTAGTAAAGCAGCTCATCCAAAGTTAGTAAAGCAGCTCATCCAAGGCTAGTAAAGCAGCTCATCCAAGGTTAGTAAAGCAGCTCATCCAAGGTTAGTAAAGCAGCTCATCCAAGGTTAGTAAAGCAGCCCATCCAAAGTTAGTAAAGCAGCTCGTCGACGGTTAGTAAAGCAGCTCATCCAAGGTTAGTAAAGCAGCTCATCCAAGGTAAATAAAGCAGCCCATCCAAGGTTAATAAAGCAGCTCATCCAAGGTTAGTAAAGCAGCGTTTCCACTGTTACGAAACTCCACAATTAGCAGCTTAAAAAAAGAAAGATATTTCTATGGCATATCAATTATATTGCTTTATTCTCTTCAGTAGTTCTGCTGTAAGATTTCCATGCTTCAAATGCATATATAAATATATATGTAATTAGAAAGGCCATCAATCTGTTCTTGTTTAGAATGTCATGGCCTTATTTTTATTTCTCCATGTGCTGATGTGATCTTCAATCACAAAAAACAAATACTTCACGAACAATTTTAACCGAGAATAAAAGATACCATGGAAACATACATGTTTACACATAAGTAAAAAGTGTGATCTTCCTCTAAAGAATTAACAAAAAAATTGGTAGCATGAGAATAACAGAAAAAAAGATATGCATAGTTATGATATATGTTATGTGACATGTTATGCTGGGAAAATAAACAGTAATAGAAATATAAGAATGAATATCAAAAGGCACTGTCATTAGAGAAATATACTTTTTAAAGTGACAAAGCAAAATGATTCAGAGAGAACCCGATAAAAGTGTGACTCACCTGAGATGAGGAAACTGAGAGTTCCATTCCTGGCATTCTCTGGCCACGTCAGCCCGCGGGGTCAAGGTCTCTCTACTACCTTCAAACAGAACTGAATTGATCTCCTCAAAATGCTGGGACACTGTATTTGTTGCCAGCTTGTCGAAGTCCTAGAAAGAGTTACAGTTCTTATCTTTCCCGCTGATATTTTAATTATCGTTTTAAGTTTCAAGGATTATTTAAAGATGAAAATGATGGAGTGATGTGAGTTATACGGAACTGTAGTGATGTTGTCAATGAAGAATATATAACGAAACAAAAATAATAATAATACACCTTAAAGATGTTAATGGACTCCACGTAACATTTCTACCTGAAGCCTTCTTCAATGTAGCTAAGTGGTTAATGAATTGGACTAATTGAGAATAAGAGGTCAGGTTTGAACCTGAGACAGCTTCCAGGTTCACTCTGTTTTAAATTAGTACTGGACTTTTCAGGAAAAACAATACTGCACTGACGTAATATTGACCATATTACCGCCAAAAAATACCGTCTCTTCCTCATGGAACATACAAAATACATATTTAAAGTGATCATCGTGGAGTTTATCCCAATAATGGATCTTGTCTCGGGTTTCAACGAGAGACATAGTATAGCTGCAATACGATCAATGTAATTGTCGCTTGGTCAGAGCTCAATGAGAACCAGAGTATAACTGCTACACGATCAATGTAATTGTCGCTTGGTCAGAGCTCAATGAGAGCCAGTGTATAGCTGCAATACGATCAATGTAATTGTCGCTTGGTCAGAGCTCAATGAGAGCCAGTGTATAGCTGCAATACGATCAATGTAATTGTCGCTTGGTCAGAGCTCAATGAGAGCCAGAGCATAACTGCTACACGATCAATGTAATTGTCGCTTGGTCAGAGCTTGGTCACCCTTCACCGAGATACAAAAAAAAAATGATTCTATCACCAGGAATCGCACCTGTTAACATCTGATTGACAAGCGACATGTTTTATTCCACCCCACTTATTAGATCATATGAAATATGAGAGCATGGGGTTAACGTAACTCCATATCGACTGTAAAGTATTTGTGTCTTCCTTGTTCTAACCGTCAGCTTCATGAGGTGGCTGGTCAGTTCCCTTTTCGCTGACTTTCTTTCCTAAAAGAAATATCTCTGGTGCTCATTTAAAGCGGCTAAGTGGAACCCGAAATCTTGCAAACAACATTTTTAAAAAAAATAGTCTATAGAAAAACCATTAAAATATCTTAGATGTTGAAAAGGAGCAGTGTGGAGACATTTAAAAGAAACCTAAACATTGAAAAGAAATTGGCTTATAAACTGCATCTAACAAAGGAAATTAAGATGCTATGACCACGTCAAAAGACAAAGTGGGTTGGAAAGAACAATAATGGAAGGCATCGTTCCAGGAAGAGCCGCGACAGCTCAGTGGTTAGTGAACTGGACTACACAGGACAAGAGGTAGGGTTCGATCCCAACCGACGGCTTCCGGTTCACCCAGCCTTTAATGGGTACCGGATGTTTTTTTCAGGGAAAGTAAAGCGGCTCGGGCGTAATAACGATCCCATTACCCCAAAAATCATGTGCCGAAGGTCTGTAAAATTTATGGTCACTAACACCATATTCCTTATACGATACTTGGCGTGACTGGGGGAGTTTAATTTGTTACTTTTTTATGGTTCCAGGAAGACGAGACAATGACAGATGGTTACACGACATCCAAGAGACCTTAAACATGACAACAGAGGAAATGGGAAATCTGGCTAGAGACATAAATTCTAACCCACGGGCTGTGGTGAGTGCAACATTCTGTAGGAGAGCTGGCTAGAGAGATTCTTTCCAACTGGTTGTGGTGAGTGTAACTTTCTGCAAAGGGAACGCACGCAATCCATGATTTTTAGGTGCAAAAAAATATAGATAGCTGGTATTTGAATCCCTACCCTTCAGGGCAACAGGTGAGTGTCTGAAAAAGCAAGCCCCGATAAATGGCATCACCTTATGTAGTAAAAGTTATATGGCTGTTGTAAAAAGTTGAAAGATGCGTTGACAGATTTGACATATGTTTTGTATGAACGATACATTCATTGTGAAAACTGATTAAATAAAGTACGACAAGTGTTGATTAATGTTTGTTAAAAGCTTGTATACGTTTGGTATATGTTAAAATAAATGCTTGCTAAGGGTTGATATATATATAAAGACTTAATGTGTGGTCATCATCATCATCATGTGCCGTACCGGTTGGCGTTGGCGATCATGTCCTTCCATAATCTTCTATCCGCAGTGCATCGTATCAGTTCTGTTGTTGACTGTTTTCCATGCCATGACACCACGCTATCCAGTATTTTCTCTCTCTGTCGTCCGCGATCGCTCTTTCCTTTTATTTTGCCAGTTGTAACCAAGTATTCCAACTTTCCTCTTCTCATGATGAGCCCAAAAAATGTTGATTGCTTCTTTCTGATGTTTTTTAAGAGCTCCCTTTTTGTGTTGGCCACTTTGAGAAATTTCTCATTGGTCTTTTAAGCTGTCCAGGGAACTTTCAACATTCTTCTGAGAAATCCCATTTCTGTGGCCTCTAATCGTCTTTTCATTTATTTGTCTATTGTCCATGATTCGCTTCCATAGGTCAGAATTGGTTCTATATAGCATCGATGAACTCTCTTTCTCATCTCTATTGACATAAATTTGTTGCATACGATATTTTTAATTTTTTGAAATGCTATTTTGGCCCGAGCTATTCTGCTTTTTATTTCTGTGGTGCATCTCCCATCTGATGTTATCACTGTGCCCAAGTATTTCAAACGTTGCACTTGTTTCATATTTGTCTTGTTTATTTTTGTGTTATTAATGTGTGGTAAGAAAGATAAATGGTTGATGAGAGCTGATAAGTGTTTAGCGACTGTTGCTGATTAGTGACAACACTCACATCCATTGAGTAGGATGAGTCTAAGCTGCTCTCTGTCGTGTTGCCAGTTGTCCAGCCGCCTCGAGACATTGCCAAGGGGCTTTGAGTGACTGTGATTGTTGGGGAGGATCGGCCACTGCTGCATGGTGTATCCAGTTGGCTGCTCAGAGAAAGGTACACACAGATATGAACTTAAGTGAGATTGCAATACAATTAAAATTAATATAGCTATGTTTCTTTTAGACGTAAATTGTCTGCGTTATCGTGAAAACTAATAGACCAGGCCCGGAAAGGTATACCGGAAAGGTATAGAGAGGAGATCATTGAGCTTGATTTCCAAAAAGCTGTACCCATAAATAAATGTATCCTCTACATTCTTTAACTCCACCAAGGCAGTAATTTTAAAGGTTGTATTACCTTACCTACTAGAACGTCACCCAGGGCATAAACCTTACTGTGATTCAAGAATAACTGTTGAGGCACGTTTATATTATTATTAGTATAACTTTCTATTATAACCATCGTCGTCATTATCATCTCTTAACAAATTAGGACCATCGTGCACGGAAGTCTGCACCCACTTTTTCTATCTCACTCTGTCCTACGCAGCTGCCTGACTGTGAAGTGAACCGAAAATCTGCCCATCCTTTGATTATGCCTTCTCACCTCTGTTTCTTGGTTGCCAGCCGTATTTTAAGTCCTTTGCAATATTGTTTTAGCCTGCTATGATAAACGTGGCATATGGTCGTAGTTGTCACTTCACTGTATTAAGAGGATTGTCGTGTTGTCCAATTGCCTCCTAAATTCTATTACGGAAATCATAGTTTGTAGAATGGTTCAGGTCTGAGATACGCTTACTTTTTCGAAAGGATCTCAACTTGATAGTTTCCATATACATGTATATATTTTTAGGGTGCACGTTTTGTAGTTTCTTTCACATTAATTAAATTGTTTTCTGAAATAACCATGACAGCTCTTGTTGATATGGAGTCCAAGAACTGAGCAAAAATCTGTGTTAAATAGGAAAGAGATCATCATGAGCCATACTTGTTTGCGTTAGCGATCATGTCCTTCCACAATTCTCTGCCCCCTGAGATGCATTGCATCGTATCAATTCTGTTATTGGCTGTTTACCGTGCCGCGACACCAAGCTATCTAGTATCTTCTTTCTTTGTCGTTCGCGATTTCACTTTCCATGTAGTTTGTCGGTTGTAACCAAATTTTCGGGACGCTAGTGATGATGATGAGTGGTTAGTGAGCTTGTTTATCGAAGACAAGATGCTAATTCATTCCATTAACCAACAGGCTTCTAGGTCCACCATCCATAAATGGGTTCTGAATTTTTTCCTTGAATAGAAAGATCACCTGGCGTAGTCATAATCATCATCATAATCATGTGCCATACAGGTTGGCGTAGGTGATCATGTCCCTCCACAATCTTCTATTTACAGTGTATCGTATCTGTTCTGTTGTTGACTGTTTTCCATGCCATGACACCAAGCTATCCAGTATTTTCTCTCTCTGTCGTTCGCGATCTCTCTTTCCTTTTATTTTGCCAGTTGTAACCAAGTATTCCAACTTTCCTCTTCTCATGATGTGCCCGAAAAATGTTGATTGCTTCTTTCTGATGTTTTTTAAGAGCTCCCTTTTTGTGTTGGTCTCTTGTGAGAACTTCCTCATTGGTTTTTTTAGCTGTCCAGGGAACTTTCAACATTCTTCTGAGAAATCCCATCTCTGTGGCCTCTAATCGTCTTTTCATTTGTTTGTATTTCATTTTTATTGACATAGATTTGTTGCATAAGATATTTTTCATTTTCTGAAATGCTATTTTGGCCTGTGCTATTATGCTTTTTATTTCTGCGGTGCATTTCATAATCACATCAGATAAAAAAAAAAAAGCCCGATTGTCATAAAAGTAATAACACAAACATCACGTGACAGGGTTATTTCTTCTAGTTTTATTTGCTACACATCATCTATGGCTGTCTCTGTAGAACTGACGTTAGGGTACTCGTCTCAATTTCTAAATGCATGCCGTTGAAATAAATTTAGGTGTTATAATTTTTGTTTTCATTCTTCAAAGACCAATTATAAAAAGGCAGGGAAAAGCTAGCACTTAGTCATATCGGAGACCAACAAATAGAAACCATTCCTGGTTACTTAATACAATAATCAAATAAAAGCTTTGCAGTTTAAAAAAATATTTTACGGCATTATTGCCTTACTGGGTCCTGCCAGGTGGACATATATGACTGGAGAATAAAGGCCGCCGACTGTGATAAGTTGCCGCGAGGTGTTTAGATATGAGTTCTTATTTCATCCCCAATAGAAAAAAAAATTGTTTAACCCCACTAGCATTCGAACCCGCGTACTCCTGGTTTGAGAACGACGAGTTATCGATTCGGCCATCCGCTCTCCCATTGCAGTTGACAGCCAAAAAGACAGATGGTGGGTATACCGCATCCGTGGAAAATTAAAACCTTCACTGGAGATGAGCCAACATTTTGGAATGGCCTATTCAATGCTACAGAGTTCGTGCACTATATACAAAAACTTATATACTAAACACAAACACATGCGTGCTTACACACACGCACACGCACGCACGCACGCACGCACGCACACACACACACACACACAATACACGTACATTTCCGTAAAAAGTTCTTCAAAAGATGTCACTTTTTGTGTGCATATATAAACACACACATAGTTACAAGCATATGTATATATGGTTGCATGCCGGTGTTGCGAAAGTTTGAGTGAGGCTGAAGTGGAAGAGAATGTAATTTTTAAAAATACAAGAAATGAAGAAAGATATTAAAATATTCTCTCTCTCTCTCTCTCTCTCTCTCTCTCTGCGATCAGGACTCAATCAGAGTAGGATTCCAGACTCTTACATGAAGTCAGCTGTCAGGTTAAGTGTGTTGATCGCCCCCACAGACAGAACATCACAATTAGAGTCTGCCAGATCCACTCTGACTGAACACCCGTTAAAACGTTGCACTGTGTTCTGCGCCAGTGGCCCAGTGCATCCGATTTCAGCCAGCATTTTATTCAGGTTTGCTATCCTTAGCCTTCGATTGTCCCCAATCTTCCTGCAAGGCAACAGATGATCTTTTCTGTAGATGGTCGGCCCTACCAGGTTTACGAGCACCATCTGCCCGAGTCACTGGAGGTGACTAACACAGACATGCACACAGCGATACGAGGCATGACTAATACACATCAAGATATATGACACATGACTAACATAAACATGCACATAAATATATGAGATATGACTGACATAGACACGCACACACAAAGATATGACACATGCCTAACATAGACATGCACACAAAGATATGAGATATGACCAACATAGACATGCACACACAAAGATATGAGATGTGACTAACATAGCCATGCACACACAGGGATATGAGATGTAACATACACAAACATGCACACACAAAGATATGAGATATGACCAACATAAACATGCACACAAAGATATGAGATATCACTAACCAAAACATGCACACACAAAGATATGACACATGACTAACACAGATACATACTAAGATATGACTAAACACATACACGCATAAAGATATGAGACATGATTAACACGGACACACCAAGATATGAGATATGATTAAACATGACACACACCAAGATATGAGCCATGGCCAGCAACACACACACACGCTAAGATATGAGCCATGGCTAGCACAGAAACACATCAAGATATGAGCCATGGCTAGCACAGAAACACATCAAGATATGAGCCATGGCTTCACGGAAAAAAACACCTAGAAATGAACCATGTCCAGCACAGAAACACATTAAGGTAACCATATGCTTGGGTTTGTTGTAGACGGCAGTCTCTTCTTAACGCGGGAATCATTGACATACGAGACGCAGGCCGCGACTAGCTGTTCACAGGTTTCGTTCAAACAGTTGTCCGGAGATTTGAGAGTGCAGTCTGACCCGTAGAACGTTCCCTGCACATGCAGTTCCCGGATGACTGTTCACAGGTGTCGTTGAAACAGTTGTCCGGACATTTGAGAGTGCAGTCTGATCCGTAGTACGTTTCCTTTCACGTACAGTCTGTACTTTCCGGGTCACATATGATGTCAAAGCCATCAGAACATGTCTGTTTGCACTGTAGCCCAAAATTACCATCGGGACAAGTGTCACTACAGGTGTAGCCAGAACGTTTACATTGTAGGCATTTTCCGGATTTTTCCTCACATAAAGGACAGACACTAAGACAAGACCCGGAGCAGTCGTGTCCATAGATCCCATGTGAACAGTTGCCGTGACACGTACCGATGATGACGTTGTAGTCTTTGCAGCACCCACTACACACTGCACAAAACGACCAAGAATGCCCGTCCAGAAAATAGGTATCTGTAAATATTTGCACCGCACTCACCGTCAGTGCACTGTCGGCCTGCGAAATGGTCGATGAGAACTCAATCTTAATGTGTGCCATTGTCGCTTGTGTGGTGACTACAATAGTGTTCATAGAAATGTTTGGGTATGATATATCATTATACTGGAACACTACACCGCCACTGTCAGAGAAAGCCTTTAGAGTGGCATTCATTACCCGAATCATAATGCTAGCTCGATGATAAATTCGAATGGTGTGAGTCTTCTGGGGCGTGGCAAAGTTCAGATAACAGTAAATACAATTGGTTCCACTTCTCAATTGTGTGTGTGTGCAGTCATTGTCATAGAGATTGATCTTTGTTTTGCCATTAAAAATATTATCTAAGTACCAGCACAAAATTTATTTGGGGACCGCGATAGTTCAGTTATTAGTGTACTGGACTACAACTGACAAGCAGTAGGGTTTGATTCTGATCGACGGCTTAAATAGATAACATATTTTTCTGGGAAAGGAAAGAAGCAAGGGCGTAATATCGACCACATTACGCTAAAAATAATGTGCCGAAGAGCTATTTAAATTTTTTAAAAAAATTTTAACGGGCGTTAACACCATATTCTCTATAGTGGGTTGGCTTTTAAAAAAAAATAATTTATTTAAGAAGGACACCCCACAAAAGGGTAGTAATTGTGGGGAAAAAAAGAAGAAAAAAACTACAGGCAAAAGGAATCTACTTTTATTTTTTATCTGCAGAAAAGACAGGCAGTAATCACAAAAAGACAGCCCGATTTACCCGTGTCAATATTCTTACTGCACCAAGTTTAAGCAAAACAACACGAGAAAAATCGCTATATCATGGAAACAAAAACTATGACAAACCTTTCCAAAGCCGTCTGTAAATTATGTCCATAGGGCTTTGTGAGTAGATCAATGTCCTTGATGCTGTCAATAGGCTGGGTATCTTCAACTGGCGTTCTTGGAAAACCTCGCCTGAAACATTACAAGGGGAAATAAGTAAGACGAAACTAATATTTCAAGATAGTGAAAGATTAAAAAAAAAAGGTTGAATTAATATTTCAATTAGTGCAAGATTTAAAAAAGGGTTGAAATATTTCAAATTCGTGCAATATTTTTTTTTTTTTAAGTTGAATTAGTATTTCAAGTAAACAAATTAAGTTAATACTAGAGGTTAAAACTTGGCAACTTGGAAAAAGATAACCACCAAACAGAAATTAAAGTGAAGAAAGGGCAAAACGACAGTCGGTGAAATATATACATTTATTTTAAAAAGTGTCATTATCATCTTTATCAACAACAACTTCGCAACAACCACTCAGTAATTTATGATAAGCAGTCTCCAAATAAACTTGGTAAATTCTCTATTAACTATGAACCGTTAGCATTTTTATCTTGTATTAAGAATTACTAGAACCACCAGCATACGCACTTTGCAACATCTGCTAAGATATGTATCCATGTTTCCGTTGGCGTGTGTTTTGTGAACTCAAAAATATTAACTACTTCGCAAAAAATTAATGAGTAGATTGCTGGAGTAATAGACGTCAGAACATTTCAGGCAAAACGTAGACAGCGCCACCTATTTTCTGCTAACATTTTCATGTGTGAGTGTTTAAGTTCCTGTGTATACATAAAAAAAATACCATGACTTCTTTCAAACGTTCTCCTTTCATTATTTATCTGTTACTCCTACTTCATTTCCACAATTTAAGTAACTCCCCCTCCCCCCCCCCCACACACACACCCACACTCTTTCTCACACACACTGCCCCGAATTTTACTGACGTTTGCCTGCCTTTTCTTGCACTCCCCTCCTTCCCATGTTGTACCCCCCTCTGTACTTAAATATGACATCAATATTCTGCTCACAACTACAGTGAATACAAAAAAACACACTCTATTTGAACCATCCATTAGATCACTACCACTCTCCGCCCTGTATAATACGCCCCTAACCCTTCAGTATATCTCGTCCTTCTTATCATACCCATCAATTGCAATTATTTCTCATTACACGTGACCGATCGCACACAAACTAGAAACAAACAAGACTTATTTAATGCGCAAGGATAAATCGTTATTCCTTTAAAATCTTTTGCATTATCTTTGGAGTGGGTCGGATGCGATGTCCTACGCCCGCTGTATTGACTGGTTAGAGTTCCCTTTACAACAGCACGTTCGATTTAAAACGTAACCGAAGGTCATGCACGTAGAGGAGTAAAGTACACATCGTGTTATGAAACTTCGGCTGGTGACCTTTCAACGAGAAGTAATGATCTGGAAAAGATGCGCATTTTCTCATAATCATTGACACAATCTGTCCAGAAGTTGTAGTAAAGCAAACTGCTGGCAGTAGCGATAATGTAAGGGTCTTGTATCACTATTAAAGAGATAGATAGTTCGTAAAATTTTATAAGGACGATTTTAAAAAGAATTTATATATTTATATATATATATATATATATATATATATATATATATATATATAACAGGGAGCCGCGATAGCTCAGTGGTTAGTGAACTGGACTACAAAGGACAAGAGGTAGGGTTATATATCCCAACCGACGGCTTCCGGGTTCACTCAGCCTTAAATGGGTACCGAATTTTTTTCTGAGAAAGTAAAGCGGCAAGGGTGTAATACCGACCAAATTACCCCAAAAAGCTTGTGCTAAAGGTCTGTAAAATTTATGGTCACTAACACCATATTCCCTATACGCCACTTGGCGTGACGGGGTTCTTTGCTTTGGTGTGTCATGGCATGGAAAACGGTCAACAACATAATTGATACGATGCACTGTAGATAGAAGATTGTGGAAGGACATGATCGCCTATGCCAACCGGCATGACACATGATGATGATGACGATGATATATATATATATATATATATATATATATATATATATATATATATATATATATATATATATATATATATCATATATAATTTAAACATTAAAAAGAACTGGCTTATAAACACCACTCTACAGAGGAAATTAAAATTATATAGCCTCGTCAAAAGACAAATCGGGCTCGAAAGAACAATAAAGTAAAGAATAATAAACAGGCATGGTTCCTAAGCGACGCATCAGGGGTAGACTAAGAAGAAGGTGGTTCCAAGACATCAAGGAGACCTTGAACATGACAACAGAAGAAGTGGGAGGTCTGGCTGGAGAGATGTTTTTTCAGACTGGCTGTGGTGAATCCAACGTTTCTACAAAAGACATGCGACCTGATAAAGATGATTATATATATATATATATATATATATATATATATATATATATATATATACATATATATAGTTTGTTTTTGGAGAGAGGCAGAAGTAAAGGAATGTGGGGAGAGAATAAACTAGGGAGGGGGTAAATTAAAAATAAAAAGGGAGGTAAGACAAAATTAAGGGGAAGAGCAAAAAAATAAGTGGAGAGACAGAAAGGCAATGAATGGAGAGGTTGCAAAAATAAAGGCAGAGCAGAAGAAAGTAGACGGCGAAATAGAACGGGGCAGGAATAAATGGAGAGTGACACAAATAAATAGAATGGGGGAGGAATAAAGGGAGAGTGATACAAATAGATAGAATGGGGGAGGAATAAAGGGAGAGTGATACACATAAATAGAATGGGGGAGGAATAAAGGGAGTGTGACACAAATAAATAGAATGGGGGAGGAATAAAGGGAGAGTGGTACAAATAAACAGAATGGGGTAGGAATAAAGGAAGTGTGACACAAATAGATAGAATGGGGCAGGAATAAAGGAAGTGTGACACAAACAGATAGAATGGGGCAGGAATAAAGGACGTGTGACACAAATAGATAGAATGGGGCAGGAATAAAGGAAGTGTGACACAAATAGATAGAATGGGGGATGAATAAATGGAGAGTGACACAAATAAATAGAATGGGAGAGGAATAAAGGGAGAGTGACACAAATAAATATAATGGAAGAGGAATAAAGGGAGAGTGACACAAATAAATAGAGTGGGTCAGTGACAGAGAGAGGGGAGGAGGAAACGAAGGTGTGGATTAAAATAAAAAGGAAAGTTAAAGGGAAAGAGGGGGGAAAATAGAAAGAAACGTGGACAGGAATAAAATCTTCGATTAAGGTATCACGTATTCAAGTTCTGTCATAGTCTACTGCACAATTCAAAGAAAATGTGCATTTTTCTCGCCACACAGACACAACTTAATGAAAGTCATTTTGGAAAGGAAAATACAGAGTAAACGAGGCAGAGACAACACAGACTAAAGTAGGCTGACAACATCAAGAGATATACAGGAGATCAGAGCGCACCATCTAAGCACGAGAAAGATGACGTAACGTGGTAGCTGAAATTGCAAAAGATGATGAATGGTGGAGTTGGTTGGTAGCGTTCATATATTGAGAAGATTCTACCTATCTCTATTGTAAGCCTTTGGGGCCCCATACGATGAGTTGTTGATGGTCTTTCTCTATTCTTCCCATCTATATAAGGTTTGTTCAAATGTTGTCAATGTCCTGACACCACTACGCGCAATAAAGAAACCTCATATTCAAAGTACGTTTTGGACGACATGGTTGCAGTATGTAGATGGATCATAGTGAGAAAAGTACTAGCAGCAGGGGCTGTCAGGACTGATACGCTTGGGCGAGGACTGACGGCTTATCCGGAAGCTCGTGTCAACAAATCAGCCAGGCAGTGAAAAGTTGAGTGCTGGCTTGATATTGATGTGAGAACGCCGTAACACGAGGATAGGTAGAGCTGTACCAGAGTGATAAGTGGGCGTGTTTGAGAGTGAGCGAGTGGCAAAATGGATTGGGAGTGGGGTGTGAACAGAGGGAGGTGACTTGAGCATGAGATAGACAATAGACAAATACTAAAACAATTTTTAAAATGAGTGACAGAAACGGAACGATCCTAGCATAGGAGGGACTGAAAGATAGCCTTATGGGTGTAAAGCAAATTAACCTTACAATAATACACACCAATTTCGGAGATGAAAACACCCGAAGCTAAAGTACACTAGCAACTGCGCGAGTCGGGTACTCAATTATAAATCTGGGTCGATTGCATGTGTCCGTCAGAGAAATTATAGTTTAATATTGTGGATACAGAGCGCTAAATATAAACGAGAATGATAATTTTAGTAAAAATTATAACGTTATCACTGTCAGATGCTGAAAGACACAGGAGTATGTCTTAAGCAGCAGGGAAAAAAGAGAGCGTCTGTAACAAAAAAATAAAGCCACTGTTCGCAAGAGTGAAATAAAGAGAGAACAGTGAGATTATTCACATGTCAAAGCGTAGTGCAATGCGATCCACTAATAAACAAACGTATAAAGTTGACGAATGATACAACGAAATATAAATTACATACAAGCATGTCACACAAACGTAAATAAGCACACGACGGTATCAATCCAAATAAAACAAAGACCTCGATAGACGAAAATAACAAACACAAACAATGAGTCAATTCCACGTTGAGTAAAAAAAAAAATATATCACCAAAAGATTTAAGCGAGTTGAATACAATGGCTCAAACACCGAGACTACTGACGAGGGATGATGCATCTTTTATTACAATCCGGCAACGCAACCAGGACCCCTGTCAAGAACTTAATCAAGCTTGGCTCAAATTTAACGTTAAGTTGTCAATCATTCAATCGACATTTCCTGTGAAAGCACGCATGCGTCAACAAAATGTGTCACCTTCTAGTTGATTGAATCACCATGAGATGAGTGTATTTATAAACGTGATTGTTCCGACAGTAAACAGTGGATGTACCAATGCAATAATCATATTAACAATATGAAACATTGGCAAATAATATACAAAGGAACCAGAAGTTAAATAATTTGGTGAAGTGACATGACAAGGATAACTAAACAACAATTCACATTGTTATCAACATTACGATATGAAAACAATAGATAAAGGTCTTCAAAAAGATTAATACTAGAAGAACTCGAAAATATTGTAAAAGATCCCAACAAAAGGGCAACACTCGGTAAACTTTCTCAGAATATGGCTCTGCCCATCGTCTTATTGTCGTCTCTGATAGGGCTAGTTGCTAGAACACATTTATTTGGACTGCAGGGATTGCTAGGATAAACTCAGACGTTCAGAATATGATCTGAACCGGATACTTATTTCTGAAGTGAGGCGAGTACCTACCTTAACTTCAACGCTAGAGTGGATCCTCCCTCTTGCCTCTAATAATCTCAAGTAATTTCCATATACTCCTTGGCTGTAGCCAGTAAATGGGTTGTCGTAAACATTGCACCAAATATTGTTTTTATAGAGCATTTTAGGTACTGTTACCTGGGGACGCTCTTTCAAATACTTGCTTTCATATTCTACAATCTTCCCATCATTAATTTGGGAGTCGGATCTTGATTACACCGATAACAGATCATCATCATCATCACGTGCCTTCTCCGCAACGAAGGTTGGCTACCATGGATCGCCATTCTACTCTGTTTCTTGCTTTGATGGTGCAGGCTGTCATAGATTGACTAGTCCATCTTTTGATGTTACTCGTCCATGTTAGTCTTGGATAACAGATAGGTTTGAAGAAAACAAAACTTGTCATCAATAGTTTTGACATTATTTTGATGTTTGTTTGTATAGCGGCGACAGTCAGAACCCCACTACGAATGTGCTTCATTGCATTGGTCCCACATTGAAGGTCTTTCACAGTCGAAACTTTGATTTGTTTAGTCTTGTCTTGTTTGCAAAGCTAAATTATCCTGTCGTTTATTTATTGTGTTATTTAATTATACAAATAAACTAGTTTTCTAATATGTTGTCTCTTTCTCTTTTCACTTTTGCCTCCGCTATCGTTGATGCAATTATTACAAATATAAATTGCTACTTTTCGTTGATGCAATTATTACAAATATAAATTGCTACTTTAACTATTTAATTGTAAAGAACAAAACAATGAATGCTTTGAGAGATACTACACACACTCTGGTCTATATTATTACACATAAAAAAGAATGAATAGAGGGTAAGATGAACACCAAGGAAAAGATGGGTGGATGGAATAAAAGACATATGCAAAGACCAACACATTCCCTTTTTAACAACAACCAGACACGCTAAAGAAAGACGTTCCATTTATGAAAAGAGAATCAAACAACAAATAACCAAGTATCTAGAGACACCAAAGCAAACTGGAAAAAAAAGAAATCTTCCATTCTTTGTGACGCTTAAAGGCATCATCAGCTTGATAAAAGAAGATAAAAAGCAAGAAAAAGACAGTCCATATATAATATATATATATATATATATAAATTCATATTATAATATGAATTATATAATTATATATATAATATATTTCTCATTACTAAAGTTCGTGATGGACTAGTTTTTATGTTTTGTTTTCACTGTCGCAACTCCTAGTTACAATTGTTGTGATATTTTTACTGCAGAGACTTGAGCGCGAACGGTGGCTTCGAGCAGTGATCGATCAATTGCAGACTATTTCTAATTACATAGCAGGGAGGAAATTACCGACATTTTCTGATAGAACGATAGTATATTTTAGTTTGCTAACTTGTTGATCCTACCTTATCTACATGTCAATCTTCTATTTAATGAAAAATGAAGTGATAAACGGCAAAGATGTAAAACGAACAGAGAAAAAAGGACGTAGAAAAATAAAATGAGATTGTTCAGCCAAGGTGGATAAAAGACGAAACAAGACATTCGGTTATATACTAACATATATATGTTTTTGGTATAGTCTCTGTTTGGAGACATTTGGAGGTCATAATATAAATAATATAAGGTATGTATACAGTCTTAATCGCTAATAGTGAACATGAGTTACAAGAAATGTTGGACATTATAGTGAAAGAAAGCAGAAATAAAGGTAGTAAAGTAAAGTACCCCCGTCACGCCAAGTGGCGTATAGGGAAATATGGTGTTAGTGACCCTATATTTTACAGACCTTCAGCACATGATTTTTGGGGTATGTGGTCGGTATTACGCCCGTGCTGCTTTACTTTCCCAGAAAAAAATTCGGTACCCATTTTAAGGCCGGGTGAACCCGGAAGCCGTCGGTTGGGATCGAACCCTACCCCTTGTCCTTTGTAGCCCAGTTCACTAACCACTGAGCTATCGCGGCTCCAAAAATAAAGGACTCAGCCTTAAAAGCAAAAAGACAAAAGTAATGGTAACAACAAAGACAAGGACATCACCTCAGTGCAAAATAAAGACAAGTGGAACAATATTAAAACAGGTAAATGAATTTACATATTTGGGAACTTTGTTAACCTCAGACAGAAGATGTACAAAAGCGGTGAGATGCAAAATGGCTCAGGCAAAAGCAGTTTTCCAAAAAAATGAGGAAGATACTACCGAATCCATTTTTGACAATAGAAACAAGAAAACGAGTTTTTAAATGTTATGTAGAGCCAGTCTTAACATGTGGATGCGAATCATGGACAATAGGACAACAGACAAGAAAATCACTGGAGTTTGTAGAAATGTTGTTTTACAGAAGAATGTTGAGAATTCCATGAGCATCTAAGAAGAGTAATGAAAATGTTTTGAAAGAGGTCAAAGCAAAAAGAGAGATAATTTCCAATATTAGGAAGAAACAATCATCATTTTTTGGCCATGTAATCAGAAGAGAACAACTGGAATATATTGTAACAACTGGGAAAATTGAGGACGAACAGATAGAGAGAAGCAAAGTGAAAAGATATCAGACAGCTTAAGAGAATGTCTTGGCAGAAGGTCAACGACAGAAATGATAAATAACTGTCGAGATCGAAAGTTGTGGAGAGACATGATCACCTACGCCAGCAGGCCCGGTACTTGATGATGATATTCTCTGTAAGTGGATATCAAAGTGGAATGAACAGACCAAGAGACAATTCAAAGCTACAACTACCTTGATAATAATACTATAACCATTGATGGAAAATTTAAAACAGAAATTAAAAAAAAAATAGAAATGGGAATAGTCAAAATATCATGATGCACTTCGATTGCTTGTTTAATCATTTTGCGGACTTTTTCCACTCGTGATACAATTTGAGTAAAAGATGCACACGTCATCAGTATCTGAAATAAGCAATGAGAATAGGTAAGAAGAAATTGGAAGCATAACTTCTTTTGCCATTGGTAAAGATGTTAAAGGACACGCCCTTGCAGCGATTGTAGCATTTCAGTGATAAAGGTTAAACATTATTTGAAGAGGGACCCATTCACACGCACCATTTCCCTTTCTCTCCGTGCTTCTGATTGGTCATAGCATATTACAACTCTAGCCGCAGAAGGTGCAGGAAGGCATATTGTTTAACAACACTTGAATGAGCAACCTACAATCTCTTGCACTTCTTGGCTAATGCAAATGCACTATGAATGTAAATAGTGCAGTTGTAGTTCTCTGGGCTGCCGACAACAGAACGTGGCAGTTTGATGCTTATCAGTCGATTCAGTTGGGAAAAATTGAGTACCCGGTTTAAGGAGTATAGGAATGTAAGTGATAGCAAGAAGGGACAATGATTTAGGAAGTAAGAGAAAGCAAACACAGCGAGGTAGAGCAATGATTAAGGGAGTAAGAGAAGGCAAAAACAACGAGGAAGAGCAATGATTTAGGGAGTAAGAGAAGGCAAAAACAGCGAGAAAGAGCAATGATTTAGGGAGTAAGAGAAGGCAAAAACAGCGATAAAGAGCAATGATTAAGGAGTAAAAAAAAAGGCAAAAACAGCGAGGAAGAGCAACGATTTAGGGAGTAAGAGAAAGCAAAAACAGCGAGAAAGTGCAATGATTTAGGGAGTAAGAGAAGGCAAAAACAGGGAGAAAGAGCAATTATTGGGGAGTAAGAGAAGGCAAAAACAGCGAGAAAGAGCAATGATTAAGGAGCAAAAAAGGCAAAAATAGCGAGAAAGAGCAATGATTTAGGGAGTAAGAGAAGGCAAAATCAGCGAGAAAGAGCAATGGTTTAGGGAGTAAGAGAAGGATAAAAACAGCGAGAAAGAGCAATGATTAAAGAGTAAAAAAGGCAAAAAGAGCGAGAAAGAGCAATGATTTAGGGAGTAAGAGAAGGCAAAAACAGCGTAGGTGAGCAGCAGAGGTGGTTTAAGAAAAAAATCTTAAAACCTGCGAGAAAGCGCAAATGTTTCAATCATTTATTTGAATAATTTGTTCAGGCAGCGGCACACTCTCTATTTTGCCTGTGCCATGCTTGAACGCAAAGGCTATATATTACAGTTCATCCCTGAAAGAATTTCACACAAAATTTCATTAATTATTAAAAAAAAAACACACACCCACCCATCCTAACCACCCCCTCCCCACCCACCCACCCCATTCATCCATCATAGGGCAGAAATTCTACTCTTGTGTCTGATGATTTTTATTATCAAGCATCGGATCTTGCCCAGGACCCGTATTGTATCTCGTCACGCGACTCTGATATAGGCGAGTTCTATCTCAGCGAGGAAGGTGATGTCTGCTATTGTTGCAACTCGCCTCAGTGTTCTCTTTAGTGTTTTTTATAGGTCGGCCTCTTTTTTCCTTTACCCTGCTGTTCCCATATGAGGACTTGCTTTGATATTCTCTTGTAGTCTCTTCTCATCTCATGGCCAACATATGACAACCTTCTTCTCTTATAGTCTCTTCTCATCTCATGGCCAACATATGACAACTTTCTTCTCTTATAGTCTCTTCTCGTCTCATGGCCAACATATGACAACTTTCTTCTCTTATAGTTTATATTTTAGGCTGCCTTATGTTTTCTTTTATTTTCGCACTATTCTTGAATTCATTAGAAGGTATATCAAGTGTTTTCCTCATGCATTTGCTGTAACATGCATTCAGCTCATTTTCTATTTCTTTAGTTGTTTTCCAGCTCTCCAATACATAATCAGTAAGAGTGGATAATACATTTGATCTGAAAATCTTGAGCTCTCTTTTTGTTCTTAGTATTTCTTATTTCCACACTTGATCAAGATTTCTGAAAGTCATTGCTGCTTTCGATGTTCTGACCATAATTTCTTTCATTGTGTCAACTTCTAGATCTTTGCAACTTCCAAGATATACAAAGTGATTTATTTCTTCCACTGCTTTTCCTTCCAGGTTTTTTCTTCTCAGCAAATTTGGTTTTTCATTACTTTTATCTTTTCTTGGTTAATCTTAAATCCAATTTTTCTAGCCATTGAAGACAGGGCATTTGTTTTTTTTTCTTGCATCATTGTTATTTATAAGATCTATGTCGTCTGCAAAATAAGGTTCTGCAATTGAGATCCAAGCGTCCATCCAAAGCCTTTGTTACCTGTACAGAAATTCTGCATTATGATATCTAAGAGTCGCGATTTATGCTTCAATAACAGTGGATGTTTCACGATGGCGGCTAGTTAGGTCACCGATCAATCGCCCATAGCAAGATGAAGAAAAATAAACCCTCCATCTTGGATCGGAACTGAAAACAACCGGAAATTGGAGAAAAATATTTCGTGGAATATAGAACTTCAACTTTGTACTTTTGGCAGACGGAAGAGACTATACTTCAACAAGACACCGACCCCCGCGGTGCTATAGAGAGTAATGGATCTGTTGTGCTCAATTAGAAATCAAGATGAAGGTTTCAACCAGCGCGAGACAATATCGTTTGGAAAACCCGAGGAGCTTACCAGACAGGAAAATGCATAATATGAGTAAACATTGCTAATGTGGTTTTAAAATGACATTTCCTGAGAAACCGCTGACGCGAGCTACAATTAAGTAAGATTATACTTTCTCTCTCTCACCTTTCTCTCCCCTCCCCTTCCCGTGGGAAAAAAAACATCAAAGCGAGGAGTGTGATAACAACAACTACGTCAGAGTTCCAAATCAACGGTAGTTTGAGTAGTTCGACTAGATACAAGTGTTTACAATCGCAAGTTTGGACATACAGAAATGTGAAATGCTGTTCCACCCACAATTATGTCATACATATATATATATATATATATAAATAAATATATATATATATATATATATATATCCGGTTCACCCAGCCTTTAATGGGTACCGAATTTTTTTCTGGAAAAGTAAAGCGGCACGGGCGTAATACCGATCACATTACCCCAAAAATCGTGTGCCGAAGGTCTGTAAAATGTATGGTCACTAACACCATATTCCCTATACGCCACTTGGCGTGACAGGGGTACTTTAATTTCTTTTATATATATATATATACACACACACACATACAAGCGTAAATTGACTCCAAACTATAGCAACGATGTTAGTAGCTCAGTAACTTTTTCAGACGACCACACATTTGGAACATTCCTTCCGCATAAATTGAAAAAAAAAAAAAAACATTACATGCGATCGGCTTTGTTGATTATCAATAACTATGAAGAATACCACCTGAAATTAATCTGAGAAAAAAATGTCTTTTTACCACACACACACACACACACACACAAAAACACACCCCCACCTCACACGTCCATAAAGTTGTAGGAATGTCAAGTATGGCTTATCCTTTCCTGCTATCACCTATGGTACAATACATTATGTTCGTCTGCACATCGAGACTTCGTCAGAATATGCTTCATGCAAATAAAAAATATACATGTATATAATAATAAGGAAGTGACTATATCTTCTTTTATGCAATTTTTTTATTCACCAGTCAACCGTTATTTAAGCTTGATGCGTTTCAGTCTGAGGTCAGAACGATAGAATACAGGAGACAAACATCTGGCAAAGCGACGAGATCAAAGGGTAGCAACATCCGGGCGGGCCGCAAACTTTCAAGTGGACAGGAAACCGCGCAATTTTGACACTTTTCATTCCACTTACGCACATCTGGTCAATCGGTAAGATGAAACGTTAACAACATCAGTTTGATCAAGACAAACCGTCCATCTGCGATGTAGGATACTGTATATATATATATATATATATATATATATATATATATATATATATATATATATATATATATATATATCTACACATACAAAAGGTGTGGCCTGTCAGAGTTACGCAGACATTGTAGTTAACGCCAGACCATAGTAGTAAGATAGTTAAGGACCAATGGCAAGTATATATTATGTTAGCTAGAGTTGGGCCTCAGTAGCCTAGTTGGGCCTCGGTAGACTAGTTGGGAAAACCACCCGACTGGGTTACTGACGATCTGACAACCCGTGTTCGATTCCCGCTAGAAGCAGTGCGAGTTGAACTCGTGGTTGGAAAAAAAAATACCCCTGCGGTTGACTCAGCCGTTGGCATAAATGTGTACCAGGGTAGTGCTCTGGGAAGGTGAAGAATGCCGCCTCGCATCATGAGTTTCGATGCTTGAAGCGACACTATCCAGAGATCTCCGAACATTTCTGGACATGCGGCAGAGCACATTTGGGTGGAAACCCGCTTGCTAAAACGTCGATTAAAGTCTCATTCTTGACCTCTACCTTTATCTCTGAAAGAAAGATAACTATGTATGAACTGTTACAATTTATCTACCGGCAGTCGCTCTTGTAATACTTCTAACTCGGCTATACTTAGAAGTATACCAGATAATTTAAAGGCGAGAGTACACAACCAGAATTTACCTAACAATGAGATGTTGTTACAATACTAACTTACATAATGATTATGTTTTATAATGTGATTAAAGACTTGATTAATGACCAATTGACAACCTCAATAAATATATAATAAGCGCGACGTTGTTGTTTTTGGTCTTTCATATTCGACTTGTTTTGTCAAGAAATCATCAACCTCATCATGCTCAACTACAATACAAGATAACCAATACCTGACACAATCTTAACCTACTAGCGCCTCTACTCAAGATGATAGTTCTTTACGATAACATAGAAAAGTCATACTTTAAGAAGAAGTCCAGGACGATAGATCTTAAAAGGTCATACCTTCTGAAGAGATCCAGGACGATAAATCTAGAAGGGTCATACCTTCTGAAGAGATTCAGGGCGATAAATCTATAAAGGTCATACCTTCTGAAGAGATCCAGGACGATAAATCTAGAAAGGTCATACGTTCCGAAGAAGTCCAATACGATAGAAACTAAAAGGTAATACCTTCTGAAGAAAACCTTAACGACAGATCTAGAAATGTCATATTCACAGAAGATACGTAAGCCTAGAACAACAGAGCTAGAAAGACGATACGCTTAGAAGAGATCTGGAGCGATACAGCTAGAGAGGCCACACACTAAGAAGAGATCAAGAACTGCCATAAGTGGACTGAAGAAGAAAAATGAGGAAAGACAAGGAAAACCTGGTAGAAAATAGCGGGAACCGAGACGAACAGTGTGAACCAGACTTGGGTAACCCTAAATAAGGCCAGACTCGGGGCACCCTAAAAAGAATGGCTGCGAACCACGAGGATTGGGGAACTTATGGTGTTGCCTACAATTCGCCAGATGATTGCACTGCCATTCTGTGGCTAAGGAATGGAACTCCCACCTTTTCCTCGCCACTGTTGATATTGATAAGCCCACAGATATATTTGATCGTCTTCGCGGCCTACCCATGATTTGCCTCTTTTAGCCTGTCACCTCTCCCTGTGTTGAGCTCTTTGTGCAGACATTAATAACAATATAGATACTACAAATAATAACAAAGATAATACTAATAACAAAACAGAATACTAACATTAGTAATAGCAAAATATAATACTGGTATTACTAATAACAAAAATTTAATATAGAAATTACAAACGACAAGAATTATACAGATATTACTAATAATAATAATCTAACTATATCATCATCATCATCAAGAACCGGGCCTGCTGGCGTAGGTGATCATGTCTCTCCACAACTTTCGATCTCGACAGCTATTTATCATTTCTGTTGTTGACCTTCTGCCAACCCATTCTCTTAAGCTGTCGGGTATTTTTTCTCTTTGCTTCCCTCTATCTCTTCGTCCCTCAACTTTTCCAGTTCTTACAATATATTTCAGTTGTTCTCTTCTCATTACATGGCCAAAAAATGATGATTGTTTCTTCCTAATATTGGAAATTAGCTCTCTTTTTGCTTTGACCTCTCTCAGAACATCTTCATTACTCTTCTTAGCCGTCCATGGTACTATCAACATCCTTCTGTAAAACCACATTTCTACAGACTCCAGTGATTTTCTTGTCTGTTGTCCTATTGTCCATGACTCGCCTCCATATGTTAAGACTGGCTCTACATAACATTTAAGAACTCTTTTTCTTGTTTCTATTGTTAAAAATGGATTGCATAGTATCTTCCTCATTTTTTGGAAAGCTGCTTTTGCCAGGGCCATTCTGCATCTCACCTCTTTTGTACATCTTCCGTCTGAGGTTAACAAAGTTACCAAATATTTAAATTCATTTACCTGTTTTAATATTGTTCCACTTGTCTTTATTTTGCACTGAGGTGATGTCTTTTTCTTTGTTGTTACCATTACCTCTGTCTTTTTTGCTATTAAAGCTGAGTGCTTTATTTTTGCTTTCTTTCACTATAATGTCCAACAATTCTTGTAACTCATTTTCACTCTTAGCGATTAAGACTGTATCGTCAGCATACCTTAGATTATTTATATTATGACCTCAAATTGTTATTCCAGGCATGCCCCTTATGGATCTTAAAATAATCTCACTATAAATATTAAACAAATCTGGTGACAGCACACAACCTTGTCTAACACCTTGTTTTATTTCGTGAAACATTTCCAATTGGTTTCCAGTTCTTATGGCCGCTGTTTGTTGCCAGTACATGTTCTTTATTATTCTTAGATCTTTGCTGTCTACGTTTATGCTTTCTAAAATGTAGATTATTTCTTGGTGCTTTACTTTGTCAAATGCCTTGGTGTAATCTATGAAACATAGGTATAGATCTGTTTTCACCTCTATGACTCTTTCTACTAAAGATCTAATGATATAAATGGCATTAATTGTCCCTTTATCTCTAACAAAACCACACTGTTCATCGCTAATTTCTGGACTGATTTTGTTTCGCACTCTTCGCATGATAATTCTTAGCAATATCTTAGTCATATGACTCATAAGGCTTATTGTGCGATGATCATCGCATTCAATCTCACCCGATTTCTTTGGTAGGGCTATGAATATTTATTTGAGCATGTTTTCTGGTATATATCCACTGTTGTAGATATCATTCAATATTTTTGTTATTATTTCGATTCCAGAATCACACTTGTCTTCAATCTCTTCTTTAGTTATATTATCTGGTCCAGGAGCTTTGTCTGCTTCATATTGCGCAAGGCGTCTTCCACTTCTTCTCTGAGTATTTCTGGTCCTTCTCCATTATCCTTAATATTTACTTCCGTTCGTTCATCATTATAAAGATCTTTAATGTATTTTGTCCATCGTTCCCTTATGTTTTCTTGATCAATCAACAGTTCTCCTTCCTTTGATCTTAAACATCCAGTTTTTGATTACGTTTTTCTTACTGTTAATTCCTCAATTTGTTTGTATATAGCTTTAGCATCTCCTTTTTGTTGCATTGCAATCTCTTTGCATCTCTCTTTTAGCCATGCTTCTTTTGCTTCATTGCACTTTACTACAATTTCTTTATTTAATCTCTTATACTCATCTTCATTTTATTTATTTCTTCTTCTTGTATTCATTAGCTGCAAAATGTCGTCTGTCATCCATTTCTTTCTTGAATTTGTCCTCACTGGTGGTATGAACTCTTTTGATGTTTGTTGCATTGATTCTTTTAGCATTTCCCACTGTTCATCAATGCTTTGTATCTTCTCTATTACATTGTACCGGTTCTGAATTGTGATTTTATATTTGTCTTGCAGCTTCTTGTCTGATTTTAGTAAATCTAAATTTAACTTGATGTTAACTGAGACTCGTTTTGTTGCTTTTAATTTTACTCTAAGCTTTCCCACAACTGGTACATGATCACTATTGCAATCTGCCACTGGTCTAGTTTTCACACACACCAGACTGTTTCAAAATCTATTGCTTATCGTTATATAATCAATTTGATTACGTGCGTTGTCCCCTGGGCTTTTTCCATGTCCACAGACGTCTTGGATGTTGCTTAAACCAGGTGTTTCCTATCATCATGTTGTGTGTTCTTGCCCAGTCAATAAGTTTCTCACATCTTTCATTCCTCTCGCCTAAGCCATAATGACCAACTACTTCCTCAATTCTTTCCTTTCCTATTTTTGCGTTAAAATCCCTAGAACTATGATGTTTTCATGTGGTTTGCATTTATGAAGTGCCTCATTTAACTCGTTGTAAAATTTATCAAATGTTTCCTCTAGACTGTCTGCTGTTGGTGCATAAACTTGTATAAGATTTATGTCTATTGCCTTTCCATTCAATTCTAACTATATATATATATATATATATATATACGTATACTCTACGTCTAACAATAAATATAGACAAAAAGAACATTAAAGAAATACTGACATTCTAATAATAAAAGCACTTCACGGTCGTCTTGTATTTTTTTACACTCTACTTGGGAAGACACGATCCTTTCAACCGCAGACCATGTGTTCTATGTTATACTAATCGGAAAAGCCAATACAATTTTATTTTGTTAGCTAAACTACATTTTATTGTTAGGTATAAATTAAGATAAGACACTAAATGTAAATAATATATAAACTTACAACATTCAAACACGGAAACTACGAATAAAAATACTTTAACAAATCTCTAAAATATAAATAATGTATACTAATAATACTTGTATTGATGTTTAAATACTTTTACGAAAGGCAGAGAAGCCTAAGTAGGTACATGTACTATTTTAAATGAACAACAAAAACACGTTCCATCTTATATATGTGAAAGCCCTTAAATTAAAACACTATTACCACGTCTCAGTCTGAATAGTAAGAAAACAGAAGTAATGGTTATATCGAAGAAACAATCAGGGAACAATCAGTTGTCAAGAACTGATAAACAATCTTTATATCGAAGAAACAAAAAGGGAGTTCTTAAAATACATCAGAAACAAGCAATCAACATTTTTCGGGCACATCATGAGAAGAGGAAAGTTGGAATACTTGGTTACAACTGGCAAAATAAAAGGAAAGAAAGATCGCGGGCGACAAAGAGAGAAAATACTGGATAGCTTGGTGTCATGTCATGGAAAACAGTCAACAACAGAACTCATACGATGCACTGTGGATAGAAGATTGTGGAAGGACATGATCGCCAACGCCAACCAGTACGGCACATGATGATGATGATGATGATTACCACGTCTGTGGAAATGTGGTTTTACAGAAGAATGCTGAGAATCCCAGGAACAGCTAAGAAGAGTAACGAAAACGTTCTGAAAGACGCCAAAGCAAACAGAGAGATAATTTCCAATATTAGGAAGAAACAATCATCATTTTATGGCCATGTAATGAGAAGGGAACAGCTGGAATGTATTGTAACAACTGGAAAACTTGAGGGACTATGAGACGAGGGAAGCAAAGAGAAAAGATACCAGACAGCTTAAGCGAACGGCTTGCCAGGAGGTCAACAACTTCTTCTTTTCTTCTTCTTTCCTTCCTCATCTGCCTTTCAGCGTCGAGGGGAGATATAATTTGCGGTCTTTTGCTCTTCTGTTCGCCTCTGCTGCTGTTATGCTTCATAGTGCTTCTAATACTCCATCGACCCATCTTTTTCGTGGTCGACCTTTGGGTCTGGTGTTCTCACATCGTTTGTTGAAGGCTCGTTGTGTTGTGTTTTGTTCTTTCTGCCTTGTCACGTGGCCAAACCATTGTATCTGTTGTTTCCTTATATATTCTATGGCGGGGGCTATTCCTAGCTTTTTTTCTCAGTTCTTCATTTCTGATCTTATCTCTCAGACTGTTTCCTGTCATTCGTCTAACACATTTCATCTCTGTAGAGGTTATTTTTCTTATTGTTCTTGCATCTAGGGTCCAGGTCTGACGTTGGTAGCACAACGTTGGGATGAAGATTGTATTGTATAGTGCTCGTTTTTCCTCCAGAGATTCTTTCTTGCCGGATGTGGTGAATGTAACATTCTGAGGGAGATTTGGCTAGAGACCGAGATTCTTTCATACCGATGTGGTGAATGTAACGTTCTGTGGGAGATATGGCTAGAGACAGAGATTCTTTCCTACCGGATGTGGTGAATGTAACATTCTGAGGGAGATTTGGCTAGAGACCGAGTTTCTTTCATACCGATGTGGTGAATGTAACGTTCTGTGGGAGATATGGCTAGAGACAGAGATTACTTCATACGGATGTGGTGAAATGTAACGATCCGGACATTCGGCCTGACGATGGATTCCCCTGCCAGATCAGCAATCTCAAAGTATGAAACGATGTTTATTACTTAGAAGCTTTAGCAATGCAATAAAGAGCCGGGAACGGACAAATAAGTGCAGTGCTGCGGTAAAGCTGGTAGCAAAATGCCAGTAGTGGGGTGTAACACACACTCCTGTAAGGTGTGGTGACAGCTTTACAAAAAAGGAACACAACCCAATACTGACGTTTCGGCCTACAAGTGACCTTCTTCACAAAACGAGAACAACGGCAACATACGATGAGGCACATATAACTATTACCATATCTAGGGTAATTTGGACAGGGAAACAAATAAGAACCCCGTTACGCCAAGTGGTATATAGGGAATATGGTGTTGGTGACCATAATTTTTACAGACCTTCGACACATGATTTTTGGGGTAATGTGGTCGGTATTACGCTCGTGCCGCTTTACTTTCCCAGAAAAAATAAGGTACCCATTCAAGGCTGGGTGAACCCGGAAGCCGTCGGTTGGGATCGAACCCGACCTCATGTCCTTTGTAGTCCAGTTCACCTACCACTGAGCTATCGCGGCTCCCAAATAAATAAAGAGCACTATAATAATGAATACTGTCATCCCAGATACACATTAAAAATAGAAGTTAAAAGAAAAGCATTTCCAGCAACACGGAGTGTTCAGGTCATGATCGAAGGTACGTCGATCTTGTACACTGGTTTACGCCCCTTGCTGGTTATATCTGACCGATGTGGCGCTCTCTTAAATGCGGTGAACCATATCTTCATGGACATTAACACGATATTGATCTCCAGGTTCCGGTAGAAGCTTGTACATATTACAAGGGCAGTTAAACATATTTTGCATCGTTTCGCCTTGCTGCCAAAATTATTATTATTATTGTTTTATGCTAGATTTTTCTTTCTATATAGTAGAAATTAGTAGAGGAAGAATGAGAAGTAAAAGTAATATTAAGGGAGGTATTCCTCCCGTGGCAAAAAAATCTTGCTAAAAGTTATACAAGGAAGGATTCAGAATAAAATCAATACTGAATTAGATGAGCAGCAATTTGGATCTAGGAAAAATAGCTGGACAAAAGAAGCCATATTCTACATGAGAACATTAATCGAAAAGTACACAGAAGTAAACAAAACCAATATATGCCTGCTGTACTACGAGCAGAAAATCCTGTAGATCTACAACAATTACTTAATGAAATAAACATGATAAGCAAAAAATATGGACTAATTATGAATATCAAAAAGACTAAAACTATGATCATAAACAAAGGAAATACTCAAAACCCACAAGTGGATATCAAAATTGAAGGAATAGACCTGGAGACAGTTCAGAACTACAACTACCTTGGGCGTACTATAACCAGTGATGGAAAGAAAATGTACAACTGAGATAAACAAAAGAATAGGAGTGGCAAAAAGTAATTGTAATGCGATGAAGAACATACTAACATCAAAACAAATAACACCAGGGCTAAAACTAAGAATAGCAAATTATTACATCTTCTCAATATTCCTATATGGTGCAGAAACATGGGCATTAGACAAGAAAACAGAACAGAGAATTTAAGCCTTTGAAATGTGGATATATAGAAGAATAGGTAGAATTGGATGGAGGGAAAAGAAAACAAACGACGAAGTCTTAAAACAAATAAAAATGAAAAGAGAACTACTAAACACAATTCAAACAAGACAAATGCGATTTTTGGGCCATGTTAAAAGACACAACAGCCTACTAAAAGTAATCCTGGAGGGGAAAATTCAAGGTAAAAGAGGCAGAGGCAGACCAAGACTAACATGGACGAGTAACATCAAAAGATGGATAAATCAGCTTATCCTGCACTATCAAAGCAAGAGACAGAGCAGAATGGCGCTCCATGGTAGCCAACCTTCGTTGCGGAGACGGCACTCGATGATGATGATGATGAAGAGAGGTAATTAGCTGTATTAAAAGTATCAGCAGCAGGAGTGATAATTGTTCAAAGCCAAGTTACATGCTTAGGTGATCATGTACTTTCAAATATATATATAATATATATATATATATATATATATATATATATATGAGAGAGAGAGAGAGAGAGAGAGAGAGAGAGAGAGAGAGAGATGGAGAGAGATATCAAAAAGACGATTATAATTTTCAAATCAAATATATAATTAAACAGAACAGAGAATTGAAGCCTTTGAAATGTGGATATATATATATATATATAGAAGAATAGGTAGAATTGGATGGAAGGAAAAGAAAACAAACGATGAAGTTTTAAAACAACAAAAAATGAAAAGAGAACACAGTTAAAACAAGACAAATGAAATTTTTTGGGCATGTTAAAATGTCCCAAAAACAGCCTAATCAAAGTAATATTGGAAGGGAAAATACAAGGTAAAAGAGGCAGAGGCAGACCAAGACAAACATGGACGAGTATTATCAAAAGAATGACAAGTCAACCCATGACAATCTGCACCATCAAAGCAAGAGACAGTGGAATGGCGCTCCATGGTAGCCAACCACCGATGCGGAGACGGCACTCAATGAAGATAAAATAAGTTGTACTTATAAAAGTAGTGGATATAGTAGTATAACAATAGTAGCTAATTCTAGCAGAGAAATAATTTGCAGTAAAAATAACAGAAAAATGTTAATAGTAGAAGAAATTTTATTACTCGCAAAAAAATGGTAGAAGTAAATGTATACATTGTTGTAGTAGTAGTGGTATTAGTAGTATTGGTAGTATTTACAGTAGTAGTAGTAGTAGTAGTAGTAATAGTAGTAGTACTAATTGTAGTACCAATAGTAGTAGTATTTCTCTTCTTCTTTCCTTCCTCATCTGCCTTTCAGCATCAAGGGGAGATATAATTTGCAGTCTTTTGCTCTTCTGTTCGCCTCTGGTGCTGTCATATTTCCTAGTGCTTCTAATATTCTGTCAATCCATCTTTTTCGTGCTCTACCCTTGGGTCTGGTGTTCTCGCAACATTTATGGAGGGCTCGTTGTGTTTTGATCACTCTGCCTTGTCATGTGGCCACATTACTATTTTATCTGTTGTTTAGTGTAGCAGTATTAAAAGTATTATTATTAGTAGCAAAGTAGTGGTATGATAGAAAGTAAAGCAGCAATAGAAGCATTGGCAGCAATGGTATGAAAAGTAGCAACGGTAGTACTATAAGTATTCTGAGAGGTAATAAGCGTAAGAGAAGTAGTAAACTTACTAGATGGAGAAGAAGTAGTAGAAGTAATGGTGGTAGGAGGAGGAAGAGAAACAGTGGTAGCAAAAATAGAACAAGTTTTAAACATAAGACAGGCTTTAGGAGTAAAAGTAGAAGGTGCAATAGTACAAGCAGGTAAAGCATTACTAAAAGTAGTATAATTATCAGTAGGAGAAGTAGTAAAGTCCGATAAGTAGCAATAGTACAAGTAGGAAAAGCATTACTGAAACAGTAGCAGCAGCAACAAATAGAGCTGCAGCAGTAGCAGCAGCAACAAAAAGAGCTGTAGCAGTAGCAGCAACAACAAAAAGAGCTGTAGCAGTAGCAGCAGCAATAAAAAGAGCTGCAGCAGCAGCAACAAAAAGAGCTGTAGCAGTAGCAGCAGCAACAAAAAGAGCAGTAGCAGTAGCAGCAGCAATAAAAAGAATTGTAGCAGTAGCAGCAGCAACAAAAAGAGCTGTAGTATTAGCAGCAGCAACACAAAGAGCTGTAGTATTAGCAGCAGCAACAAAAAGAGCTGTAGCAGTGGCAGCAGCAACAAAAAGAGCTGTAGTATTAGCAGCAGCAACAAAAAGAGCTGTAGCAGTGGCAGCAGCAAAAAAAAGAGCTGTAGTATTAGCAGCAACAAAAAGAGCTGTAGCAGTGGCAGCAGCAACAAAAAGAGCTGTAGTATTAGCAGCAGCAACAAAAAGAGCTGTAGTAGTGGCAGCAGCAACAAAAAGAGCTGTAGTATTAGCAGCAGCAACAAAAAGAGCTGTAGCAGTGGCAGCAGCAACAAAAAGAGCTGTAGTATTAGCAGCAGCAACAAAAAGAGCTGTAGTATTAGCAGCAACAACAAAAAGAGCTGTAGCAGTGGCAGCAGCAACAAAAAGAGCTGTAGTATTAGCAGCAGCAACAAAAACAGCTGTAGTATTAGCAGCAGCAACACAAAGAGCTGTAGTATTAGCAGCAGCAACAAAAAGAGCTGTAGAAGTGGCAGCAGCAACAAAAAGAGTTGTAGCAGTAGCAGCAGCAACAAAAAGAGCTGCAGCAATGGCAGCAGCAATAAAAAGAGCTGTAGCAGTAGCAGCAGCAACAAAAGAGTTGTAGCAGTAGCAGCAGCAACAAAAAGAGCTGTAGTATTAGCAGCAACAACAAAAAGAGCTGTAGTATTAGCAGCAGCAACAAAAAGAGCTGTAGCAGTGGCAGCAGCAACAAAAAGAGCTGTAGCAGTAGCAGCAGCAACAAAAAGAGCTGTAGATGTAGCAGCAGCAACAAAAAGAGTTGTAGCAGTAGCAGCAGCAACAAAAAGAGCTGTAGTATTAGCAGCAACAACAAAAAGAGCTGTAGTATTAGCAGCAGCAACAAAAAGAGCTGCAGCAATGGCAGCAGCAACAAAAAGAGCTGTAGCAGTAGCAGCAGCAACAAAAAGAGTTGTAGCAGTAGCAGCAGCAACAAAAAGAGCTGTAGTATTAGCAGCAACAACAAAAAGAGCTGTAGTATTAGCAGCAGCAACAAAAAGAGCTGTAGCAGTGGCAGCAGCAACAAAAAGAGCTGTAGCAGTAGCAGTAGCAACAAAAAGAGCTGTAGCAGTAGCAGCAGCAACACAAAGAGCTAAAGTAGTAGCAGCAGCAACAATAGATTTATTAAACGTAATAACAGCAACAGCATGGTGTAATAAAGTCTACTTCTGCTACTACTAGTATTACAGTCATTTTTCTTATTACTATAGTTACTAATTTTGCAATACTCATCCGCGTACATTCAAAAAAGTCAACACACAACTTACAACAATGAACGCATTTAGAAAGTTGGCAGCTTAACAAGAAGTAAATAAAACCAAAATGCACAGCTAATAATGTACTTCATTTGTAGTAGATTAAACGAAATCAATAACAAAAATACTGAACAACTTCGAACACAAGACATCAAAGAAACTATAACAATGATACTGCACAAGGGCTGCGTATCAACGAAAGTTATGATATAATTAATGCTGCATTTAAGGGTTATCAGAAGAACGAGAACATTATGAAACAAGAGCATATCAAACAGAAATAATCAATGCGAAGCAATAAAAAATAATGCACATAAATATTTCAGCCAACCAGAAGAAATAATAAATTCTACAAAAACGTACAGGCATATATAATACCCGTTAACAAAATAATAACACGCATTTTATTATACAACCCTATGTTTAACTCATTAGTTTTCGTTCGCAGTTGCCTGTGTCAAAAGGTTTAAAGTACCAACGAACTCTTAGAATAATTTATTTAGTTCCATAATGACAGTTAAGTCGATAAACGACTTTCTTAAAAATTAAATCGTTGAGTTAAAAGCATAAGACAAGTTGAGTCTTATATATTCATGGAATTGTTTTAATGAAGTATGATGTCAATTATAAGGAACGATGATGGACTAGCCATTAGAGACCTCAAGGAAGCAAATCAGGCGGGAGTGTTGAAGAACTAATCACGTAGGGTAATGAAGAACGTTAATGAGCCTTATTTAGTGAGGATAAAAAAGTTACACCCGAATACATTCTGCAATAGCGATTCTCAAACAGGGATTGAACATTAAAACCATTAAGAACCATTAAAATGTGCAGATAAATGGCACATTGAGGGATAAATGAAACATCAATAACACATGTCATCATGTTATCATATGTCGTCTCTGGAACAGATGTTAACCACCAGAGAAAGGCATTCTACCCTGTCTATTGCCTTGATGGTACATCTATGACTGATATCCCAGTGGTCTCTTAATGCTTCTAGTCAATTTGCATCATTGTCGTTCTTTGTTTCCTTCTAAGTACTTGTACTATACATTGACGACTTTCATTAATTATTATGCCCTTTTTGCTCGTCCAGCTTATCTCACTTGTTTTGGATTGCACTCAATAATTCGTTCTTTATTTTCAGTTACTTCATAACTTCATTATTCGTTTTCTGCAAACATGCAATTCTTGCAATGTTACTATAAATGTACATTCGCAGAGCTTCTATTGTCATAGACCACGTTCCCGGTTCATGTAGAATAAAGACACTACCTCCTGTGAGCTGAAAATCCACAGCTTCTTTGGGGGAAAATGTTAAAACGATAAATCATGGCACTTATCTAAAGGCAGGAATCTAGAGCTGCTAGATTAATAACATAAAACTTGTTTTATTTCTGGGTTTTTTTTCTTCAAAAACAAATTTATGTTTTTATATATTTTGTTTTCGTTTTTACCCCATCATACGTGCTCGTTATTTCTGTTTATTCATATTTGATGTGAATGGATTGATAGATCAACGAAAACATAAACATTGGAAATAAGCATAAAAGGCACTACATGTCAATCAGGCGGAAGCAGCGACTAAACAACCCATTTGTCTTGTCAGACAGACGATACTATCCATGGAGACGAACCAACATTTCACAAGCTACATATCTATCAATGTTGGCCCGCCCACGATCTGAGTACATTTACTTATATATAAAGAACTGATTACAAGTTACCAAGAAATAACATGTTGGTTCGTTTTTACTGCAGGACTGAGGACGTCAAAGATTACAAAGTATGAACAGGCGAGAATGTGACCGATTTTTTTTTTAAAGTTTAGCTGGAAGAAAATAAAAGGCTTGTCCTTTCCCAAAAGGCTGGGAAACACTGGTATCCTAACGTCAAACGTCTGTTGTGGTGATAACTCAAATTTCCATCATTTAACAACAACAGCAACAAAATCATCTGTAACACATTTTTAAAATCAGTGTTGACCTGAAGGAAAATCACAGTAAACATAAGTGTACCGTAACGACAAATCTTTCAACCCGCTTAGTGGCTTTATAAAGGACCTGAACAAAACCACATTATATCCACTTGGATATTCATCCAAGACAATGATTTTGCTAATGGCTATTGATAATGGAAGATGATGCCATTACATCTTTACTAGTACCATGCTATTATCATCAGATTTACAGCAGCTTCTCATCTCTGCGCAACTTGGTGCACCTTGATGCATTTACTTATTATTGATAATGGACAAGTCCTAGACCCTTGCACGTGTAGTCGTTAAATTAAGAACATGACAACATCATCCCACAAAATTTGAGAACCCTCGTTAAAAAAGCCTAGCTTAATAAAGTAACTCACTACTTGAGTGAACATTTAAGGAAAGTTTTGAAAAAAAAACCCAGATATGACTCCATCTCCGCACAAAATTAATTATAGCGTAATGTAGATATAATGTAATGCATAGCTCTTTATGCTAATAGCAATGCTCAATATTTTCTAGCCATGACTAATTGATAGTCGATCAATTTCTGAAGTATGTGAGCCCAGTACACTTGGCAGTCGTTGGGGAACTTTTAACAATGTCTGCACACAGGTTTATTCCAGTCTCCACAATTAAGAGCTGCTTCATGAGATGTGACGTAGGTTAATCTTGACCATTCTCTGATGTGATTTTACATGTTGGAATCATTGTACCTGAGATGTGACGTAGGTTAATCTTGACCATTCTCTGATGTGATTTTACATGTTGGAATCATTGTACCTGAGATGTGACGTAGGTTAATCTTGACCATTCTCTGATGTGATTTTACATGTTGGAATCATTGTACCTGAGATGTGACGTAGGTTAATCTTGACCATTCTCTGATGTGATTTTACATGTTGTAATCATTGTACCTGAGATGTGACGTAGGTTAATCTTGACCATTCTCTGATGTGATTTTACATGTTGGAATCATTGTACCTGAGATGTGACGTAGGTTAATCTTGACCATTCTCTGATGTGATTTTACATGTTGGAATCATTGTACCTGAGATGTGACGTAGGTTAATCTTGACCATTCTCTGATGTGATTTTACATGTTGTAATCATTGTACCTGAGATGTGACGTAGGTTAATCTTGACCATTCTCTGATGTGATTTTACATGTTGGAATCATTGTACCTGAGATGTGACGTAGGTTAATCTTGACCATTCTCTGATGTGATTTTACATGTTGGAATCATTGTACCTGAGATGTGACGTAGGTTAATCTTGACCATTCTCTGATGTGATTTTACATGTTGGAATCATTGTACCTGAGATGTGACGTAGGTTAATCTTGACCATTCTCTGATGTGATTTTACATGTTGGAATCATTGTACCTGAGATGTGACGTAGGTTAATCTTGACCATTCTCTGATGTGATTTTACATGTTGGAATCATTGTACCTGAGATGTGACGTAGGTTAATCTTGACCATTCTCTGATGTGATTTTACATGTTGGAATCATTGTACCTGAGATGTGACGTAGGTTAATCTTGACCATTCTCTGATGTGATTTTACATGTTGGAATCATTGTACCTGAGATGTGACGTAGGTTAATCTTGACCATTCTCTGATGTGATTTTACATGTTGGAATCATTGTAATGTTTGTTCTTTTACCGCCGACAGCAAGTTTTTAATTTGTCCTGTGGCTGGTTTGATATTGTTGCGCACTTCCTCATTGATTTATATATATATTATGTAGACTAGACAGGCAGGCAGAGAGACAGACAGGCAGGCAGGCAGGCAGAGAGATAGGCAGGCAGGCAGAGAGAGAGAGACAGGCAGGTAGAGAGACAGACAGGCGCTGGCAGAGAGGCAGACGTGGCAGGCAGAGAGACAGACAGGCAGGCAGAGAGACAGACGTGGCAGGCAGAGAGACAGACAGGCAGGCAGAGAGACAGACAGGCAGGCAGAGAGACAGACAGGCGCAGGCAGAGAGACAGACAGGCGCAGGCAGAGAGGCAGACGTGGCAGGCAGAGAGACAGATAGGCAGGCAGAGAGACAGACAGGCGCAGGCAGAGAGACAGACAGGCGCAGGCAGAGAGGCAGACGTGGCAGGCAGAGAGACAGACAGGCAGGCAGGCAGAGAGACAGACAGGCGCAGGCAGAGAGGCAGACAGGCAGGCAGAGAGACAGACAGGCAGGCAGAGAGACAGACAGGCGCAGGCAGAAAGGCAGACGTGGCAGGTAGAGAGACAGACAGGCAGGCAGAGAGACAGACGTGGCAGGCAGAGATACAGACAGGCAGGCAGAGAGACAGACAGGCAGGCAGAGAGACAGACAGGCAGGCAGAGAGATAGAGACAGGCAGGTAGAGAGACAGACAGGCGCTGGCAGAGAGGCAGACGTGGCAGGCAGAGAGACGGACAGGCGCAGGCAGAGAGACAGACAGGCAGGTAGAGAGACAGACAGGCGCAGGCAGAAAGGCAGACGTGGCAGGCAGAGAGACAGACAGGCAGACAGAGAGACAGACAGGCAGGCAGAGAGACAGACAGGCAGGCAGAGAGAAGACAGGCAGGCAGGCAGAGAGACAGGCGACAGACAGATAGAGAGATTGGTGAATGGATGAGTGAATGGATGGATAGCTAGACGAATGGACGAACGGAACTAACAGTGTGCATACGTTGTGTGTGTCTCGCGAGAGAGAGAGAGAGAGATAGAGAGAGAGCGAGAGAACTAATGAGTCTGCCTTGGTTGCAGCGACTTCTAATTTAAAAAAAAAAAACAATAATTAACTTAATTATGGATGAGATAAAGCATGACCAGAATATTATTTGTAGCGTCGGCTTTCATTATCTTAAACATAATTTCAAAAGAAATAGATTAAAAATAAACAAAGGATGCATCTTAACGTATGTAAGTGAATAAAGTATTAAGTTAACCTACTAGGAGACACTGAGAAGAACATTGATGAGAGAGGCAAGAGCAACAGGATTCGGCTCCCTCAATGAGATAGAGCTGCTTGCACAGAACAGAGACAAATGGCGAGATTTGATAAAATATCTTTAAAAGAAAACTGCTAGAACAAAAATTTAGATATGAGAAGGTGCATTTTGGTCTACGCCCTATGGGCCGGCAACGGCTCGAAAGGTCAATAGATAGACTAGGAGATATTATTTTGATGGAGGGATTTAATGCTCGTCTTCTAGAAATCATTGGAGTCAGGAACCCATTTATTTTACCTTGGTGAGCGTCAAGTTGTGATCGAACCCACGTACACTTTATCCCCACTTTAGTTCTATCGCTGCATCACGATGCACGTTCTTGTACACTAATGACGTACCCATATAATATGAAACACGTAAAAAACAAATTGTTAAACAAGTATCGTGCCGTAGGCATAGACAATTGCTTCCAGATAAGTATCATCATCATCATCATTATCATTACTCTCTAAGGACTCTGTGAATTATTAAAATCATAGGAATAAAGACATCTGTTTTTTTTAAAAAATATAATACGGCCTCTGAAACCCGCTCAGAGTTCCATTCAATGATAGTCATGCGCAACCTGTATTCAATTAGGGAGTAGTGAATGTGACACAATAACGTGCGATTACTATTCTATATCTTAAGATCATCATTTACATTTTAATTAACAATTAAACAACTTGAAAATATAATATATGAACGTTTAAAAGAGGAAATTGTTTTTTACATCGAAACCTGCACAGAATATTACATTTAGGAACAATCACATGATACGTGCTACTTTTTACATGTTTATAAAGAGAGTACGGGACAATATTTAAAATAATTAAAAGGTAATGCTTAAGACCTGCCAATATTTTAATTAGCTTAAAGTAAATACTAGAGTCTTTCAATGATACAAAATAAAAAATAAAAACTGAAGAATGCTAATGTTTATATAAAGATAAAAAATACAGAAAAAAACGAAAGATCTGCAATGATTCAATATTTAACAAAAGATGCTTGCTATGACCTTGACAAACTCGGAGCCAACAACACTGGACGTGAGTACTACAGAATCAAATAGCAAACTCACAAAGGAAAACCACAGCCCAGTTCTTGACACGAACCCAGGGGGTCTATTACATTGATCGACATGCCATCTCGGATGGGAGATAAGAGGATTCGCTATTGCAGGAACGATGAATAAGGAGTCAGCAAATTGTAGCCTTACACATAACTGATGACGCTGAAAAACGAGACAGAATAGTGGTTCTCACTGGAGCTGTGAAGTTGGTAGGTCAAATATTGAACTCCAATTTCGACTCTTCCATTTTTCTGACATTACTTTGACTCCATAAACAATTTCGCTCGATTCCACGCCTCGTTTTTAACCTAATTTTACAGTAAGACTCCACAATTTTCACTTCTCACTTCCCCTATTTTATTCGTATCTTTATGGGATCAAACGTTCTAGTCTTCTGTTAGCAGTCTCGATCAATGAAGGGAACCACAAGCCACTTTCTTCACGAAAGGAGGGGAAGAGCTTATTGTCTTTGTGTATAGTTAGTGACTGCTTCTATACCGATACTTTCTGTAATTATCTCATTTATAATATCACATTTTCTGCTCATTCTTCCAGCTGCTTCTCTTAAATATCTCATATATATCTATTACCGAATACTATTGACCACCATTTTAACTGTTCGATCCCCAACCCCATTCACATTTACTTCTCATTCTACGACTCAATTCTTTCTGTGTTATACAAAATGACTATCCAAGTTTGATCGCAGGACATTAATCTTCCACAACTTGTGTGTCCGACTAATATTTCACTCAAAATTCTTTCATACTCCGATGTTAAAAGACTTATCCATTGTTGACCCATACATCTCTACATTTCGGCTGATTACATGAGTAACTAACCACTCTCAGCTCAGAGCTTGTTGGGTATCTTTAGCATGAAAAGCGTTTAAAGATCATGTATTGAACTATTGTCATGTACCTACACTGGCTCTGACACTGTTCAGAATGATTTACTTTTCTTTTTATGCCTATTAAGGAAATAACCTGCGAGATAAGATCACAAGTTAAGAACTAACACAAATAATTTAGGAATAAACCGCCGCCATTGAATACATAGAGAAACTACAGAATAAAATGATCCGGTTACGTGATAGGACAAAAAGATCAAAATACGAAAAGAAATGAGCCTTCAACAAAAGCTACGAGAACACCAGACCCAAGAGCTGACCACGAAAAAGATGGATTGATGGAATATTAGAAAACGTAGGAAAGATAACAGCAGGGGAGGCCACGAGTAAAGCGTAAGACCGAAACACGTTAGCTTCCCTCAACACTAAAGGTAAATAAAGAAGGAAAGAAGAGAAAGACGCCTATTGTCATACATTTCAAATGTATACATTACATTCATTTGCAACTATGTAAAATACTGCGTTGTCAGATACCACCTATCCTATATTTGTTTACAACTTCTAAAATCAACATTTCATCAACACATATTCTTTTTATATAATCATTATCATTTCATTAAATTCTAAACGTAACCAAAACAATTATATAAAAACAACTGTGAAATGTATTCATTTGTAAATAACATTCAGTGCTACTTAAAAATTATATTCGATTAGATATCCAAGTTTTTCAGCTTTAGGAACCAGAAACTCGTTACATTAAAGAAAATTAACTCTTTGATTCCGAAGTTATTTTCTTAGTTTGCAGAGAACTCTCTGACTTAAAACTATGGATTACCTAACGTCACAAAGTCCAGACTTCCGTACTGATATATATCCTAATTAACGTTTGCCGCTGTATATAAAAGTTGACCATAGTGTTGTGTATAAAAGTTTGCCACAGTACTGTGTATAAAAGTTTACCATAGTACTGTGTATAAAAGTTTGCCACAGTGCTGTGTATAAAAGTTTGCCACAGTACTGTGTATAAAAGTTTGCCACAGTACTGTGTATAAAAGTTTGCCACGTGCTGTGTATAAAATTTTACATTGCACTGTGTATAAAAGTTTGCCACAGTGCTGTGTATAAAAGTTTGCCACAGTGCTGTGTATAAAAGTTTGCCACAGTACTGTGTATAAAAGTTTGCCACGTGCTGTGTATAAAAGTTTACCACAGTACTGTGTATAAAAGTTTGCCACGTGCTGTGTATAAAAGTTTGCCACAGTACTGTGTATAAAAGTTTACAATTGTACTGTGTATAAAAGTTTGCCACAGTGCTGTGTATAAAAGTTTGCCACAGTACTGTGTATAAAAGTTTGCCACGTGCTGTGTATAAAAGTTGCCACAGTACTGTGTATAAAAGTTTGCCACGTGCTGTGTATAAAAGTTTGCCACGTGCTGTGTATAAAAGTTTACAATTGTACTGTGTATAAAAGTTTGCCACGTGCTGTGTATAAAAGTTTACCACAGTACTGTGTATAAAAGTTTGCCACGTGCTGTGTATAAAAGTTTGCCACAGTACTGTGTATAAAAGTTTGCCACGTGCTGTGTATAAAAGTTTGCCACGTGCTGTGTATAAAAGTTTACCATTGTACTGTGTATAAAAGTTTGCCACAGTGCGTGGCAAGAAATCAAAATAAAAAGGCAATGTTTCTGTTTGAAAATAACGGTAATAATAGTTATTAGTGGGAGCCGCCATAGCTCGCTGGTTAGTGAATTCGACTACTAAGGACAGGAGATCGAGCTTTATCTTGATCGATGATTACCAGATTCACCCAGCCTTAAATGGGTACCGGATTTTTCTAGGAAACAGAACTCTGTACTAGTGTAATACCGATAACATTATTCCCCCCACTCAAAAAAAAAAAAAAATAATAATAATAATAATCTGCAAATAGTCTATATCAAATATGGGGCATCAACACAAATGTACAATATGCCACCAAGTGGCATGACGGAACTCTTTCTTATCTTTTCTTTCTAGTTATTAATATTTAGATTAATACTTGGAAGGATTAATACCGTTAATCTGGAGATAAGATACTTTTGTTTGTCGCTGCAAGTGAACAATAAGTAGGTTTTACGGGCTGAGTTAGCTACTGTTGCCAACGTTACTCAGAGGTCCACTAGCTGATTAAGACCTCATTTCCATCTCTATTGGGCTCAAGGGTATAAGTTTGAGTCAAAGAAGAGGAGCTAATGAGTAAAAGCAGACTAGATAATGAGTGAAAGCTGACTAGCTAATGAGTGAAGGCTGACTAGCTAATGAGTGTAAGCTGACTAGCTAATGAGTGAAAGTTGACTAGTTAATGAGTGAAAGCAGGCTAGCTAATGAGTGAAAGCTGACTAGCTAATGAGTGAAAGCTGACTAGCTAATGAGTGAAAGCTGACTAGCTAATGAGTGAAAGCTGACTAGCTAATGAGTGAAAGCTGACTAGCTAATGAGTGAAAGCTGACTAGCTAATGAGTGAAAGCAGGCTATCTAATGAGTGAAAGCTGACTAGCTAATGAGTGAAAGCAGGTTAGCTAATGAGTGAAAGCAGGCTAGCTAATGAGTGAAAGCTGACTAGCTAATGAGTGAAAGCTGACTAGCTAATGAGTGAAAGCTGACTAGCTAATTAGTGAAAGAAGGCTAGCTAATGAGTGAAAGCTGACTAGCTAATGAGTGAAAGCTGACTAGCTAATGAGTGACAGCAGACTAGCTAATGAGTGAAAGCTGACTAGCTAATGAGTGAAAGCAGACTAGCTAATGAGTGAAAGCTGACTAGCTAATGAGTGAAAGCTGACTAGCTAATGAGTGAAAGCTGACTAGCTAATGAGTGAAAGCAGACTAGCTAATGAGTGAAAGCTGACTAGCTAATGAGTGAAAGCAGACTAGCTAATGAGTGAAAGCTGACTAGGTAATGAGTGAAAGCAATTTAGCAAATGAGTGAAAGCTGACTAGCTAATGAATCAAAGATCGCCGTAGCCCTGTCTGTGGCTGTGTTGGGGTATGTTGATGTAGACAACTTAGCGTTACAGTGCTACAGGAAAATAAAAGGAGGGGGGGGCGTGGGACATTTTAAAAATGTATCATCAGAATTCAATAAATCTATTCCAATAAATTTCTGGAATCTTAGAATCAGGTTGACTGTTTGGAATTTGATCATCATCGTCATTATCATCACAATGAATTAACAAAAGTGACAATACATGTAAAATGGTTGAAAAGCATTTGGCTAGCAATATCATCCTTTAAGAAAAACTACAATAGAACTAATGGTAATAAGATTATGCTTTGATGTAGTCTTTCTAAAAGGAAACAAATGTAAAGGGTTAAACATAGACGCGTGAAAGGATTAAGGGGTTCGAGGTACTGAATAGAAGAACCTTTTGAAATTATTGCCAATTTGTTATCGATCAATCGCTTCCTGCCATATATTTGTTTATGGTTGTTCTCACGGTACCTATGTCCTTTCTGCTCTAACAGGAAATAACTAGTTACGTCACAATAGAGCATAAGATAATATTTTTATAAAAACTCTTCTGTTGCTCCAGGATAAGTAAGCATCTCTTTGTTACTCAAGGATAAGTAAGCATCTCTTTGTTACTAAAGGATAAGTAAACATTTCTTTCTTACTCAAGGATAAGTAAGCATTTCTTTCTTACTCAAGGATAAGCAAACATTTCTTTCTTACTCAAGGATAAGTAAGCATTTCTTTCTTACTCAAGGATAAGTAAGCATGTCTTTATTACTCATGGATAAGTAAACATTTCTTTCTTACTCAAGGATAAGTAAGCATTTCTTTCTTACTCAAGGATAAGTAAGCATTTCTTTCTTACTAAAGGATAAGTAATCATCTCTTTGTTACTCAAGGATAAGTAAGCATTTCTTTCTTACTCAAGGATAAGTAATCATCTCTTTGTTACTCAAGGATAAGTAAGCATTTCTTTCTTACTCAAGGATAAGTAAACATTTCTTTCTTACTCAAGGATAAGTAGGCATCTCTTTGGTACTCAAGGATAAGTAAGCATTTCTTTCTTACTCAAGGATAAGTAAGCGTTTCTTTCTTACTCAAGGGTAAGCAAACATTTCTTTCTTACTCAAGGATAAGTAAACA